>BCNH02000011.1:23074883-23087264 GCA_001662345.2 Metrosideros polymorpha var. glaberrima | reverse complement strand
CGTCGTCCCTCTCGTCGGAGAAGCTCCCGGCCTGGGTCCGAATGGAATCATGGCCATTGATCGCGTGGACTTACGTGAAGGGTCTATCGGGTCCTCACACGATATGACGGATTGGCTCCATGGAAGAATTTGGCCTCTTCTCATAGGTAATCGTAAATCGGTTCATTCTCGTCGTAATTCAATGTGAGATGCTGTAAAATATCACTGTTGTGATTTACCTAATCGATTAAGTGTAAATGAATGTTTATCCATTGTAATTCGCAATTCTTTTTATAAAACGGTTATTTATGATCCTCTATATTAGATAGTGGTGTAACGGACTGATTTACCACATTATATGACCAAGGGACGTCGTGACATTATAAACTCACTCGAAAAGAAACCCGAAAAGAGAGGGTCCTTCTATGGTAGAAAACTTAGTATTACCCTCTGGATAAATCACAATCTTTGAATAATACGAGCCTCGTGCAAGATTGGTGCAATAAGAATTCACTCGGTCTATCAAGCACGACCCATGGTCTAGGCAAGAACATTCTCTTCTATGGTCCTCCCTGATCACGACACATTGTAGCCCGTAAGGTTTGTCATAATTCCGATGCACTCAAAACGTAACATATTCAATCGAATTTCCCTTCATTAGCTTAACATTATCAAAATACAAGCCAACTAAAATATATGGAATACTTCATCTCTAATCGCTTATTCGACATGGAATCTCTCGTGTTCACGCGCATACTTTTAAAGAGAAAAGCGAAGCCAAAGCCTTTGACTGAATCACCATAAGATTCTCCATGCTCATTCAAGGTCTTGGAACTGAATCATTGAATGTTCGTGGTCCATGGGGTTGGTTCTACACAGCATGAACTATGCGTACTTCAATGGATCTCCATCACGTACGCATGGAGACCGGAGACTGTCACGTCCTGTCCCGACCTCGAGACATGTCGGGTCTTACGACAACGCCAAGACCCCAGCCGGCGACGTGCGATTTCGTCGTTGGCGTTTGTTGGGAGCATATTCAAATCACCCTCCTCGGTCAACATCAGGTCAAAACTTCCAAAGAGTGAGATTTTCCTGTCGGTTCTTCATCTTCTGTTGGGGACGATTGGGCTTTTCATGGGATCGTGTTTCGCAGTTAATAGGTGAAGTTAGGAAAAATTGTCAAAAAAGTCCTAAATCTATTGCACTCTTGGCAATTCAGTTCTAAACCTTTTAAGTTTGCCAATTCAATCCTTTTGGCCGGCTGGCGCTGACGTGGACAAAAATTAATAAAAAAATATATGAATATATTATTAAAAATTGTCCACGTTAGCACCGGCCAGCCAAAATGACTGATTTGTGCCCTAGTTTAGGACTGAATTGACAAACGTAAAATGTGTAGGACTGAATTGCCAAGAGTGCAGTAGATTTAGGACTTTTTTGACAATTTTTCCGGTGAAGTTATGTAGGTGAAGACAACAAGCAAAACATTGTTGTTACCACAAAAGCACGAGGACCCTCATTTTTATGGAGGATATTGTCTGAAAAGAGAGAATTTTGTTCTTTCGTCAAAGGCCAAAAAGTGACTAAACTTGCCAATCTTTCGATGCATCTGTATGGACAAAGCGTGATCCTCGAGTCTCTTTTAATATATTTCTTAAACCAAGATCGAGATCGAGATGGGGCTTTCACAGCAGCACTGGCGACTCTGCCAGGCACACCTCAGGAATGAAAAGCATAATCCCACCACATGCTTCCTCTCCACCATTGCCTGATCCACTTTTCTTTCCTCCTCCTTTGACCAACCACTTCCATGGACCATAGGAAATGGCAAAAAATAGACAACACATCGTGGAATGGGGACAAAAGATTGCACACCCAATGTGATTAATCACTTTATCAAACTCATATGCCTACCGTAGCATCCCAAAATCCCACGTCGAATGAGAAGAGACCTTGTTGATGAATGTTGAGTAATTCATTAGTAAACACTCACCCGGATCAACACCACTTCGAGTAATCTCAGAGAGCGCTCTGTTTGGGACTTGATGGGTCACGCGCCATTTTTGCATATGATGGGTTAGTTTGATATGTTGTAACAAGGTGTTGAGTTGTGATTTGAGGTCATGAGAAGTAGGGGTGCGCACGGTCCGGATTGGTCCGATTCCCCCCGGAACCGGGAACCAGACTGTGGTCCCGATTTCCATATTTTCGGAACCGGAGACCGGTCCGATCCCAATGGAATCGGTAATTGCACGAGATTTTATGATTTTTTTAAAATCACCAACCGACTTTCTAACTTTTATTTGTATGAAGTATCAATTTTTTACATTTACCGATTCTTATAACAAAAGTTAAATATTTATGACATTTAACAATGTTTTAAGAGTTGATTTTGTATCTTTTTAAGAAATAAATAAATATATATACTCATACATGGACCGGTCCAGTCCAATCCCCCCCCTAGAACTGGGAACTGGACCGGACCGGTCCTGGTTCCACTTTTCGGAACCAGGAAGGATCGGTCCCTCAGGAACCAAACCAAATCGGCTGGGTTGATCCAGTCCCGATTCAGGCGGTCCACGGTGCTCACCTCTAAATTGAGAAGTTAGATTTGCAAGACCGAAGTTATCACATTGAAAATATTAGGGGAAGGATGACTTTAGATATAAGCAAGTCGATTTCCCAAGTTGACATAATCAAGGACAGGTATTTAGGTATATGAACAAAACATGCTATTTTTTTTACCAAATATGATGCACTAATTATAAATTGATTTTTTTCACGTCACCCCTACAAATGAATTTTATAAAAGGGTAATACCACCAAAACCTTAAATTACATTGTCAACCGTGATATCAATACCTAACCTTTTTTTTTTTTTGTCACTAAAAATTCTAAACTATGCCCACTATGACACCAATGTCTTAAACTTTTTGTTTTTCACATTATTAAAGTTTATAAATTATGTCTATTGTGACACAAAAGTTTAGGATATTAGTCATACACACAAAAAAGTTTTGGGTATTAGTATTAGAGTGGGCAAAGTTCAGAGCTTTTTGTAGAAGATAATAGGTATCTTTGTCATATTGGTACAAGCTTATGAATTTTGAGGACACGAAAGAAATTTGGGGATATTAGTACAACCGTGGATATAATTTAAGGTTTTTGGTATCATTTTTCCTTCCGTAAATAAGCTCCTAGTGTCCCATCATCATAAGAGAAAACTCGATAAGTAAAGAAAAAGTGTTGTAATTCATCTCTACCGTCGATCACGTGGTCCCACAAGAAAATCCTATGAAAATCCATCACTTGAAAGGGCAATATTATTGCGCTAGTCTAATTCACGTGAACATGGTACATGTGATGTCAGTCCTTAAATAAGACTGAGAGTCCACCAGACATATACCCCAGTGAATTAGTCACCCTCTCTCTATATTTATCTGCTTTGAAACGCCAACCACCCTCCACAAGAGCGCTCACAACACACACCTCCATGGACGCCGCCACCTTCCACCGCCGCACCCGCCAGCAGCCAGATGTCGCGAACACGGGCGGAGCTCAGATATTGGAGAGTCCAAAGGAGCCGATGAAGTTCCTGTCAAGAACGTGGAGCGTATCAGCGCTCGAAGTGTGCAAGGCTCTCGCTCATCACCATCATCATTCTTCTTCTTCTCCTCCTCCTCCTATTGCCTCCGCCACCACTCCTTCCATGACTTCTTGCAAGTCCATCAACGTCTCCTCATGCGCGACTCCAACGATTAAAGAAGAGGTAATGATCGACGAAGACCCCGTCATCGTCGAGGATCTCGCAAGCTCTCTCCCTTCGAATCATCGCTTCTCGTTCAATTCCACCGCCACTTCGCAGCTCGTCCTCGAACGCATAATGTCACAGCCGGTGAGTACCGGGATGCTAAACATTGCATTCTAGCTATTTCGTTTGATCTATCGCAACATTTACGCGATATTACTTTTACCGGAGAGTTTCACCCAAAAAAAAAATGTTGCAGCTTGGGTTGGCATGTGATCACAAGCAGGTAAATATAGTTACTACATATAGATTATAGCCCATCTAGTCGAGTTAGCTCAAATTCTTTTGGAAAAGGGTTTGTCTGACACGGTGTCAAATTCAGACATTGCCTATTATTTCGGTCATTCCTCTCTTTCCTTTACATGTTTGATTTGACTACGTGCATAGGTTGTGTGGCAGATAATGAGCTTTAGATTCCATGTGTTCATCGGTCTTTTTCCAGTTAAGTGATGAAAGATTCGTCTGCTACACGTACTGTTGCATTCAAACTCAGAGCTGAAGAGTTTCGGTTGTACACTTTTGTATAAGAAAGGCTGCATCATGATCAGATAGCTCTGGTTTTCAAGTGGGTATGGACATTTGCAGGAGGTGTCACCGTTGACGTCCGGGAGGCTTTCTCATAGCAGCGGCCCGCTGAACGGCGGCGGCGGCTCTTTGGCGGAGGACAGCCCTCCCGTTTCTCCTCCTGACGAATTTGACGACATTGTTAAGGTCTCTCTCTCTCCCTCTCCCTCTCCCTTCAATGCAGTTTTTTCATTTGTCTTTTCCACTGCTTTTAATTGCCGAGATTTTTTGCTTTCTTTTTTTGTGGGATGTTCTCTTTTTTCTAGATAGTAGTTCATCTGCTTCGAGATTGTAATTAGATTACTTGCCGCTTAAAGTAGGTTAGGCACCCAAGCGATATAAATCTACTTTTGAATTGGGGATGAACAGAGTGAATCACAACCGTTGATTTTGTGGGTCTCAGGTGGGCCTCTTGTATAGATCTCACAAGATATAACGATTTTCATGCATTAGGACCACCATGTATAATCCCTTCATCTAAGGGTTTTATACGTGGGATTTACTTTCTGCACCGGTAGTAGTGCATTCTATAATTAGTTACAAAAATTGATTAATGCACCAACGTCGCTCTTTGAATTTTGCGTTCAGAGATAAGGTTTGCGTTTTGCCACCTTGGGTAGACGAAATAAGTCAATTTCTATAGAGTATATGAAAAAGAAAAAAGAAAAGAAAAAGAGATTGGTCCAGTTGGTAAGATGACTGAGACTTTGCACGGTATAGAAAAGCGCGATGTCTTATGTCCGAGAACACAACTTCTGGCAAGAAGGCAATAATTCGTCATGAATCCTTTGCACCCGGCGCGGATGGACCCGCCTTCAATCGGATTAGAGATGTCGATTTTCAGTATGATGCGCGAAAACTAGCTCAAATACCATTCAAGTGTGACATCAAGAAGAGGGGAAGGGATTCTATAAGCTATCTGGTGTTTTAGTAAATCTTGAGCATCAGTGTTCTGAACAGACATAAGCATGCTGCTACTGCTGCAATAACTCTGAACGCGTTTCTTGTCATTCCTTTGTTCATAAGCCTAGAAGACAAGAACCATATTCCTAGACACTGACATGTTTTCTAACTATCAAAATCACTTGTCAAAGTGTTCCTGATGTCTATAATGATGGCAGTTCTTCCGCTCCCACAACACTCTGCAACCGTTATTCACAGGCGGCCGTTCCGTCGCTGCCACCAGCGTCACTACGCCAGGCGGGGGGAGAACGGTCGGGAGGTGGTTGAAGGACAGGAGAGAGAAGAAGAAAGAGGAAGCCCGAGTCCAAAATGCGCAGCTGCATGCTGCCGTCTCAGTCGCCTCGGTGGCGTCGGCAGTAGCGGCGATCGCAGCTGCTACAGCAGCCTCCTCTTCTTCAAGAAAGAATGAAGAGACAGCGAAGACCGACATGGCGGTGGCGTCGGCGGCGACACTGGTGGCGGCGCAGTGCGTGGAGGCTGCAGAGACCATGGGAGCCGAGCGCGAACATCTGGCTTCCGTCGTGAGTTCCGCTGTCAATGTCCGATCGCACGACGATATCACGACTTTAACTGCTGCTGCAGCAACAGGTACTGCTGACTCTTTCTGAAGATCATGAAGTTAAACAGCTTTATCATGTTAAAGATAAACCAATGCAATTAGCTGTATCGTCACGAATCCGAAGGACGCTCCACTTGCGTAGTTCTTGGATCATAGTGCTTACGCAGTATGGGGCTCTTCTCCTTGCCGAGCAGCTTTGCGTGGAGCAGCGACCCTTAAGGCTAGAGCGATGAAGGAGGTGTGGAATATTGCGGCAGTGTTGCCGGTGGAAAAGGGGGTCGGGATCGGATGCAGTGGTAAAGCCAACAGAAGCGCCAATCATCCTAGCTTCGGCGATAGTGGCGAACTTGTTGGGGCCGGAGATAACTTCCTCGGCGTCTGCATCCAGGAATTTCTTGCCAAGGGAACCGAGCTTCTGAAGCTCACCCGTAAAGGTACTTTTCGAATCTGGAAATCCGGTGAAGACAATACTGTGGAATCATTTGCACATTGAGTGAATTTTTGCGGCGCAGGTGATCTGCACTGGAAAATTGTGTCGGTGTATATCAACCAGACCGGCCAGGTTCGTTTTGCTCTTTTCGCGTGTGTTTTCACCTTATGTATTGTGATTGTGAAAAGCCCCTAGTCTTGTTTTTATCAGGATTAGCACCTTGAATATAGGATAATTCAAGAGCTACGAACAGGAAATAAATCGACCAATCTGGTTTGTCATTGTTCAATGGAACCGTCTGTAGAGGGTGGTGCTACAGTCCATCCAATGCCGGTCCGGTACATAACGTAGTTGATTTTTAGTAAATCGGAGAATTCAAGAGGAGTAGATTCTTGAACTAATTGGAGGAAAATATGAGCAATGTCCGAGACAGTTTTCAACGATACAGGATTTCTCCGGTGAGATCGTCAGATTGTATCTTCATCTGAGTTTTATGCTTTTTTCAGGTTACTTTGAAGATGAAGAGCAAACATGCTGCTGGAACCATAACAAAAAAGAACAAGAGTATGTCTCTCCTGCATCGGATGTCTCATGCACGTCCTGATCTCGATTCTCAATTTTATTAGACCCAGAGAAGAATGAAAATCAATTTAGAGAACAGCATAGATTGCACAACATTGCGAAAGCCATATTAACCATTCCCTTTGCTGGAAAATCAGATGTCATCGTGGAAGTGTACAAGGATGTGCCAGCTTGGCCCGGGAGGCACATCTTCGACGGCGGCGAACGACGCCGCTACTTTGGGCTCAAGACGGCAACACGGGGTGTTGTAGAGTTTGAGTGCAAGAATAGAAGGGAGTACGAGATCTGGACACAAGGCGTATCGAGGCTTCTGTCTATGGTCGCTGAAAGAAAGAGCACCTCTTGAACTCCGTTTGCATGTTCACAGTGGGAAGCCATTGATCTTCATTGTTAGATATTCTCCTTTCTTCACTTTTCTGCTTGAGGTTCTACTTATCTTCTCAGGCAGCTAAATATGCCGTATAGGTTTGCTCCGAACGCGTCGTGTCTACGGATTTTCACTACATCCCCGGACGGCGAAACATCACGAACGAACACATACATATATGAATGCCTTAAGATGGACTTGTCGTTGATTATCTTATGGATGAATGAAACATCAGATATGCATGGAATGAATTTCTCACTCAGATGATAGCCAAATGACCATCCCCTTGATATTAAGTAAAGTAAAGAGATGCTCTCAGCTTCTTTCAGTATGATCGACTCTGCAAGGAAAGGCCGATCGATGCGAACTGCTGTCCGTGATATCGTGAAACCATAGTGTCCGAGATAGAGGAGACCAACTCAACGACGTCGCACAGAGATAGTTGATTTGACAAGGGAGGATATCTATATCTCCTAATTGCACACAAATTTGAAGATAACACGGTTGATGTTCTATTCGTCCCGTCTTATTATGAAGCGAGACTTCAAAATTACCCCAAGTTTTGAGCAAGTAGAGGTCGCCCACCTTGTCTAAATCAGCAATGCTCTCCTTTTCTCTTTCTTTCTTCCTTTGTTAAATACATAAGGAGAGAGAGATATGAAAATTTTGATTGGAACTTCCAACGAAGGGGGAAAAAGTACACCTTACCGTCTGTATCATCATGCCCGCAATCATCAGATGGATTCCTAAAAGCTATTAGTAGCGCTAGAATACAGTTTTTTCACCAGATGGATTCCTTCCTTCCACGCTCAATTTAACATATGAAAACAATGATTCGTGTATAAGCCGCAGTCATCTCTAAGCAGAAAATAATCCAATTTGTAATATTCCCTGAAGACGTCTCGGCAATCATAGAACATTATCCCATATGTATACTTAAAACTCCATGGACCCCGCCCTCAAATTCACAAAATGCTGCAATGCATACACATCCAATGTTTGTCATGGAAAAGTTGCTACAACGACCAACAACTCCTGGTGTCGCACCAAAAGATGGTAGGATATGGAATGCACAGCGTCGAACATTCGAACATTCTATACAATCAACACTAGCTAAACGCCCTTTGTTTTTTTTTTTTGGGTATGTTCACTTGGTGGAAGGAAAGATCTACAAAAAAGGGGTGCAGAAAAGACGTACTTGGATCAGAACAACACTGTCTAGCTATCAGCAGCTCTGAAGATGGTCAACAAAGATAGGAATAGGTTGATAATGTCGAGGTACAGTGAAACTGCAGCCCAGATGTATTCATCATATGAGTAGCGTTTGATCAGATTGTCCGTGTCATATACGATGTACCCACAGAAAATGAGGGACGCTAAGCACCCGTATATCATCACAGAGATCCGGCCCAAAGGAAAGAGGATCTGCACCCACAACCAACACGACCACAAAGAAGTGTTAAAACTTCACATAAAAAGATTGTGCAGCATATGGCTTACTACACATATTATTCCCACTTACCTGTATCGTTGCAAACACCATAAGCACAATGATGGCACCAAACAAGAAGGGTCCAAGAAAGTTGAAATCCTGACCCCTCCTAGCAGCCCAGAATGTGTAGAGAGTAAGGCTGACAACTACCGTGGTAGTCAAAATAACAGCTTCCAATATAACCTTCCCTGTCACCATTCAAAACAGCATAAATGACAAGATTTTAGGAGCTTACTTAACAAGCACAGACAGGCATACAGGAAGGTGCTACCTCCTACATCAAAAATTGTATTGGAAAAGAGACTCTACCCGCCCCACAAAAGAAGGGAAAAAAAAACACATGATGCCATAATTTTTCAGAAAAATGCTAGAGAGTTGCCCCCAGGGTACTGATTAAGCCTCAACAAATAAAAAAAGAAGGCATCCCAATGCAAGAAGAAGCTCCCACTGCGCAGGGTCCCAGGAAGGACCGGACCACATTGGGTCCGGTATGCACTAGTTAAGCGTCATTAAATATGGTTTGAAAATGTAAAATTATCTATTTCAAAAAGTTAGCCACTTTAAATTGTGTACTTCAATTTTCAAAGTATCTCAAAAAGTGTATTTCCCTTTTCTGGTTAGCTTAGTTGGTGCCCTCGAGGCACTTGTCTACCAAACCCTTTATTCATATCGAGGAGGCTACTATCTAATCAAAGAAGCATACGTACTTTTTCAGATGATGGGGCACGAATGCAAAACCAACCTCTAAAATCTTTGGTTATGATCAAACAAGCACACAAATGTACAGGTGATCGAGCACAAAGCAAAAGACCATCAGTGCAGCACCACAACCCCATAATAGCTAGTTATCGAGAACTGATAGCTGGCCGTTAATTAGTTTGCTTAGGCAGCGTGGCCCCATCTTTTCAGGTCCAATCAAAACCACAAATATACCAGTTGGAATTACTTCATATCGCTACTACAGCTCACAACCGATAAATCATTCCCAACACACTTACTCTAGATTCATAAACACAAGACTGAATCCATCGTCACACCTCCTAAATCTTTTTATGCATTCGATAGGCACGGACTTGGACAGATTATGAATTTCCTTCTTGATGAACCAATATATCAGAGAGCACAGTGTTGTCCTGATTATTAGAAACATCTCCATTCTTCCATATAAATTCTCTGTGTAAATTAATTCACAGCTCCATGTGTACTTCAAACTATCCCTCTTGCGATTCAACTTAATCACAAGCTTCCTGAAATCACATACTATATATATTCCCAAACATAGCAAAACCATGAAGCCTATCTACCCGATTGCATCAAAGATGCCATCTCCATAGCGTTCGTCCACTCGTTTTGCCCTTTTTCCAGTTAGCAATCGAATGTCACGAGAAATGAAATCCGAAATCAAATAAGAGAACAAAGCTCACCACTCGTATATGCACACGTCAATCCAACCGCGAACGCCAAGGTAATGGTGAAGATCCCGAGCAGGAGATAGTTCACAGGATGCCGCTGGTGATAGTAATACAACGGACACAAAACTGCAACACACACAGAAAGAAAAATCAAAACCGTCACTCAACCGATCAAATAGACACGAGACGGATTCACCAGGGAATTCCAGAAAAACGCACCGACGAAAGGCGTGATGATGAGGACGATGTACAGCGCCAAGCCGGCGGCGGTACTGACGAAGAAATGGGCGATGGGATGGACGGAGACGACGACGGCGCCGACGGCGATGGTGGCGAGCAACTGGAGGGCGACGATCGAGTAGATCTTCCGGATGAAGGCCCACCGCAACTCGGGGCTCTCGAGCATCATCGGGTACAGGGGCCTCGCCCCCGATTCCACATCCTTGCGGTGCGGTTGCGCCCACATGATCGGGACTGCCTCGGCGAACTCTTCCGGGAGCAGCGGGTGGCGGAGCCCTGAGGTTTTTCTCGGCGGAGGGAAAGCGCGAGAAAGCGAAAGAGAATGCTGGGGGCGGTTTTCGCGTGAATCGTCTCAGCCGGAGAGATAAGGAGGAGGAGTTTAATTATGGAGGAAGAAAGCTCGGGATGCTTCGCGTGGCTCTTCTGCTTTGATCGGTAGGGATTCGCGTGGGACACGTGGCGCGCCATCGGAACGACTCGAAAAAATGATGCTGAAAAGATACTTGAATTTTAGTTTTATATGGATAATTCGCTAAATAACATGTCGTTATTGAAAAATATTCCATTATAGCGATTACCATATATCGTATTATTTAGTGAAAAATATTTGTATGGATTTGTTCGATCTCGGACAGCAGATCATTTGGATATATATTACCATGGCGAATTGAATTAATTATTATAATTCATTGCGACCACAAATCCGGCTAGGACAAGATTTCCTCCAAGTCACGAGGTTTGGCCGTGGGTGACTTGGCCATTAAGAAAGCTGGTAGTGCTTACGATTCATTCCTCTTTTTAAAAGATATATATGTGTGGGAAAATTTTCAATTAAGAATTCGAAATATTTTCGTTTTTTTAAATAAAAGTTTGAAGTAGATTATGTTTCAATTAAAAGCCTGAAGTGGCAAAAAAATCTCAAATAAGGACATGAAATGGATCCTTATTTAAAAAAAATGAGACCACTTTGAGTCCTTAATCGAAATTTTCCGTATATATGTGTATAGACTTTGGAATCGTTATATTATTATCCGAATATTCTTAAATTAAACGTGCGCTGAAATCTGGAATATTCGTCGGGTAAGAAGCTCGTGGGTCCCAGCTCTTTTTTTTTTTTGGAGTTTTGTACATAAATGCAAATTTGTATCCAATTTCGCCGCTGTCGAAGACATGATGATCGGACAAGACAGCGTGTGGGTCCCAGAAAATGTCAAATCCTACGTCATCATGATGTCTCCGCAATTACTCAGCTCCGGATCTATAGATTAGATGCTTGATCAAGGTTTTGCTTTGGGGCGAGAAATGGGCCTAAAGCCCAAATTAAATTAGGCGATTAAAGTTAGGAATGGCAAATCCCGGTTATTGTCTCCTGCTAAAGGAAGGAGGCGGGTTGATCTCCAATATTTTTATGTGGGAGATAGCCTCTCTATATTCACCTATAAGCACAAGTGGACGAATGAGCCTTGCACCTAGAAGAACGCCCCAATTAAGATTTTGTAAAAGAAACTACCAAAACATGGTGTATGGAAATCTAATTAGTCTATCGATGATCATATGATGAGTGTGGCGTGGAGAAAATTATCAAAAAAGTCTTAGACATATCGTAATTATGCCAATTCAATTCTAAATAAATTTTTTTGTTTATGTATTTATACCAATTCAGTCCATTTGACATGTCGACGCTAACGTGAACAATTTTAATAATATTTTTGAATTTTTCCTTTTTCTTTTCTTTCTCTTTCTCTTTTTTTTTCTTCCCTCCTTCTTCATCCAGCCGGTCGCTAGACCTTGACGACCGGCCAAAGGCGAGTGCCAGCGAGGTCGACCTCGCCGTCTCGCAGGCCTTGGGTGAAGTTCGCCCAGTGACAGTGAGGTCAAGGCTTGCCCTCGCCAGATCCATTGAGGCCGATCCCCCCCGAAGACAATGAGGTCAAGCCTCGCCAGGTCAAAGGAAGAAGAAGGAAGAAAAAAAAAAAAAAAAA
>BCNH02000011.1:23028770-23069304 GCA_001662345.2 Metrosideros polymorpha var. glaberrima | reverse complement strand
TAATCATAAGTTATCATTAGTAAAGTGCATAATTAGGAATGGAACATGGTCACCACTTTGCCTCATGGGAAATTAGGTTTTTTTTATTTATAATTTCTCTTTTTTATTGTGTGTGTGGGCGTGACATGTGAAGAATTATTATTATTATTATTATTTTCCTTTAATGCTAGTTGGGTGTGTGTGAAGAACTGAGCCGACCAATCAGCTGGAGCCCAGCTGGGCATGACCAGCACCATCATTTTAAATCATTTTCTCCCCTCTTTTCATTACCCACAAAGTCACCTCAGGCTCCAGAATTTAAGGACAGGTTACCTTTGATTTGGCTTGGTTCAATTAAGAGACTAGTGACTAATTAACTAATTCATCAAAAAACAATAAATTATATAATCAACCCCAAAAATACTAAAATAAAGTGAAAAGACAAAACTACCTTTACCAGGCAAAATCATTTTGAACATCCAATTCCTGTCGAAGCCCCCTCCCTCTCAAAACGACGACGCGTCGCCTCCCATCGCCGTGACTCGTGTCGTCTTCTTCCCCTTCGGATCTGAATCTGAAAATCCATCCCCCTCACTTAATTTTTTCAGCTCAGTTTCTGTCCCTTCTCAATCTCCAGCTCCGACCAGAAAAAGGAAAAAGAAAAAGAGAAAAAAAAATTTGAAAAAAAATCAAAACAAAGGAAAAGCGACAACTTTCGCATTTACCGAACGGAAAGCGGAAAGCGTATTTGCATATGCGCCTGGGGGGAAGAAGACGTTCAATTCTCTCTTCTCAGATTCTGCAACAATCCGATCTCTCATGGGTCTTCGGTCCACTCCATCGTGCTCCGATTCGTGCTCAGCCCGAGGAAGAAAAGTGGGTCTCTGCTCTTTTCTTTCTTTTCTTTTCTTGGAAAATAAAGATTGGTTTTTTATTTACTGTGCTTTGTTTGATTTTGTTTTCCGTTTTCTGTTGGCGTCGTTGTCGGAGATAGATTGAGTTTGATTCGGGGGAAAATGATGTCTGTTTTGTTGGGTGTCTCTTTTTTTTTAGGTGGAGATCTTTGGATAACAGCGAGTGGTTGCCGGGTTTCCCTTTTCTTAAGGGGGGGATATAGTGTGAGTTAGGTCGAGCTCTACTGTTCATCTTTTTGTCTGCTCCAAGTGACCATCGATCGTTGTTTAGGACTCAAGCAAAGCTACTGTTTGGAATTGGATGTCATTCTCTGTTTCTTCTTTTTTTTCGAGCTCTTGCAGGCTTCTCTGTGTCGAATTTTCGAAAGCCGTGGCTTCTTTCGGAAGCCGGAATGCTGAATCGTCGATTTCTTGGTTCGAATTCCGGGTTGAGCTCGTAGAGAGCATCTGAAGCTAGCGATTGGGATGTTTTCTTGGTGTTTGGCGGCTTAGGTTGTGATTTCTGCTCGGCCCAGCAGTTCGTGATCGAAAAGGGGCGAGCTCTTTTAGCTGCAGGGTTTCGATTTGGGACGTTCATTTGCATGTGGGATTGTTGGATGAGAAGTACATCTGGTTATTGTGGAGATCTGGGAGTTGTTGCATTTCTTATGCGCAATGAGGACTTTCTTCCCCTCTGAGTCCTGTAAAGAGACGCAGCTCAATGCGCTCAATCCGCAGTCTTGGCTTCAAGTCGAAAGAGGGAAGCTCTCGAAATCTTCGCCGCAGTACTCTTTTTCTTCGTCTATGTAAGTCCTCTAATTTTCAGTTTTGAATTTTTACTTCCCCTAGTGTTTAAGAGTCGTTGTCTTATGGTTGGCGTAATTGTTGTAGAGAATCTCTCATCAAGGTCCCCGAGCCGTCAATACTGCCTTTGTTTAAACCAGTTGATTATGTAGAAGTTTTGTCACAAATTCATGAAGAACTCGAAACTTGTGCTCCGGAGGAGAGGCCGAATCTCTATTTGTTAAAGTTCCAGGTCTTTAGAGGTCTGGGAGAAATCAAATTGATGAGGAGAAGCCTCCGAGCTGCATGGCAGAAGGCTACCAGTGTGCACGAGAGAATTGTTTTCGGTGCATGGTTGAAGTATGAAAAACAAGGTGAGGAGCTCATTGCTGACTTGCTCGCAACTTGTGGCAAGTGCCTAGAAGAGTTTGGTCATATAGATGTTGCCTCAATGCTTCCAGAGGATACGAATGTGAGTTCTAGTCGATATGTTTTGACTAACGACATTAAACTTTCGAGGAGTGTTACTTTTAGAATTGGGGACGAGAACATAGTTTGTGATAGGCGGAAAATGGCATGCCTTTCAGCTCCTTTTCAAGCAATGCTTAATGGGTGCTTCACAGAATCAGTAAGAGAGGACATAGATTTGTCTGAGAACAATATCTCCGCTTCAGGCTTGAGAGCTATCAATGAGTTTAGCATGACAGGAAATTTGAATGAAGTTTCTCCAAATCTTTTACTGGAAATACTAGTCTTCGCAAATCGCTTCTGTTGTGAAAGACTAAAAGACGCATGTGATAGGAAACTTGCAGCTTTTGTTTCCTCTAGAGACGATGCAGTAGAACTCATGGAATATGCTCTTGAAGAGAACTCCCGTGTCCTTGCAGCTTCGTGCTTGCAAGTATTTTTGCATGAAATTCCCGATTGTTTAAATGATGACAGGGTTGTGCAAATATTTAGCCTTGCTAACAAACAACAAAGGTTGATCATGGCGGGGCCAGCTTCTTTTTCACTGTACTGTTTACTGAGTGAAGTCTCTATGAATCTTGACCCTCAGTCAGATAAAGCTGCTTGTTTCCTGGAGCAGTTGCTAGAGTCTGCTGACACTGAGAGGCAGAGACTGCTGGCTTTCCATCAGTTGGGATGTGTCAGGCTTTTGAGAAAAGAGTATGATGAAGCTGAGCGTCTTTTTGAGGCAGCTGTTAACGCAGGTCATACATACTCAGTTGCAGGCTTGGCTAGACTAGCTTACTTAAAGGGTAAAAAATCAGGGGCCTATGACAAGCTCAGCTCCATTATTTCATCTGGAAGCTGTAAGCCACTGGGATGGATGCACCAGGAGAGGTCATTATACTGTGAAGGAGATAAGAGATGGGAAGACCTCAAGAAAGCAACTGAGTTGGACCCAACTCTACCTTATCCTTACATGTATCGAGCCGCTTCCTTAATGAGGAGACCAGATGTCCAAGGTGCGCTTGCGGAGATCAATAGGATCCTTGGCTTCAGACTTGCATTAGCGTGCTTGGAACTACGTTTTTGCTTTTACTTGGTCCTTGAGGATTACCAATCAGCAATTTGTGATGTTCAGGCAATTCTCACACTCTCTCCAGAATATAGGATGTTTGAGGGACGGGTTGCAGCATCCCAACTCCGCACACTTGTGAGAGAGCACGTTGAGAGTTGGACAACAGCTGATTGTTGGATGCAATTGTATGACCGGTGGTCTTCAGTTGATGATATTGGTTCACTCTCTGTTATTTACCAGATGCTTGTTGAATCTGATGCACCAAAAGGTGTTCTGTACTTTAGACAGTCGCTCCTCCTCCTCAGGTAGGCTGCTGCATCATATCTATCAAGCACTTTATCATACCTATACAAAGCTTTTATGCGAGCATAAGTGGTTTGGTTGATTACTTATGCATTTCAGTGTGAAAATTGCAAATACATAGATTTAAAAAGATTTAATTTTCTGGAATCTCCAATTATTTCTGAGTTCACTGTCTTATTCTTGAGAATGCGGATACTAATTTCCTGTGTATGCTTCCCTAAAAATAGACTTTGGATTGAAAACCTCTATGAGGTGGAGACCTGAAAAGTGGTTTCTATTGTTTTCAGCTTATGGCATTTGGCCGAAGTATTCAGATAAAAATTGTTGTAAAAGACATTGAGATTATTTGTTCCTTTCAATCCTACCATATATCTCTCTATGCAAGTCTTTCTTCAGCAGATTGTTAAATGGTTCACATATTGCTCGTCCTGGAGGTGATTACTATTGGACCAAAATTACTCATGTCACCATTATTAGATCATCTAGAAAATTACACAACTTTTAAGATGATTTGAATTTCGTTGCAGAATTGTAGAGCAATGTAATTACTATAAGATCATTAGAAGAAATGGTTTGTGTATATATCAATATCAATTGGACGATGCTTCATTAGGAATTCCTTTTGGAAGGTCATTTGAACAAATTCACGCATAGGGTAGCTTATTCTTGTTAGTTCTTCCATAGCTGTTCTCTCTCTCTCTCTTGGGGGTGGGAGGAGGGGGGAGCTTTCTACTGAAGACATTCAAATTCTTTAGATGTTCTTAATGTGTATGTCTATCTTAGCTTTGGCGATTGCAGGATTATTTTCTGAAGTTTTGCTCTTTCATGGATTCTGTAGTTTTTTTTATCTCTTCTAAAGATGTAACTGGATTATCAACCCTTTGAATGCACGTTCACTCTTACTTAAAAACAAAGAAATAAATTACTCAAGTATAGTTAGGTGGCTTTTACATAAGCCAGCCTGAGCGAGGATGTGTGTGTGTGTGTGTGTGTGTGTGTGTGAGAGAGAGAGAGAGAGAGAGAGAGAGAGCTGTGTACAGGTGAAGTTTTCAAAACAGGAGGCGTGAAAATATGGAAATGGAAGATAGACATCTTACTGTTCTTTGAGAGTATCTTTGTTTCTTGATGTTTCTGAGAACATTATTCTAGAGATTATCTATAGAGCAGTTGCTTGGACATGTTTGTTCATTTCTCTTGAATATTGGCTTTGGAACAACCTACAAGGCTTGTGCATTTGTTCCTCTGGTGTTATCTTCTCACCTCGTAGTTCATTCCCTTTTTTGTTTATCACATGATTGCCTCTTCGGAATCCAGGTCTTCTTGCCCTTGCTTCTAAGCTATTCCTGTTAGCATTATTCTATGCTATATATATATATCTACACACACAGGAGGAGTTTTGGATGACATTTGACTGTAAATTTGTTGCACTTTTGATCAGGTTGAATTGCCCTGAGGCAGCTATGAGAAGTTTACATTTAGCCCGGCAGCATGCCTCCAGCGAACATGAGCGCCTGGTTTATGAAGGCTGGATCTTGTATGACACTGGGCACTGTGAGGAAGGGCTTCGAAAGGCCGAGGAGTCTATTAAAATCACAAGATCCTTTGAGGCCTTCTTCCTGAAAGCCTATGCACTGGCAGATTCTAGCCAGGATACATCTTGTTCGTCAACTGTTGTTTCACTTCTTGAAAATGCGTTGAAGTGCCCCTCAGATAGGCTTCGCAAAGGTCAGGTAAGCTTTCTGGGTCCAATGTAGAGGTTTCCTTTTCTTTGTAGTTCTGGTCATTCAATGGATATCTTATCCTTTCTAACATCATTTCCAGTGTGTTCTTTCCCTCTTGGTCATCAAGTTGTTTATTATAATCACATCAGTTCTTTTGGTGAATTCATGAATTATATTCTTACAATTTTAGCGTATATTTGTCCTTAAAAGATTCTGAGCATCTTGATTTGTTTTGCTAAATGTATTGAGTAAAAACTCTGCATCCTTGGAAGAAGTGGCTGATGTCAATTGATAATCTGACTAGATGTTGTCTATTTGCTTTTTGTACCACTGGAGATGTAGCCTGTAGGCTTTCCCTGGAAATTATTATGACTTTCCCATATCACTTAAACACTGAACTAGATGATAATTATTTTCTACGCTCGCAACTGTCGCAAATAATTTTCAAAAGCGTTTTATCCTGTCTTGTTAGCTTCCTGCATGTTTTGGTCATAGCAAAATGTAGATGTCATTACATCATTTTCTAAGATCACATATACAATCTGGTGGATGTTGCTATTGCTGTTAGATCTCAATGTCGAATGCTCAGACTGCTGTTATCTTATTTGTGACAGAAGCTACCTGCTATGTTTCCTAGAAAGTTATTGTTGCTGAGCATGTGAGAACAGAACAGAGTTTTTACCTTAATCTCCTGTTGAAAGCATTCATATTCTACAAACTTATGGGCTACATTTTCACTTTAACTTTGCTGAAAGAGACATGATAAGCTTTTAGTCTATGATCTTCACTAATCCATGTGGTGTGAACTCGATCACATTGCCAGGCGCTGAACAATCTTGGAAGTATCTACGTTGACTGTGGGAAGCTAGAATTGGCAGCTGATTGCTATATTAACGCTCTCAAAATCAGGCATACAAGAGCCCATCAAGGGCTTGCTCGAGTACATTTTCTCAAAAATGACAAAGCTGCAGCATACAATGAGATGTCACAACTGATAGAGAAGGCGAGGAATAATGCATCTGCATATGAGAAGAGGTCCGAATATTCTGAACGTGAACTCGCTATGGCCGACCTCAAGATGGTGACCAGATTAGACCCACTTCGTGTCTATCCATACAGATACCGGGCTGCAGGTTATTGATCTACCTCAACTTTGTGTCATACCTTATAAGTGTTTCCACACTAGTTCTTTTGATAATATGTCCATATTCTTGAACAGACACTTTAAAAATGCATGCATGTAAATGCCAAAGGTGAGCATAGTCATTGGAAATATTCCAAGCTACTTTTTTTTCCCCGATGTAGAAATTTCTTTACATAATGCAATGGTGTTTTACCGTAGAGTTTTTGACAGCGATGCTGGTGTTTGTGGAGGTATAGTATATAGTATCTATTGTAAGTTCCTTGTTTTAGCTAGTGCATGTGCCATCATTCTTTGTTTGACTCAGATGATCTCTAGATAACACTGATCTTTCTGTGCTTCTGTGCTGCTGTCCAGTTAGTTGTTCTGGTTCCTGGAGATTTTTTCCTTTGGAACTTACATAATGAGGCCTCCACCCCCACCCCCACCTCTCCCTCCGGTTCCCTCTACCATGCATAATTTTGAGATCCCTGAAATTTTGATCCCTAGTTTTCGCTGTTTTCAGCTGGTTAGTGAACTCCTTAACAATGTCTTTTCATTTGTTTGATGCATTACTTTTTTCAGATGATAGTGTCTTACGCTTACTGTCGCATAACTAATTGTTGTTCGGTATAACATGTAATAATTACTTGTTCATGCACTTGAATTGTAGTCTGAACGTCCAAATATATTATTCCATAATCTTGTGAGATTAATTGACACTTCGAATGGAAATTGAGTTCATTCTCTTTCTCTTTAAAATTGACAGTACTAATGGATAGTCAAAAGGAGGATGAAGCTATTGCCGAAGTTTCAAGGGCAATTGCATTCAAGGCCGACCTTCACCTCCTACACCTGCGGGCAGCATTCCACGAGCACGTTGGCAATGTCATGGGTGCCCTCCGAGACTGTCGGGCAGCTCTCTGTGTCGATCCACACCATCAAGAGATGCTGGAGCTTCACAGCCGAGTAAACAGCCATGAGCCATAAGTCTGGCCAAGGAAGCAGAGAGTGCATCTAATATTTCAACGCGTTGTGTACAGTAAGTGCGCTTGAATCATCCTGTAGGACCACATTGTATCCTTTTTGCCATTTTAATGGATTTTGGTAAGTTGAATATGTTCTCTTCTTTTTGTTCCATTTGTATTTTGAGGAAACTGTCAAATGAAGCGCAGAAAGTAACATTCCTTCATCTATTTAGTCGGTCAATGCATTGCTAATTCTTTCTCATGCATATGTTGAATCAAAGTGGGATGGATCGTGCTTAGGCTCCGTTTGGAATGAGCATTGGGGAGCATTTCCAAGGGGCTTTGGGTGTCCAAAGCCCCTTGGCAAAAAAAAAGGTGTTTGGGAGACTTGCATTTGGGAAATGCAAGTCTCCCAAATGCTAAGGGGGGTAAGTAATTTTTTTTTTCTTCCTTTTTTGTCCTCACAATTTCATCCAAATTTCAACTTTGCCCTTTTGCTTAAATGAGAACCCCTATTGCTGCTGGAGAGGAGCCGACGTAGCCGGAGAGGGGCCGACGTCGCCGGCGACCGTCGGGTGAGGCCGGCGACCATTGCGCGACCCAGGTGACGCCGCCTAGGTTCGAGCGACCTAGGCGACCGTCGCCAGGGGCCGCGCGAGGGTTGCCTGCGTCACGCGAGCTCAGGCGACCCTCACCTGGGTCGCGCGACCTCAGGCGAGGCTAGCGGTGGCTCACCGGCCGCTTGCTGGGGAGGTCGCTGGTTACTCGTCGGTGTAGATTTTGACTTTTAAAAAAATTTCCCAAAATGACTTTGCAAAGTGTAATTTTTCCAAACATCATTTGCATTTCTAAAAATTAAAGTTGCATTCAAAGTGTGATTTTACCGAACACAATTTGCATTTCGAAAAATCCCTTTAACTCAAAGGTATTTGCATTTTTTCAAATGACTTTCCTCAAAAGGCTTTCCAATCGCACCCTTAGACGGCTTAAATCTATTAAGAGAGCAAAACACCATGCCTCTAGGTCCTTTCTTTGGCATTGCGATGTGACCATCGGAATTGCTGTCCTACCTGCAGTTGCTTTGTAGGTGTGTGCAGTTGCTTTGTAGATGTGTTATCTGGATGTGTAGGCATGTCCGGTTCACGCAAGAGAATGAGGGATGAATGGAGTCGTAGTTCCGTCGCGACTTTGATTAAATCTCTATCCACATGAAAGGATAATTATTACACTAAACAGAAGTTATGCTGGTCGTCCGATTACCACGGGATAGGACTAACAGTGGAGGTCTTTAAGACATTTGACTCCGAAAGGGACAAGACCCTTGCTAAGCATAGCTTTCGTACTCTGCTGTTTATGTACCGCAGCTTGGCCTAATGAATGCGTGGCGAATGACAAGAGTCTGGTGCTTTTAAACATTACAAGCTCGAAAATGTATCTTAGAGATGATAATATGACCTTATTAAGATCAAAGAGATAGATGCGGCAATGACAGCCTTAAAGTAGAAACGTGCTTTTATGTGCTTCAGTTTCGACTCGTGATACCTTTTGGGTGTTTTGATTACTCTCGCGCAGGTCTGATAACATCCAATCCGAATGACGATATTGTGGATTCGTGACAGTTTTGCTGAGAATGTCAAAGGGCAGGAAATAGAAATTTTGTACATTTGTTGAATTGTATATACAACACTGTAATATACACAGAGGTACTCCACCAAAAGAAAAAAAAAAGATAAAAGAAATACTAAGTATAAAAAGGCACACGCTCATTTAACAATTTATAGAAAGCTATAACTAATGACTTGCATCAATTGGCTACTGTGGCGAAAGCCAATATTTGAATGGAGGAGATGTATATCGGTGACGCGCCGCATCAGGAACATCGTGGGCATTTAAATAAGCAGAAAGTGAGGATGTCAAGAGACATATGCCTGAAGTTGCTGGAAACTGTTTGCCTCGCCTTACCATGACGTCCGCTAGGGAATGAACATATAACGATCTCCTTTTGCAGCTGCAAAGGTATTTCCCTGCTGAAATGTTCCCATACGTCTCAACAATAAAAAAAAAAAACCACATGCTACTGTAGAAAGCAGTGAACAAAATTGAATGGTGAAGCAGATTACCATCATTACGCAGATTGCAGATTTCCCGATTTATTTTCTGTTGGGCACATTGCTTGCATGTCGAATCAGTAGACCATGAGGGTAATCCATACCCCTCTGATAACAGGAGCCCATAAGTTCATGTATATCAGATGCTCAAGTCTTCCAATAATTCATGTCCTTCGCAGAGTCTCAAAGTAAGGATGTTGCAGAGCTTCATCAACGCTGAACCGGTCATCCTGCAATTCAATATGTATTTTAACATATGTCCAACAATGTAGGAATTTAAGTTATAAGTGATCTTGTGATTTCAATCAAACAATTACAGCTAAATGTCCTCTCCATCATAATTCGAAATGTTTAGAGAGAGTGAAGTTTCACTATGATGAGTATTTAGAAAGTGCATGCTCAATCTGAAAAGAACAAAAATTCCTGATACATTGTAAGTGTTGCATGTTTCCTGCATGATCAGGTCAACTGCACTGGATGCCAAGAGCCTATGTTGACATAACTTTTGGACTTCTGGAGCTAGTTTCAGGAAAAAAATGTGTTTTTTTTTTCAGTATGAGTAATCCATGTAAAGGGACCACGGGTATACTAACCAATTTACAAAATCAACTCTCATGATAAGGACTCCAGTGTATCAAGGATAGCATTTACATCAAGACTCACCACGTGTGTCCCAAAACATTGCAGTAAAAGCCAAGAATCCATAATCCTTACAGAATGGTTCTCAAAATTATGAAATTTTCTCCTATTTTAGATATTCTTTAAAGCAAGCCAAAAAACAGAAAACTTTCATAAAACAAGAACAGGGCCAGTAGAAACCTCGAAGTTTCCTATTTTCTGGATATGGAGTGAAGCTTTTCCCAAGTTACTTGTTGAGGACCTCACATAAAAGCCATAAACGAGATGCTACAGGATACTTGCAAATATCTGAATTGCTGTTTGCCTATGAGACTTCAAGCAACTTTTCCCAGGAGTCTTTTAGGTTTTTCAGCTGATTCAACCCATTGTAATCAATGCGAATGTTCCTTATTTACAGAAGACACACCAGCATATACTTCAGAAGAAAAATGCTATAAGCATTCATTTGGAAATTACATATTTCTTAAAACTGAATTGCACTTTTCATTAGGTTGTATCAAAGCAAAAGCCATCTTTTATATGCAGAATCCACAAGTCTGTGGCAAGCAAAACATTCTTTGAGAGGAAATACTTAAGATAGTCATTTGCACAATGAAAAACTTACTGGATCCCACAGTAAGAGATGGCGGACCAATCGCAGAGCCCAAACATCTGAAAAGCTGCAACATTTTTTGGAAGTAAATACTGTCATATTCTAGCAAGACTCGAATGAGAACAAGGGAGCCTCGCACAACGGCAACGAGACTTTGAAAGCATACACGACCTGTGTAAGATATCAGGAAACATACCCAATCTTAAGAGGATCTCTGCTCTTTATTTGATGCGAGAAAAACTCTTCCGAACATTTCCAGGAAGCCGGCGAAACTCCACTCTGCATCTCAAAGTAGGAAATGGTTGTTAATACACTTTCACAAAAACCACCAAGAAGTGCCAATATCTAGTAACTTGACAAATAATCATGAATAACAGGAGATCACCATATTTCAGACATGAATTTGAAATCATTTTAAAAGTTCAGCATCTTCTTTACTCATTCATTGGGAAGTTTGGGGACTAAAGTTAACCGAATTAAACTTCAAGACAAGTGACTTTTTCTGGCAAGTTTGAAAAAAAATTAAGCAACAAGTATATACCCCCAAAAGAATGGCAAGTTGTGCAAAAGACGCTCTAGTGGCTAGACCTGTCAAAAATCAGAGTGCTCGAGGTTACCTTGTACATTGCACCACCAAATTGATGTTTCAAGGAACTACCTGGAATCAAGATGCACATCTCCATAAACGATCTAAGTCTGACACATGCACAGAAAAAGAACCAATTTAGAAAATATCTTTAAACACATCATGGCACATAACTTTAGCAAAGGATGATGTCTCAGTTGGTTCTTTATTAACTTTTAAATGTTTGCATTCAAATGTGCGAAGTATTGGGCACTCAACAGTCAACAACCATCTCGATCTATCTGTTCCACAACCCTTACATTGCATATAAATGGGATGCAAGCTATACATGCATTTTTGCAAAGACACAATCCAAACAGTCTGGAAAATTATTAGATCAATCCTAAACCTACGGCCACCAATTCAGTTCTAAGTTTTCCAAGTTTGCCAATTTAATCATAAATCTTTTGATAACTTTTCAATCTAGTCTTTCTAGCCAATTTAGGCCAAAGAATGTTGGGCTGAAGGTCCGGTCAGCACAGCCCATCCCACATGTCCAACCCAAGGCATTTGACGCGGACCATCGTTAACAATAACAACCCCATTAATAATAATAATAATAATAATAATAATAAAACACCAGAAGGCCCTCTTTTCCCCCGATTCACAATCTCAAATTCCCGTGGATGGACCTCGACTTCTCTCCCATTTCACTCAAATCAACCTAACTCCCGTGTCCCTCAAATTGGCCCTAATCAACTCGACTCCCCCATTTTGCTTGAGGCCTTCGTTCATCAGAATCGCCAATTCTCCCCAATTGCAGAGACCCGATTTGCTCGTAGTTTCCATGAGAATCCTCATTCCCTCAATTGGAACCCTAATTCCATCACATTTCCCTTGAGATTTTGCAGCGAAAACGACAAAATGTGGTGGTCCCAATTTGTGCGTGTGGTGTCGGGAGCCTTTGGTTTTTTACAAAAAGGCAGAGAACAATTAAAAGGTATTGTCATTGTGGTCTTGAAGTGAGTGTGTTGTCCTTGTCGTATTTATATAATCTATTTGGCTCGGTTTCTTCGATTGTGCTATTGTTGGTCCCTCCATCATGTGTATGTTTATAATATACGTAGCCTATTTGTGTAAAAGCTCGAGATGAGTGACAAGTCGGTACTAGTCTGCGTTTCCAACTGTGGAAAATTTGTCCATTGCCAAATGCTTAAATATGTTGAGGGGAAGATGGATTTAGTACAAGTAGATTTCAGTTCAATGAGCTACTGAAGATTTATCATAAACATCAAGAATGTGGGATATAGTAAATTCAAAAAGCTTTATTTTAAGAAACTTGCGAAGTATCTAGATGATGAGTTGAGATATGCATTTGGTGATAACAATGTTATTGATCTTGTTTTTCATTGTGGGTTGGTTGAGGTATATGGAGATAATTTTTCAGAGGATGAGGTAGGTATGGGTGAGGGTGAGCTCAGCTTTAGCATGAGGGTGATGATGATGCTGGTTTAGTTAACGAGACAGTGGTTCAACACGAGGTGGTGATGATGCTGGCTTAGAGGGTGCTGAATGTATAGTGGATGAATTAGATTTAGGGGTAAGTAATGTGGAAATTGATCCAGAGAATGAAGACAGAGAATTCCCAGCTGATGCAAGATTCTTGATTGATGATGATGAAGAGCTTGTAGAAATAAAGAAGAAAATTAGGGACTTTTGCAGAAAGGCCAGGCCACAAAGGATTGAATTATAGGGGAACCATCCGTGGATTTGTACCATCCCAACCATTTGTAGGAGAATCATCTAATCACCAACTACTTGATGTGGATCATGAGTTGCTGCTGAAACTAGTTACCAGACATGCTACTAGGAAGCAAATGGAAATTTCAGTTTGAGGTCAGATGTAGGTTGAGAAGATGACGATGTTACAAGAAGGAGAAGTAGATTTCTAAGGTAAGATCTTGATTACGCATTGCCTGTGTTTATTGTGTCTATGGTGTTTGATAATAGCAGATAATTCAAAGATGCTCTTATAAGGTATTTAGTCGCCGAGCTTAGAGAGATAAAAAAGAATGAAAAGAAATGTGTCAGAGCAAAATATGTTCGTGAAAATTGTCCTTGAAACATTTCTGGATCTTTTGATGCTAGAACTGGATCATTCCATATGAAGACCTAATGACCTATCACGAAGAACATATCGGTAGCATTAACTTACAAAATAAGAGGGTCACAAGTTGTTGATTGGCAAATCACTTTCTTGGTACAATCAGAGCAATGCCAACTAACAAAATTATTGCTTTCAAGGAGCTTATCAGGAGCAGTTGGGCTTAGATGTAATTGTGACTCAATGTACAAAGGCTAAGTTGTTTGTCTTTCAACTTTTGTGGAAAACTACAGGATGAAATATGCAAAATTGTGGGATTATGTAGAGGATGCTGTGGCTGAGTTGTTGCCTGGAGTTGAGCATAGGATGTGCATCTATAACAATTGGGGCCAAGAAGTATAAGGGATTACAAATGCAAAGACTGTTCTAGCAGTGTGCTAAGAGCATTATTATGGTGGAGCATGAGGAACACTCTAGGCATTGAAGATGAGTCCTACTACATATCCTAACTTGGTTCAAATAGAGCCAAAGCATTGGTGTAGGGCTTGCTTCACTGTTGATATGAAATGTAACATAGTTGACAACAACTTATGTGAAGCATTCAATAGAAGAATAATAGATGCTAGGTATGTTGGAGGAAATGAGGATAATGATTATGACAAGGATGCATACTCAAAGGGAGGGATGAGTTGGGTGGAAAAGGGACTACGGTCCAAGAAAATTGACAAAGTTGGGAGAAAATAGACTTGTTGGGACTCACTGCCAAATGATATGGAATGGTGACACTGAATAGGAGGTGATTTACCCCTGCTACACATAGTCCTTATAGTTTTCCATCAAAACTTGAAAGGCAAATAGCTTAGCTTTCGTATACTGAGTCACAATTACATCTAAGCCCAATTGCTCCTTGATAAGCTCCTTGACAGCAACAGTTTTTAGTAGTTGGCATTGCTCTAATTGTACCAAGAAAGTGATTTGCAAACCAAGAACTTGTGACCCTCTTATTTTTTAAGCTAATGCTACAACTATGTTCTTTGTGATAGGTCTTCACATGGAATAATCCAGTTCTAGCATCAAAAGATCTAGAAAGTGATTTGCCAACCAATTTTCATGAACCCATTTTGCTCTGACACATTTTTTTTTCATTCTACTGAATACTTCACGATAGCATCTTAAAATTGTCTATTATTATTAAAAACCATAGACACAGTAAACACAAGCAATGCATTATCAGGATCATACCTTGAAAATCTGCTTCTCCTTCCTATAACAACGTCATCTTCTTGCCCTACATTAGACCCTAAACTGTAATCTCCATTTGCTTTATAGTAGTCTGTCCAGTAACTAGCTTCAACAACAACTTCATTATCCATATCATATCGTTGGGATTAAATGATTCTCCTATAAATAATTGGGATGGTACAAGTCCTAAGGATGGTTCTCCAGTAAATCGATCCTTTGTGGCATTCCTGCAGAAATCCATAATATTTTTCCCTTTACTTCTACAAGCTCTTCATCATCACCATCATCTTTAGTCAAGAATCTAGACTCGACTGGGAAGTCTCTGTCTTCATTTCTTCATTTTCAAGATCAATTTCCACATTACTTAACCCTTAATCAACATCATCAACTATACATTCCGCACCGTCTAAGCTAGCATTAGCTCCCTCATCAACTAAGTCATCCTGATCTAAACCACCCTTGTGTTGAACCACCGTCTCGTCACCTAAACCAACATCATCATCATCACCCTCATGCTAAAGTTAAAGCTCACACAAGCACCCTCACCCATACCTACCTCATCCTCTATAAAATTTTCTCCATCTACTTCAACCAACCAATAATGCAAATAATGGAAAACAGGATCAATAATGCTGCTATCATCGAACACGTAACTCAACCCATCATCTAGAGATTTCCCAGATATCTTTAAATAAAAGCTTTTCAAATTCACTATTTACTCCATTCTCAATGTGTTTGATGAACCTTCAATAGCTCATTGAACTAATATTTACTTGTACTAAATCATCTTCCCCCAACATACTCAAGCATTCAACTACGGGCAAATTTTCCATCGTTGAAAATGCAGACCGGTGCTAATTTGTCACTCATCTCAACCCTACATAAAAAGCAACATATATTATTAACAGGCACATAAGGGAAGGACCAACAGCAGCACATGCGAAGAAACCGAGCCAAATGGATAATATAAATAAGACAACACACAGTTTGCAACCACAACAAAAACATACCTTTTGACTGTCCTTTGCCTTTTTGTAAAAAATTGAAGACTCCTCATAACACGCGTAGATCAAGACCACCACACTTTGTTGTTTTTGCTGCAGAATCTCGAGGTCAAGTGAGATGTGATAAAATTAGGGTTTGAATGGAGGGAATGGGGATTCTGATGCAAATTAGAGGCAAATTGGGTCTCTGCTATTTGGGGCAATTGGGGATTATGATGGGCTTCAGCCCCGGGCGACATGGGGGAATCAATTAGGTTTGTTTGAGGGATTAGATTTGAGGGAAATGGGAATTAGGTTCAATTTGAGGGAAACAGGAGAGAAATTAGGGTTCATCCACGGGAATTTGGAATTGCGAATTAAGGAAAGAGAGGGCTTCGGGGTTTTTTTTTTATTTTTATAAATGAAGCGACGCTGTTTTCATCCTAGGAAAATGGTGTTGTTTCTATTAGCAATAGTCCCCATCAAAGGCCAGCCGGACACATACGACGGTTGGCGTGGACTGGACCTCTAGGTCAGCATTTTCTAGCTAGAAGGACTACTTTGAAAAATCATATAAAAGACAAGGACTAAATTGGCGAAATTGGAAAATCTAAGGACTGAATAGGTGGCGGTATAATAGATGTAGGACTGATTTGGTAATTTCTCCCCAAGCATTCTCTTTCTATTGACCAAAAACGAATTATTTTATGAGTTATATATTTATGAGAAATATTTCATATTAAAATGATACAACAGAAACCATAACACATGAAGTAAGGGGCAGACTTACCTATACGCCAACTGCTTTAAACCTTCACTCCATCCCTCAAGATGTTGATCCAAAAGAGTACGGGTTAAAGCACTTATTTGAAAAACATCCGGTGACCCTAGTATTAACTCTAACATGACCACACCAACACTCCACATATCATACCTGTTATCAATACAGTATTGGAGATTAACAAATATTTGTCTTTACAGAGAAAATAACAATCTTCAAGCTAAGGAATGCTCACTTCATGGCAGTTGGTCCGTGATACCATGTTTCATTTAGCAAGGCTTCAGGAGGAGTATATTCTGTAGTTTGTTCAGCTCTGGAGAAGCATCAAATGCATAAAAAGAGAATAAAAATCACACAAAGAAGATGACAACTTTATAGAGGATAGGTTCAGCAGTTCTACAACAAATAAAGCTCTTTTTCTGAATGTTACAAAAAGCTCAGTTTCCTTTAATAATGTAATACCTTGAAGGGCCAGCTGATCCATACAGATGCTTCAGAGTGAATTGATTTATTGCACTCCCAAAGTCAATAATGCGCCTGACACAGGATTACAAAAGCATCAATGAAAATTTCATGACATATAGAAAAAGGCAGAGTTGCAAAAAAAAAAATTGTTCCCACATAAGCATTTAAACTGCAGCTCACTGCCACACTCCAAGTAACATAAGTGAAAACCAAGAGAAGCAGCTGATCTAACCCTTGGAAGATGAAAACTTCGCTTCATCCAGAAATTAGACATTACAAGAGCCAAATCAAGTGACTTCAAGAAATACCAAGAATAGCAAAGGATTTGTAAGAGGATCAACAGATTTTGTTCAAAATTCAATGACTCCCAGAATAACTAAGAAGTAGCTAGAAGGATGCATACAGGAAAGGAGTATAAAGTTAAACATGTGCAACAATTACAGTATAGTCAGCATTGAGATCCAATTAATCTAGCCATCCACCAGTAATTAGGTGCATATTTTATACCTGAAAATAAAAACTGATATTTCAGGTTTTAATGCTCTCACAAGCCAAGAACGCATAATTTATCCAGAGGAGTGGCCATCTATTAAATGACAAAGGAACCAAAAAGACCAAAAAGGGGAAGCATCACGAAATGGAATGGCAAAAATCTTTGTTAAAGCCTAGAAGTAGATTCCACTCCATTGAATGCATGGTTATTTTAATTAACTATTCATAGATATATACATTAGCAGATATAAGAGCTTGAAGCAGCTGTAAGAAGAGAGAAAATACAATGCCTGCATAGTTCAATGCTGAACTCTAAACAATCAAATACTCAATAACGACAGAAAAATTAGCAATAGATTTCCTAAACAAAAAAGTTCAGAATACATTTTGCTGTTATAATTCTTGTCTCCATCTGGAGTTCCTCTCAGACATCTCCCAGTTTCCTGATCTTCAAAGCATATCACCATGTTCTCTACAAAAAGAAAAAGGAAAAAATAGCCAAACATTAATCCATTGTATAAGCATGATCAGAAGTCATGTATCTCCCTACCAACTAAAGCTATCAAAAGAAGGATTCTCGAGCTCCCTACCAACTATAGGTATCATGAAAAAGAATGCCACACCCAAGAGCGCGCTCCTAAAAAGTATTCGTAAGTTAAACAACTCTTGTACCGGAAAAAAATGATGTAGGTTGGTTCTGAGATTATAACACTTCTGACTTGACTCAGATTCTCATGAAGCAAATTTAACAAGTGCAAGAGAAGGCCATGGAAAGATTATAATTATGTGACAGCCAACTCCTACATTTAAGGAGAAACGGTGTTTCTTCATTAAGTTTTACGCATGACAAAGAAGCAATCAACAAGAAATTGTTGTAGCTGGTTAATGAACTGCTTTGACAAAACATATTGTTATAAATTTACTTCTTCCGTCATAAATGAAACACATCGGTGGCACAAAGAAGATGATATGTCTACGGCCAATATAATTTTCATATCACTTTACTAGATAGTTTATATATCGTGATAGATCTTACATCCTTACCGGGTTTAATATCCCTGTGAGTGATATTACGGTCATGGCAGGCTTTGAGCGCCAACAACTGAGCATCGAAAAGGAAAGATGTTTCAGTAATGCATCCCAAAAGCAACAACCAGTGGTATCCCAAGGAAAGAAAATGACAAATCATGGTGATTGTTAAATTTAGCTTAAGTTTCTGAATTTTTTTGGGCCTAAAAAAGCCTGCGATTGAAATGACCTGCCTATGTAAGTAACCCTCTACAAACAAAAGAATCAGAACCTCAATTACAACTTCAGCTGTACCTAGCATATTTCCAGATATTTGGTAAACTTAAGTCACGGCTGGTCATGATATCCTGATTTCATGAACGATATATTAAATATAACCTGTAAGACCCAATAAAAAAGCATAAAGCAAGTTCCAGGTGATATGGCTCTTGGACAGGTTGTCTACCTTCATGTAAGTGATGCCGGTCAATTAAATATGGTGAAATGACAATTGTAATGAAGTGTAGCAATTATATAGTTTATTATTTTCAACATTCATTATCATGAACGATAACACATCTTATAGGATCTGGAGGCCATAAAGCAGTAAACTCACAAAGAATATGCTCGTATTCTGAAGAGCAGCATGCACATTAAAGCACATTTCCAGAAGATATGAGGCAATCTGTCAAAATTATTTAGCTTACAAAATGGTTCACATTTTCAAGTAGAGACTTTTTGGTCTGACTTAGTAGTGCTAGATCAAAACGAATTTGAAAGAAATGTGTCGATCTAAATCTAATCATATCAATGAAAATCATTCAGACACCCATTCGGCCTTCTGTAAATTTCTCCAAGATGTTTCAACTGTTATTGCCCGAACTGATGCAAGAATCAATGTCATTGTGATATAACTGCCTCAGAATATTAGAGGGAAAATTATATACATATGGCAGACTTTATATAATTGTGCACCCCCTATTTTGACAACTTTCCAACTGAGAGTTCAGATCCTAAATGCGGACCTGCAGTTGGAGGCTTGGTTTTAGGTGAATCCAATTGACTCTAAATATATTTTCGCCAAGAACAGAACTGCATTACAATTGAGCAATTTGGGCATTATACTTTGGGAGAATCAGACGAGTGGCTTTTGAATAAGGGTGTGAGCGTGACTTAAACTAAGTTCCAATGTTCTTTCCTTCCATGACTTTCTCAAGACCAAATCATAGTAGTAAGCTTTAGCTATTAGCAGATTGATCTTACATCAGTAAAGTCAAGAGGGATGATGTGCCTTGTAAACTCTAGCTGAGTAACTGCAGTACTATATCTACAGTATTACAGGTCCAAATAGGATGACCGACTGACCAATGGCTGATTATGGATGCATGAAGAGTTTACATCAAGCGTACCAATTGCCATATAAGGTTGCACATTTCCCTTTGTCCCGCTTCTGTAGTTTTCAACCAGTGCCACCATTTTGATGGACTCAATACCTGAGCATGTTTTCTGCCTTCAATCCCGTCATCACCTCTCTCTTCTACTTCTTCGACAGTGTATAGAAGCTTTGACAAGGAAACACCTTCATGACGGAACACAAGCCACATATCGTTGGAGCGTGACTCAAATGACTCTACATATCTAGCAATATGGTCCAATCCTTCTTCATAAAAATCCCTTCTCTGACTAAATCTGTTTGGCAAAATACTAACGAAGGTCCTTGATTTCTGTGTCTTATGAGCAGCTGATTTACTTATTTCTGACTTTTCAGAAACTCTCGACTTTGATTCTTTGAAAATAATGTCCTCTGCTCCACCTGAAATGTCTTCAAGGGACTTAGATGCATTGAGAAAGACTTCGCCAAAATACTTCTCCCGTAGTCCACTTAAGTATACGGCAAGGCCTTTCTCTACCTGCTCAGGAATCCAAGGGTAACTATATAGAACTCAACAATGTACTTCTCTCTTAAAGTCTCACAAAACTTAAAAATCACAGTTTTCCGGCCAATACATTGAAAATATCCAAATGTCCATTATTATTGATATTACATTGCATTAATCTAAAATCAGATGAAATTGCTATGTCAACTCAAAGGAAAACTTGGAGTACCATGTGCAAAGCTTCATTCGGAAATAAACAAGTCATCTTTTAATTGTAAAGTAAAACTAGGTAACTTCAGGCAAAAATCATTACCATTATGCGCTTTAAAATGAACAAGTTATCTGCAGCAGAGCTGCAGTTGTGAGTTGATGAGCTATTAAAAAAGTGTCTGCTAGATGACCCAGACAGCGTAGCATCAGAGGAAACATTCTTCAATTTCTGACTCCAGTCTAAGGAATTGCTTTCTTCGCAACAATTCCAGTGAAGAGCCAACCATACTTCACCGAATGATCCTCGCCCAAACCTCTTCTCAAGGACATACCTACATCGTGAAAATATATCAGAATTTGCCCCAAATAATTAGTTTCAGAGGTAATAAGGACCATTGTCATCACAAGGAACGCCTCCAATCAGGGTAAAGGATGATGCTCGATACTTAGTTATCTTGTCACCCATGTTCGACACGAATAAACTCATGCAGATTTTGCCAGAACTGGAAGCTATTTCCAGATCCCATGTTACACTATAAGATTTGCTAATTTAATTTTTGTGCCAACCATATCTTAAACTGGTGCCCTGGAGAAGCTCTTACTGACCTATTTAAAAATCTGACTCAGGAAGCAGAAAAGATCTAGAAAGATTTCTCAGGGTTTTTTTAAAAGTCGGAAAACCTAAGCAAGGATGCTTGAAAGAGTTTCAGAAAATACCTTCATTTTCTAGCACTTCCATGATCGGATGTATCTATAATATATGAACTTAAGGACGGACTTTGCATCAACTTCAGAGCATAAGTTAAACTACTTGTGTGTGTGTGTGTGTGTGTGAGAGAGAGAGAGAGAGAGAGATTGCATCTTTTTTCAGCGGATATTAGACAGAAATAAAACCATCTGCAATGAATTATCTAATGCAATTTGTCAAAAGAGACGAGCCACAGTGTAAGCTAGACAAAATGGAAATTTCCTCTAGTTCCTTTCATCTTTCTTGTGGTCTTACTGAAGTAGTGCCCGGTCATCACTTTGATTATATAAATGAAGGCATCATTTTAAAGGGCAGTTGACCAATTCAGCTGACTGGCCTAAAGTGATGGTTATTGTAAAATTTTGTTGAACCACTGCCAAATGTTCTAAAAGCTTAAGCTATTAAATGAGGAACTGGTTTTAAATATTTTAATGTTCCCCTTCATGTGTAAGCTAAACTTAGGTCTAAGACAGAAGCATGGATATATAAAATGGGGAAGGCAAATAGACACCTGGAAAGATTTGATCTCAGGATCTCCTAGTCTAATACCATGTGAAATTTTGTGGAACCACTACAAACTGTTCTAAAAGCTTAAGCTATTATGAAGGCATGATTTAAATATTAATAAATTCTAACAGTTGTAATACAAGAAACGTAGACCTGTAAATGATAAAATTATCAGACACCGACGTGGAGCAAATTCTGCCTTGACACAATCTCTGCTTATGTTTCAAGGAAATTTCTGCACCTCAATATAAATTGTCTGTGAGTTGATTCTTTGGGGAAGGGGTTAAAGACATTGCCATGTCAGACGTGGATAGTCTGTGAGTGAGTTTATTCTTTGGGGAAGTCGTTAAAGACTTTGCCACTTCAGACGTGGTGTAAGGTAGACTTGCTAGAGTTGCCTAAACCCCACAAGGCTGCACCCTGAAGGATGATATTTTATAGGGGGGAAATTTCCCGTATCCCATCATATTTTCACTTCTAACTCCCTTTACATGACAGCAAAAAAATCATTATAAGTGCCATTCAAGCCATTATTTATAAATTACATTCATGAAATTCAAAATCAAGTAGATTTTGAGCTGTGTATGTTTTGTGTAAACTCATTTTATCTCTATATGTTTAAAATACAATTGTAGCATAAGCTACCAGTGTTCATGTCTTAAATCCCAATTCGTATCTATAATCATGCAGGGTCCAGTCGAGAACAGCAGGCCTACAGTGGGTTGGAAAGAAATACCCTTCTCTAGGCAATAAACAAGCACAAATCAAAGCACCTCACTGCCATTTATTGTCTCTCTCCTCTTCCTCTCTTTCCCCCGGGGATACAAGACAAAAAGGTACAAGGAGATTTCAGTAGTTATAAGTTACATTTGTGATATTCTCAGATTAAGTAGGATGTTGTCAAATTCTCATGAACTAGATTATGATGCGTGGTGAGATTGGGTGAGAACGCAGAATGAATTAGATGGAAAAAAAGTGTTTGATGTGTTAGCGAAAAAAGAACTTTGGGATAGAACAGTTCGCCACCAAAGGCATAAAGGAATACTCCACCGGCCAAGGATACAGAACTTGAAGGTGTCCACCAGCGAATTGGATAAAGAATCGAAGGACTTTAAGGTTCACCACCAAAGTGAATTGGATAAAGAACCAAAAAAATCGCTCACTCGAGAGAAATTCTCATGTATTATCAACTCACAAATCCGCATGCTTACAACTGAGAAAGCACCTCTTATTTATAGAGGGACTAGGACACTAAACTAGGAAAGCTTAAACTAGGAAACCTTAAAATTAGGAAATATTAAACTAGGAAACATTGATCTAAGAAATATTAGACTAGGAAACCTGGTCAAATTAGGAATCTACTCAAATTATAAACCCACTTGAAATAGGAAACCTTTGACTGAGCTGAATGAGTCTTCCTTCTTTAACATCATCTAAGATGTCATCTCCTCATTAGACCATGATGGTCCCGTATCAGACTGCATTTAGGGATCAAATGCAAGGCGCCTATCCACCCTAGAGGGAGATTAGCTGAACTAGTTGAAGATCCATGCCTTGCAAGAATTTGAAGATTAACTTATAGCAATTTTTAATTTTCACATTTTACTGTGGTAATAAAACACAAAATATATAAAGGTCTCATGTTATACACAAACAATATATTTTTATCAAGCAAGCAATTAATGTAAGTAATATTTTAATAAAGCATATCAATAACAGTTTTAGAATTTAAATCACTTTAACACTACTTTCATTATATGTAGCTAATTGTTGATTATTAATGTAATATTCTGTCTATGCTAATGTGATCGAATTTTATGTAGGGATTTTAATCATGGGAATGATGAGTGCCCTAGAGCAAGTAGAAGTTGGATCGACACAGACTACTTATATTTGAATAATAACTTCTAGAGATTTAATTATTTAAGTTTTACGTAAGATGACCCTTTTACAAGACCAATGTAAATGTCAAATAAATTTATAGATTAAAAAGAAAATTCAAATCTAATCACAACCAAGAAAAACTTTTGTGATTCTTTTCTAATACTACATAAGCATGATATAATATATATACATATGTGTATATATATACACACATTTTCTCACTAGTCTAGACGTGTATAATTTCTTTGTCACGAAGTCTAGTAAAGCATTTTGTGCAAATACATAATTAATAACTTGAAGAAAGCAGAGATTTGTATGACTTTTTATCTAATAACTAATGAAAAAATCATACATCAATTAAATTATATTCATCTCTATGAATGTGAAAAAACCAAACACAAAGCAATGGAAAATTTATCTTTATTCAATACTATTATATCCAATTATAGTTACATAAATTAATGTGAAAAAATTAAAATCAAATTAAGAGGGATAAACAAGCTTTCTTTGTCTTTTGTGTGAAATAAATACTATTGTTAGTGGGTTGTAATTAATGTAAAAATTAGAGGCACTAGTGTAGACCCGTCAAATGGGTCGGGTCGAAACTAGTCCCACTTGAATTAGCCAATTTCCATGTAATGCAAACCTAGTGCCTCATACCCGACCTGACCCGACCCATATTGCAAAAACACTTCTACATTTAACCCAATCTAGGAAAACTCATAACCAAATTGAGGTGAGAACACAGAGTGAGCGAGCGCAAGATCGAATGAGGGTGAGAGAGAGTGAAGAGAGAGTCATAGAGGTGGGTTGGGTACCCCTATGCAACAATGCAGGGAAGATGGCAGTATGAGGAGATGCGACATGACCGACCCTCTTCCAGAGCCTTATATCTTGAAACTGGTCTCTTGTTCACTCTAGTCATTAGCTGGAAAGCTGCCCTCTCACCAAGGAAATTCACGACCTTTCCCTTAAGTTCTTCATGGCACTATGGAGGGAGGTTCTCAGTAAACAGTGAGGATAACATCAACTGAAGCTACCTTACCAAAAAAAAAAAAAACATCAACTGAAGCTAGCTCAGAAATTCCACCAGTTCTAAGTAATTACCAAGAGTGGAACTGTTGCTTGTTACTGTGAAATGGGGAAGCACTTCTCGTGAAACTTTCACAAATTTATAATTTGAGACTGCCAACACATAAGCTAAAAAGATAGTACCTTTAGGCCCCTTTCTGTTTCTCAAGGGTGAAGAAGAAATCCTCAAGAAAGTGTACCTCTCACTCCTTCAGTTTGTACTTAATGGGACAAACAGAATGACAAACCTACTCTAGAGGTATGACAAAATACGGCTTGATACTTCTTCTGTTATCGAACAGTCATCAGTCAAGACACATGTTGGTTATTATTCATCTTCTATGGTTGGCACCTCTTGGTGCGAGGAAAGATTAATAACTTATAAAATATAAGAATCACCATGAAACTTCATTCATCTCCTGGAAAATCGTTTTCCCATGGGAAAAGTGCAATAACAGTCTTACTTGTTTTGTTTGTTAGTCAATTGAGTACTAAATGATTTATTTTGATCAATGGACTCCTAAATGTTTTCGATTTTGGTCAATCAAGTCCCCATCTCATTGTCAGTGGCCTTTTGCCAGAAAATCAGGTGTGGCTAACCATACAATTGCCACATTAGCCTTTTCTAAAAGCAAAAGTTGACCTTAGGTATTGATTGACAAAAATGCAGACGCTTAGGATTTAATTGACTAAACAAAATGTTAAGGACTAGATTGACTAACAGGCAAAACTACACAAAAAAGTAAGACATGCCAGAGATAGAACATCCATAGGCAAGTTCGATAAATAGACTTTCCATAAAAAAAACGTAACAACTCCTTCATCATACTATATAAACTTTCCATATCTCACATACTGGTATTTAATAAATATTAAAGTACCAAAAGTCATGCGTCCAACACTCTGATTTAACTGAGCCAGACTGATAGTAGAAACTCAATTGGAGTACTTGGTGTGACAATAGATAGCCACTAACCATTGAGGCCTACATTTTGTTCCTACATGTTTCTCATCATATCTCATTGTATTCTTCACATTTGCAACTGCACCAATAATTTTACACTGTAGTCCAGAAAAACTCCTTATCTCATAACCTTGGAACCATTACAATGAAAGCTAAAAGTTCCACAGACTGGAACGAGGGCATCATAAAAGAGTACTCACTGCAAAACAAACGATGGTGTATAAATAGGAATGAAGATGCCAAGGCCATTTAAATAAACCAACGAAGTCCTGGAACCATTCAGGACAGCTGTTAAAGTTCCACAGACTAGAACTAGCGGATCACACAAGAGCACTTACTGCAAAACAGGCAATGACCACTGGCTGTATAAATAGGCACAAAAAATTCTTAAGTCAATTACTTAGAGCAAAAACAAGTCCTATATTCTGTCAACATGGTCAAAGCAATCAAAAGTACCTTGAGTTGGGCACTGTGTGCTCATTTGATGCATCCGTATCATGGAATGAAATTGATTCAAGCAAACCGACGAAACTAGCAAAGCTTTCAGGATTTGTGCATTGACCTTGCACTGAACCAACAGTCATTCCAAAATGCAACCATGAACACTGGTCACCATATGAATTCAGCATTCCACCTAATAAATAGAAAGATATTAAAAGAGTACAGCTATATGTAAGATAGCTAGAAACTATAAGCAGAGATAATTATGAAGGTACAAAGCCTGACTTTTTCTTTTACTTTGCACAAAAGTATTGTTTTCATGCGCTCATCCACATAAAGTTACTGTCGATATGCCCCATCATATACATTCCAGACGTAAAGATATACCAACAGCAGAATACGTTATTTTCCAAACAATTAAAACAAAAGGAAAATTGCATATGAAGGAAATAATGTTCTTCTAAACCATAATATGTTCATTGAGAAATTATGTGAAAGAATTCAGTAAGAATGATAACTACAAAATTACACATCCGAGGCAGAACTACTACTACGTGCATATGCGCAAAAGGTTGGATCGCTTACCACTGTATTTGCTAAGGGCATCAGGTAGAGCTTGAGGAAGGTCATATGCACTGTCCTTCCAGTCATCATTCCTAACTTGAGATGTAGAGTCTGTAATCTCACTAAGAGGCTCAGCTAAATAAAAACAACAGAAACTTCCATGTTTTACCTCAACCTGAAAGGCACGAAGCAAACAACTATCAGCTATAACCACCTGTTTTCAAACATACAACAGTGCGAAATGTGAAAAACAACATGGCATAAAATACTTAAGTAGTTAACTTTTTTCCAAGGTGCAAATAAATACAGTGGATGTTCTATCAAGTGATTCCTTTAGCAAGCAAGATTTCCTTGTACTAAGCATTAGAACGTAACATCTGTTTTAACAGTCTACCATAATGTAGGCCATTTCTACAGTACCTTGAGTCCTTGACAATGTAACAGAAAAAAAAGGTCCACCATATTTGTTGACTGTCCGATGCTTACACACTTCATCTCCACCATCAGGTAAGAGGAGCCCATGTGATCTAGGTTATAGTTACTATATCCTTATGTGAGATTTTGTGGGATCACTGCCAACTGTTCTAAAAGCTTAAGATGTTAGATGAAGGCGTGATTTAATATTTAATTACTATAACACTCCCCATCACGCTTAATCTGGTCTTTTCACCTAGTACTAACTGTGGAAATATTTCATTGGGGAGACAAATGGGGGCCTGGAATGACTTGAACTCTAGACTTCTTGCTCTGATATTATGTGAGATTTTGTTAGATCATTGCCAACCGTTCTAAAAACTTAAGCTGTTAGATGAATGCGTGATTTAATATTCAATTACTATAACACCTTAAAACGAATTACCAATCTATGGTAGGATGGTGGTTACTAAAGACATTGAAAAGAAATGACTTGTCACATAGTTAGGTACTCCACATTGAACAATGACCAATTTTTCCAAAGGGGGAGGAGGTCCAGATAAATCATAGTAACCTTCCCATCTTGTTTAGTAGTAATTTCTTGATCAGAGTAAGAAAACAATATACGAGGCCGCCTAAGTAAAATTGGAAGACTGGCTATTAGAGGTCAAATTGGTCACGAGTTCTTCCATTCATAGATCCATGGTATTGCGGAAATCCTCTAAATGATTATAACAGATAAATTTTGCATATAAAGAAAATAAAAGGAATGATGCATTCACCATCTCAAAGTAACATACCAATAGACTAATCATTATGATCATGTGCTGAGAGATGACAGATTTGATGTTTTTCATAAATGAAAAAACATAAAAATGAAGATTTATTCTACAACATGACAATACGAAAAAAAGTGCAAAATATAATTCTTTTTCTGCTTACCGTTAACCTTTCAAATTTGGCCATAACTGGATAAGCATTCTCCAAGTGAATGATCTCAGATGTCATGTCCATTTCTGACAAAAGAAGAAGGGAGCAAGAATGGTTGAGAAAGATTTAATTATTAGCATAAAAAAGGTATCAAGCAAGAACAGAAAGAAATAATTTGGAGGATACTCAATGAGGAACTTGACTGAAATAAAAGAATGGCAAAGGAGGAAAAAGGAGGCAACAACAAATAAACATGACTGAATTGAGTTAAGTAAAAATGCGCACGCATGAATTCTTTTATATGCGGACAAAAGGAAAGACCGCCCCTTTTGGGGGCTTTCGGAGGGGTGGGGGTTGGTTTCAGTGGACAAGGGGAAGAGAGAAAGGAAGTAGAAAAGAGCACCACAGGCCAAAGGTTCCACAGGTAAGCATAATTTGTTTGGAAATGTGAAATAGATAGAGAAAGAATGGTAGATTAAAAAAATGTATGTGGAGAAAATAGATTTACGTTGATTGGATGAAATATAGGAAAAAAGAGATGAAGATTTTATTGAGTGTATATCTACCAGAATTGATAATAAACCATGGAGATCTGGAAATCGTTATATTACTTTTACCAAAATCCCCTTTATCTTCTGACATATCTGCAACTTCAGAAAAATGGGCCCAAGTGTGGCTTCAATCTCATACCCACTGTCACTGCCCACTTTAGCACCTTGAATCACATTTGCCTTCTCCTTCTTTAGTTATATTCACATAAAAATTGATTCACCCATCTTTCTCCTTCAAAATAGTAAGGTTACATTCACTACAAGGACAGAACCTGCTCGGTTAATCCATTATGTTCAAATTGATCTATGATCAAAGTCTTAATGGCATGCAACTGACATGATAATTTCCAAGGTTCTCGTATTAAGTAGAATTTTATGATCATGCTCACTCATATTCATAATTCACATAAAAGGGTAACAACATCACTTTTCCATACAAACGTCTCTCTTTTCTCTTACTTTTCATCTTTAACATACATAAATCTATTTCTCCTGATTTGCTTCACCCCACATCTATTCTTCCAGACAACTATAAGAAAAATCATTTTCTTCACAATTTTCTTTACCTCCCACAATACTTACTAAACATAGTGTAACAGATTAAAGATTGGCAAATAAATGACCAAAACTGCATTCCTCCAACTTATTGAAGTTCTATCTAAAATAATATGTATCCCATTGAGCATAAGTACCACTTGAAGCAATAAAGACAAGCATGCATAGTAATAGAGTAGCATCCTCTAGAGGAAGTACACTATGTGCATAAGGAAAACTCGAGAAAATTATGATCAAGATCTGTAACTGGCCAAAACTTATAAAGTGAAGGATTAGAGATAAAAAAATGCCGCACTCCCAGTCCAACTGGCCGGTCCTACTAAACAGCAAAATCAGTACCTTAGGCTATCTCCCTTTAAAGGAAGAATAATTTCTGAAAGAAGCATACTGTTGAGAGAAAGAATTGAACTGAATGCTTGGTTAGATCAATGGGACCCCAAGCTATCTATTTATAATAAAGCCAAAAGGCTAAAATTACAATATTACCCTTATTGCCTACATACGTAAAATATTAAAGGAAATAGACAAATATGTGCCCATCGGCTAAAAACTCTCGACACTCCCCCTCAAGTTGGAGCATATATATCACACATGCCCAACTTGACTAAAACGGGATGAAACGATTTACCCCCTAATCCTTCAATGAACATCAACAAGTTGATCATCGGACAGAACAAAGGGCATACAAATTAAACCACTCTCTAACTTCTCCTTGATAAAGTGGGTGTTTGTAGTCAAACAAAAGATGGATGGTACTGTGGACCGATATAAAGCACAGTTGGTGGCAAAGGGATTTACTCAAACTTATGGAATTGACTATCAAGAAACTTTTGCTCTGATACCATGCTGAGAGAAAAAGAACTGAACTGAATGTTTGGTTAGGTCAATGTGACCCCAAGCTATCTATTTATAATAAAGCCAAAAGGCTATAATTACAATATTACCCTTATTGCCCACATACATAAAATATTAAAGGAAATAAACAAATATGCCCCCATCGGCTAAATACTCTCAACACATACTCAGTCTAACAATCCATCATCACTAAATTAGACAGAAATTTCTAATTCAACAGAACAAGCATGTCAAACAGAACGGTATCTCCGCCCACCCTCCAGGCAACATGCAAAGCCTTCAACGGCAAACCTGGTCCAGTATTGAGCTTGCTTAAAAGCTTATTCATGCTCTTAACTACCAAAAGATCCTAGATTTCTGAGGCCATCATTCAATACAAATCTGGCACTGGCAGGCAGAAGCTTGACCAATTACAATATGTACAACTTATGAGAGAGTAAGCAACAGAGGAGGTCAATCACCTACTGCCAGTTACATTTTCTACAGAGCCCCACTAAATAAAAATTTGCAAGCAACAATAAACACAGCATATTTGAAACTGGAACAAACGGCATAACCTTGAACTATCTGGTTGGGTACCTCAAGAAATTATGTAAGCATGCAAACCACACATGAGAGCAGTAAAATAACACTTTGTGAGCACAGGGAATCACCTGATTGCTCATATACATATTTCTCCTCTCCCAGAGTCGCATGCATATGTTGCCATTCAACAAGACTTCTACTTTGCAGGTTTTGAGATAAATCAGTAGACTGCAGAGGGACAACAATGGCTGCCATATTATCCATACTGCCCTTCTGAAAGGCAGTATTCACTATACAATCAGCTAGCGAATATGAACATGAAGAAGATATCTCCGATCCTGCGGTGCCATCACTTTTTGCTTCCCACAATATATCACAAACATCCTGCGGACTCAGCTTTTCAAACACACCATCAGATCCAGCTACCAGAAAGCTGTCGTTGGAGGTCAAAGAGTGCCAATCCATAACCTCAGGAACAGATATTACACCAGAACTGCAATCAATTGTACGCATAGCAAATAAACTTCAACATTTAGAGAGTAGGAGTACTAGAAAAAATGCTGTTATTTATAATTATAACCTCTCTGTGTTAACAGATAATGGAGGGTAAAACCGGCAAATATGAGTGATACAACAGTAGCTTACCTCTTAAAGTTTACATCACCAATAGCTCGTGAAACAGCAAGTTGGCCATTTACACGAGCGACGCCACCCCCTACGAAAACATGACCACCAGCAGCTTCTACTCGAGACCTTTCATCATCCCTATCTGGATGATGGTCACGAGTTAATTCTTGAACAGAAAGATGGGTCAGACCATACAAAGTATTCAACTTCAAGTCTGCACTTTCCTTTAAAGATAAAGGAGTCCCATCACGTCTTTTCCGCTTGTATAACCTCAAGAAAGTAGCTGCAACAAGCCCGTTGGTTAGGTGATTTTCAAAGTATTAATAGTCAAATTACAGAATATGTTGTATACAGGCAGATAATCCATGAATAACCTAACACACAATTGCTCAACATGCGTAGCATTTGCAAGCATAAAATCACCTCTAGCATCTGCAGGGGATTGAAATTTTTCAGAGCACAAAAAAGCCTTAGAGTCCCCAACATTGGCAACTAGAAATTGGCCATCTACTGTTAGAACAACCGTGGCTGTGGATCCAGAGCCAAGATTATATCTGGATGCTTCCTTCATAATTCAACCGAAATGGTATCAGAGAAGACCAAAAATGATTCATAAAATAACTGAAAACATGCAAACCGTTCGAAAGACATGCCTTAGAAAATTTTGCATCAATATCCCGAATTGCCCTCAACAGTGCTTCTTTCAAAACATCCAAGTGAGAAGGATAACTATTAATGCCCACAGGTGACAAGACCTTAAATCTGTCAAAGCATGGAAAGCCAGAGTCAATGACGAAAGAAAGAGTTTTGAGGTAATAAGACACCAGAGTCTTTTGCTTTATTAAAACTAAAGAAAAATTTACTGCAGAGCACCAAGGAACATTGAAAACATTGATTACTCAACAGCTTTCAGGAACAAAAGAGTTTGTCAACACACAACTGTTGGGGGCATTCCATGGCTTATTCTATGCAAAAAATGCTATAAGACAAGCAAAACTGTGTATGATAAACTTACACTCTGTATAACTCACATATTGTCACATAGAAGTCCTCAAAGGCTTGGAGTTAAAACATAGCCAGTAATTGCATTAATGGTCTTTAGGGAGGGATGGAACAAGGAGTGGGGTAAAAACCTCTGGCCACCAAATCTTGCCCGAGAGAGGAGGAAAAAAAAACAGTCATGATGCTAGGGTTGTGAATGCTGCTAAGCAAGTGCTTTATATCCTTCATTCCTCAAGCAATTCATACAGGCATCTTCCTGCTGCATATTACTCTATCAAGTAAATCGAAAGGGTTCTGTCGGTGTGGGTCGCTTCACTTTGTGGAATTTAAAGGGGATCGGATTGCTTTAGAATCCACATTTGATTGTTTCGCTGTACAGATAGTAATCTGTTTTTAGCTAAAATACCAGACAATGCACTATTAAAAACATTTTAGCTGAAACATTCTTCTAGCTCCACAAATCCACAAAAATCATGTCATATACAGCATGATCTGCGCGATCTTCCTATTGAAATGCCGACATGATGGAATTCAGGATTCAAACCAAGTAGCTAGTGTGCCGTGGGAATGCCTTCCCAACCGTGTATCAGAAGAAGACAATGTATGGTATCTACAGTCCTACACCCTGATCCACGAATCTAGTGACCGTACACTCATATTGAGATAAGATGCTCACGCAGATCTTAAAAGTTCCACAACTGCAAATCAACCGGAAAATAAAGTATGATATCTACAGGCAATATCAAGATCAATCAATCCTTGAAAAGTATTTTCTTATGATCATATATTGTTTCCAAAATGGACATGTGAAAGGAAACCATAGTAAATTATCCAACTAAACATTAGCAGACGTTCATGCCTCAAGCAATTTAGTAAGCCTTTAAAGAAGTAATTCTTTCAAAGCATGAAGAGATTCACAATTGAATCAGTAAAGTTAAAACTTGATGAAGACTTAAACTGTTACATTTGCTTCTACTGCTTTAGAAAAATAGGTTCTTCCACTGTTCTTAGCTAGTATGACACCTAGCATGTTTTTTGTCTTATTTTGTCTCATCAACTTAGTTCGGTAGTAACTGATTTTCATCATATATAGATGATTGGGACTATTTCATATACCACTCTTGATATAAAATAAAATACATTAAGTTATTTGACAACACTAACTCAACCAATAGTTCACTTATAACGTCAAAAGTCACGACTAAGAATAGTGTTCTAGAGATTCCACAAATCCTTAAAAGTCCAACCATGATCTGAAATAAGCTTATGACAAGCAACCAAACCCGAGAGGCCCATCACTCATCTGGTGGGCCAAAATAAAACTCGCCTAGCCCCACTAAAAAAATTTGAAGGTGGATAAGCCTAAGTGCTCTCCTTCAATTCCGGGCCTGAAAACTTCTATACATATGATTTTTGGTTCTATGCATTCAACAAACTTCTGTACATATGATTTAGGCCCATTTCAGACTAAGTGCAGGCATTAAACAGATATGACATTATAGGTCCACATCGTCATTCCAATGCCATGAGTATTTGTCCAAACAATCTCAAGAATACCTAAAAAAGCTTGGAGATGCATCAACTTAAAAGCTTTACTCATTCTACCTATATTCATTTTTCCTTCTAAATTAGATCAATGATTTCGTGAATAAATAAAGCCACCTGAAAAGATCTGGCTCTTGCTGACTTAACTCTTCAGCCCAATTAAGAACTTGAAAAGCCACCTCAGGCTCTCCCTTCTCTACCAATCTTCCAGTAAACTTCTTCAATGCAATGGAAAACGTTGAATCCAAAAGAAAATAAGTATGCAAAAGAAAGTATTCGAATAAAAGCTTTGAAGCCATCTCACTAGCTTCTGCTCCATTATGTCCGTCAAAGACTGCTATGATTCCAACAGTAACCTCCTCAAGCCCCGATTTACCTGTTTCAGCAATGTATTGTATTCTGTATGTCAGAGGAGCAATCTATAGAAAATACTCTTTAATCAAGTTCACAGCTGATTATTTTAAACCGAGTACATTGCCCCATGTGCCATAATGCTTTGATAAAATCCTGCAACTCCATCAATTAATGCATGCACATATTATCTCCATTTAGAGGATATTAAATATTGTTAACACCAATATATATATTTAACTTAAAGAGACTAAAGCCTCAGAAAATTACTTCCGATCAAGAGGATCTCACGAAACTCGTTGTAGAAATCATATCCAGTTGGAGTGGGGTATACTTACTAAGAACCTCCAGCACTAGCACAGATCTGATTAAAAAACTATTACAAAACAAGAGTGCAACAGCCCCATCTCCCCCCTAATTATAGTGGTACTCAACCTCACACTGATCAGCCAGTATTAATGTAGATCCTTGGCCTGTTTCATGATTTAAGGCCTGGCACAGTGAATATGGTTTACGAACAAAAAGTATAACGCTACACAAATAACATATCAGTAGTAGCTCGTAACTAGGAGTCCACTCCACCAAAATGAACCAACTCTCTCGCATGAAGGATAACAGAAGAAACACCAGAAATAGGACCTTGATTTTTCTTTTTTCAGAAGTACCTTGATAGGCTCTTTCATTTCTTTATACTGTAATCAATATTAAAGCCAAGCGATACAGGAAATGTCTCACCGACATTGAATTCATTTTTCCTTTTCCAAGGTTCCGCAAAAATTAAGTAATTATCCTCTTTCAATTGTCCTATGTGTCAAATGAGACTCTCTGCAAATCCAAAGGTCAGGCCATAAGTTCTTATGAATTGCAATTTTACTCGGTCCCCACCAATTAGACTAACGAATTGAACTTAGCGTAAAGCTTGCAGCCTAGTGTACAGGGGAAAAAAAGTACACATTGCTCTAATTTTGCTAAGTAGCAGCTCATCGTCGCATGCCCTTAAGACCGAAAATCACGCCAGTCCATTACCCGACAATCCATATACTTAGCGTCGATTGGTATTAGGCAAGTCTGGAAACCATCTCACATCACCACTCACAAACCGAAGTCCGACATTAAGGAAACCGTTCACCAGTTCAACTTCGTGCAAGACCTCAACACCCACACATGGAGAATCCCATGCCCCTTTTACGGAAAATCGGCTTCCTTACCGGGGAAAGGAATGCGGACATCGAGAGCGCAGAAGGCGCGATCCTCCTGATACTTCCGACGGCCCTGGAGCATCGCGACCTGGCAGCGCGTGGCGGCGGCGCGTGGGCGGGAGGAAGCGTGGTTCGGAAGCTTCCAGCGGGGGCATTTCGGGGACTGGAAGACGGCCGGCGCTCCGCCTTCCTTGTACACCATCAAGCACGTCGACGACTCCCCGCGGGAACGCCACGTCGCCGACGCGAGAAGGAACAGCAACGCAGCGTGGAGCCTCAGCTCGCCAGGCGTCGCCCTCATCGCGCTTGAGCCGGAGTTCGGACGGACCGCTGCGTTATCGACGTAGAGAGAGAGAACGAATCGCTCGAGGATCTTTGGGTGTCCCTGCCATGGAGGCAATCGAATTGACGTGAAGGAATTTGCAGAAAGAGAGATTGTGCCGTTATCCCGTGCACTCCGACTAGTAGAGCTGATGTCGGGCCGCTAGGCCCGTCCAAGCCCGACCATCGAGGTCATTCGGGCCCAATCTGTGTATGTAAGCCCGATTAAGAATTCTTAAGCCCGGCAGTAGGCCCGCGCTTGCCTATTGATCAATTCTTCCGGCCAGTGGTTGGCATCATAACTGTACCTCTCACTTTCAAAAGCCTATTCTCATTTAAAAAAAAAAAATCAGAACCCACACAATCAATGACTATAATCGTGTTGGTTTAGTCTAATATCAACCGAGTCTATATGGGATCTTCTCTATTGCCATGCAAAGGCTTCGCGCCCCACCATCTTCCGTCGATTTACAAATTTGCCTCTCTTATTCTCTTCTTCGTTGTGAAAAAAGACATACGTCCCTGAACTTTAGTGCAATGTGCGATGTTGTTCCGGTATTCTTAATTTGTTCAATGTGATCCATGAACTATTAGTAAATGTTCAATCTAATCCACAGATTACATAAAAATGTTCAATGTCGTCCTTTCGTTAATTCAAGTTGACGGAATCTACTGACGTGACTCCCAATTCGTTAAGTTTGAACGGTGAATAACAAAAATAAAAGTTACACGAGAATTATTCAAAGAAAAAATTCATCTCAAATTAGATTAAAATAATCCACAACATCAAAAATAATAATGGACATGTCAACACTCTATTTTTTTTTTCCTTTTCCAAAGTAGATGGAAAAAAAGATAGACGTGTTGACATTAGATCCAACTCAACATATGATAATCTATGTCATCAAATAACGTCTGATTTGTCCTTTGAGAAAACGGAAGGACTGTCTTGAACATTTACCAATAGTTCAAAAATCATATTGAACAAATTAAAATTTCAAAAACGACATGACACATTAGACTAAAATTTATGCACTATTCGTGTCATTTTCCCTATCTTTTGTAGGATGGGATTTGCTTGGACCCGACTCCTCATGAACCTGATAAATTACATCCAATCATGCAAGTCCCGGTTTAGCCTCACGTTGTTCTTATAATAATTAATAAATATGGTCGTGCAAGGTTATTGGTGCTTTGTCATATAAGTATTTTCCCTTTTCCCACTACTCACAAGTGATATGAGCATACCCTTCGCAACTCTTAAAAAATGTTGGGTTACCCTGATCAATGTATTTTTCCGTATTTTAGTTGGTTAATTTAGGTAAGGAATCTCGATATTTCGCTAAAACACAAACTATTATGAGAAATTTACACGTCGATGCATTACCCTCAATTTATTGTCAGTGTAGAAAAATCCTCACGCATTCACTTTTGGATGAGTGACATGTGTGTTTGTAGTTAGTTTTCTAACCAAATTCTTTCAAGGGTTAGTCATTTACACTGAACAGACCCAATTAGTCAATTAATTTTTGCCTCTCTTCGAAAATCCAGCTTCCTACTTTTCCTCTGGTTTTATCCTCTCCCCTTTTCATCTATTCAATTCCCAATTGAAAACCATCAACACCTGCATCGTTATTGATATTGCAATAGAAATAGATAATTATCCAAATTGATTTGTTTAGTGTGCATGCTATGTAGAAATTCAGAAAAATCATCTAAAAAGTCTTAAAACTATTACACTTTTGTCAATTCAATCCTAAACATTTAATTTTTCCAATTAAGTGCTAAATCTATTCACATCTTACCACTTGAGTCTATCCAATTAATTTTAGTCAGAAATCGCTGATATAGACGCACGATCGTTTCATGTGGTACAGCTGGCTGCTGACGTGGAGAATTTTTAGTGATACTTTAATATTTTTTGAATTTTTTTTCCTCACTGGCCATTGGGCGAGAGTCGTTGGGCCCTTGCTAGCCAAGGGCGAGGGAGGACTGGGTCTGCAAGGTGAGGTGGGGGTAGATGTAGGAATTGTCATAGGTGAGGAGCTTGCAGAGGAGGATGGCAAACATGGCCGGAGCTCGAGGTGGGGGCAGTTGTGGAGGAGGTGGGCGAGCTTGAGGGAGAGGAAGTTGGGATCGGTCTACTTGGTGAGGTTGAAGAGGAGCTCCTCCTGGGATCGGAGCTCATTGGAGGACATGAGGTGGAAGATTAGGGTTTCGAAGTGGGAGGGATCAGGGCCGAGGACCATCGCGAGCTGCGCTTGCTGGAGCTGGGCGGATTGGGGATCCATGGCGATGGCGAATTAGGGTTTTCTTTGGTTGCAATGGCAGGACGCCGAAGGAAGAAGAAGAAATAATAGAATGTTCGGAAGCTTCCAAGTTAATTAGAGCCACAGTCTTGATCTTCCGTGGCCACCTCAAACTCCTAGTCTCAGGCAAAATGCCACGCCCTCTACTCGTCTCTCATCCTTCAACTTCATCAACCAATTCCAAGCACAAGCGTGAACGGAAAAAGGAAACCTGATGCTTTCCTTTTCTTTTCCTTTTGGAATTCAGTTCACACTTGCCACTGTTCACACTTTTTCTTGAAGTGAAACCGTCCATGGCAAGATGTTCACTCGGAGCTGATAACCTCTGCTTCGGCTCGCACTTTCCGAGCGCTCAAAGCTTAATCTTGCCCAATTCTTTAGAGTCCAATGACTGAGTCACTTTGCGTTAAAGAACAATGCCAAAGTTAGTCTTTTTCCAGCATCAAAGAGAGACAGGACTTGAAAGAGAGCAAGAGGTCCAATGGGGTCGTCGCAACAACTCCTGCATCTACCCCCACCTCACCCTGCAAACCCAGTCCTCCCTCACTTGTGGCTAGCGAGGGTCCCGACCGCAATATTAAAAAAAAAGTGGAGAAGATAATAAAGAGAAGGAAAAATTGAAAAAAATATTTAAATATTATTAAAAATTCTCCACATAAGACAATCGCTGTCCACATCAGTAATTTCCGATCAAAATTAGTTGGATGTAAAAAAGTTAAAGATTCAATTGAAAAAATTAAAAGGTTTAGATATACATCGATATAAATGAAATTCTAGTTAAATATATCAAGAATAATATACACACTCTCCCATCATCAGCTTACGTGTCGCCACCTATACTTGCATAATTAATTAGTTAGGGAGCCTACTTTGCAATATTATATATCATGTATGATGTATTATATTTTAAGATTCAATTTGATAAATACACATGTAGGGTGATAGCGTCCTAGGAAGCATTGCAACTTTTTCGACACGAAGCACGAGGAGAGCCACTTGTCCTGCTCATGTAAATCACGAAAAAGTAGAGTTAGGATCGCTTTATCTTCTTTCGCACCAGACTATAAATCCACGTGTCACCATCGGACGAAAAGATTTGACAACATAATATTATTAATCTTCTCGTTCAACTTCCTAACATGAAAAAAAAATCTTTTCGTTACACTAAAAATCCGACACGCTGCTGACTTTTTTTGGTCAAAATATGCTGCTAACCTACTCAATAATATTGTACTTTTTCAATATTTTCAACACCCTCTATAAATCTCAATTTATCCTAAATACAAATACCATCGTCCAAATAGAGAAAATTAATCACTTCCGAATCGCGGTCATCCTCGTACTAAATATAATCGCTCTTGGGAAGAGAAACATTTCGTTAGCGTTTACCAAATGTCCAAAGCAATCGTTAACACGATCTTTTGAAGATATGCTATCAATAGAAAGTCTGTCCATCTTGTGTTTGACTGCTCCATAAAGTATGAAAGAGATCCAAATCATAGGCAAAATTAATCTTGTAAATTAGTCGATGGTTTTTGACCCAAAAAAATAAAAAATTAGTCGATGGTTTCTCGACCGACTATCATTGCACTTTGATTAATCCTGTTGTCTTCTATGCTTTGTTTAATCAACATTGCTTTTGACCAAACAATACCAAGATCATTATGTGTATGGACTATGAACCACTAAGCAAAACAAATTGGGCATAACACGTGCGGAGACGACGGAAAAGAAAAAAGAAGCGGGGGTGGAATAAAAAAGAAATCAATCTCATTTTACCGGAGCATTAGGGATTGAGTGAATAAGCATAACATTGGTCAATGGCAAAAAAATAAAGAGAGAAGAAAACAGGCTCCATTTATTTCGCGAAAAATGAATCATTTGGAAAACATTTTTGGAAAACATTTTCTTGTGAATCATCGTATGTATCTCTTAAAATATTTAGTCAATAAAAAATATTTTCATTATCAACAACAATTTATGTTTAAACATTTTCATGGACGATGTAGTGTTTCTTATTTATTCATTTTTGCAAGCGATACAAACAATCGAATTTAGAAAAACGTTTCATAAACCATTCGTTTTCCACGAAACAAACACAACTTTAATGAAATATGATGCATGATTTACGTGTACATGTGGCAATAGTCGCGGACTAGCACAACCCGTGACGGCTTGACACATAATGAGTCGAGCCAAGCACGACATAGCCCGTGACAACGAGGGGTCGTGTTGGCCCACAGGTTAGGGCACGTTATGCCCGAACGTAGCTTTTTTTTTTATACCCTTAAATTTATGAGCAATTTAATTTTTTTTAAAAAAATACCTTGGATCTTGGGTAAACCCAAATGGTACCTCGGCCCGGAGGATATACCATGTAAATAGGACTTGAGTCTAGGCCTCGCCCTACTTTGAGGTCAAGCATCTAGGTCCACTCATTGCCGAGAGGTGGGGTGGTGTCTCGTGGAGGGTTGCTTCCCCACGGTTACATTTCCTTATAATCATTAGGCAGTCGTGTATTCTTGTCATCAAGGTCTTCGTCTTGTGGCTCATAACATGCCAATAATACTTTTTTCCGTTAATTAATAATTTAAATATTTGGTAACAGAGCGAATTCGCAAACTCTTCCGAACTTCAAATTTCTCCATACACGCAACCCATACGTGCTTTTGTTAATATTAGTTATCAACCATAAAGAAACGCGTAATTCGAGATATTCGATAACTACATATTCTATTTGGTTTTGACTAATATTGCTTGCGGAAAAAGAAGAAGAAAAATCAAACAACAATTGAGTTTTTGACACTTGAAAA
>BCNH02000011.1:23017845-23028495 GCA_001662345.2 Metrosideros polymorpha var. glaberrima | reverse complement strand
TTTCTACCCCCAGATGTTCCAGAACCTTCTGTCTTGGACCACGTTGCCTTATGCAGCAATTTTCTGTACTTAAAAAAAAGCATACCCACCCCGATATTATCTAGAACCATCCGACCCAAATACTAATAAAAAAAATCATCGATCTATTAAATGATGCTCGGTCAGACTAGCGCCCCTGGAGCATCTATTAAATATGCTTAACAATAAAATAACTCATTATAAAAGTCGATCCTACATATTACAAAAATAACCGGTGCTTCGAATTTGAGTAATTTTCTCGATCCATCACTCAACATGTGGCCCGACAGGATTTCATCGAGCAAAATTCCTGAGTTAATATTTGGAGTACGGCAATAATTCTGTAATCGGTATTGGAATATAATCGGATCGGTCTGAGTCAACTGGATATTTATATAATCTGCATCCGTACTTTGTAATTTTGTATATTGGAAATTGGAGTCAATCTTTGGTTAAGAAAATACCGAGCAAAGTGTTTTGGGTTATTATATTAATTTCGTAAGCCAATCTTATGATAATAAATAATATTACCAAAAGAGAAAAAAAACCAAATTTGTTATGAGAAACTTTCTCGTGGCATCTTATTTTATTGTGGAATTCGATTTTTATCTTCTCCCTCTATTTATTAAAGGCCAATCGACCGACTTCACTCTTCTCTTCTCAAAAGCTCGAACCGCTCGAACGTCCTTCTTCTCGAAGCAGAGTAACCAGTACACAACGCGTGTCCGTACAGTTCGCGTGTCAAAATCGTCGTCCTCTTCCTTCTTCCTCCTCCTCCTTCTCCTTCTGCTTCTGCTTCTTCTTCGTCTTGGGTAATGGCGATTCTTCGATTCTGATCGTTCGTCGCCTCTCCTCCGGTCGATTCAACGCCGATTGTGGTGGAGTTCTTCGATTGAGTTCGGCTCCTGGCCTTCGTCGCCCTGCGTTTCGTCACGAGACCGAGTTCTCTCCAGCTTCCTCCTCCATCCCGGATTGCAATGTTGGTCGGAGTCAATCGCCTTCGCACGCAGTGAGTCGATAGCCGGAAGGAACTTCCGATTCGTGTTTCCGATTTCTTCGCGTTCGTCGAGCCAGTTGGTTCGCATTTGTGCGGTAATCAGTGGATTGGAGAGGAATCCTGCTCGCTTCCGGAATCGGCTTCGCTGAATTGCCGGAGATAATATGCGAACGTAGAATTTCTTCGATCGTCAGTCGTTCGAGGTCAATAGCTTGATGAAAATGAATCCGCCGTATCCAGTGAAGGAAGAGTTTCCAGGCTCGCCGAGCTCGCCGGCCGGAGAGGGGCCGGCGATCGATCCGCCGGAGCCGATGGAAGGCCTGCACGACGTCGGACCTCCGCCTTTTCTGACGAAGACCTACGACATTGTGGATGATCCGGCGACCGATCAAGTCGTCTCCTGGAACGCCGGCGGCGGCAGCTGCGTCGTGTGGGACCTTCACGCCTTCTCGACGCACCTCCTTCCCAGATACTTCAAGCACAACAACTTCTCCAGCTTCGTCAGGCAACTCAACACTTACGTAAGTAGAGACTCCTCCTCTGAGCATTGGGGAAATGCAATTTTAGTTTGTTAGAGACCTGTTGAGCTCGTCTGATAATGGAAGGTTCGAAGTATGAATTCTTCTCTTGAAACTGGAATTGTCGACGCGTTTGAGCGTTTACATTTAGCGATGATTTGAATTCAATCTCGTCTCCGTTGTGCTCCGATTCCAATTGGTTCCTTCTCTTTACTCCGTCGGATTGTGACGGACAGGGAGCGTGAGTTGCATCTGATTTTTTCTCAGGCTGTGGCGTAATCTGTGGGTGATTTTCTTATTTTATTTTATTTTTATTTTCGGTTTAATGGAGTCATGACATGGAGCGATGTTCTGGAACGTTCTAAATGTTTGGATGCCTGGGAAGAGTCCACGTCAATTCAATGGACAAAGGATAATTTTCTATTGGGACAATACTAAAATTATTATCTCGGACCGACTGTGTGGTTTTTTTTTTTTTTCGTTCTTTAATTTTACTGATTTTCCTCATAGTTTTCTTATACGTGTATCTATATACTCTTCCATCCTCCTGATAAAATGCGACATCCACCTTCCTAGCCAAAATAAAATTGAAAATGAAAAATTCAATCTTTAAGTTGCACGAATTTCATCAATCACCTCAAGTTGGTTTTTGATATTTTTGGTGGGTTTTCATTCAATAATGGATGATGAAATAGAGCTAACCGATGAACCTAATTGTGGCAGGGCTTCAGGAAGATAGATCCAGATAGGTGGGAGTTCGCCAATGAAGGATTTCTAAGAGGGCAAAAGCATCTGCTCAAGAGCATCAAGAGAAGGAAGGCACCTTCCAGTTTAATTCCTCAGCAGCAAGCTGTGGGTCCTCGTGTCGAAGTTGGATACTTCGGGCTGGACGGGGAAGTCGATCGCCTGAAGCGCGACAAGCAGGTCTTAATGATTGAGCTGGTAAAACTTAGACAGCAGCAGCAGAACAGTAGGGCCTATCTCCAAGACATGGAGCAGAGGCTTCAAAGGACCGAGATGAAGCAGAAACAGATGATGGCTTTCTTGGCGAGAGTGATGCAAAACCCGGCGTTTCTGCAGCAACTGTTGCAGCAGAAGGAGAACAGGAAGGAGCTCAAAGAAGCGGTGACCAAGAAAAGGAGGCGACCGATCGATCAAGGGCCGAGCTGTTCTCAGGTGGCGGAACCTAGACGAGGCCTCAAAGGGACAAGTTCTGTTAAGGCCGAGCCGCTCGAGTTTGGAGATTATGGTGTTGAGGTGTCGGAGCTTGAAGCGCTAGCATTGGAGATGCAAGGGCTAGGAAGGGCAAGGCAAGAGGTGGAGGAAGGACTAGATGTAGATGACATAGAGCTGCTGCCCGACGTCATGGATAAAGATCTTGATGAGGGATTCTGGGAGGAGTTGTTGAGTGAAGGAGGTGAAGAAAAAGAAGAAGAGGTTGATCTCTTGGCTAACAGATTGGGTTACTTGGGTTCTAGCCCTAAGAAAAGAAGCTGAAGTTTCGGTTCATCGATTTTCCTGTTCCTCTCTAATTAATTGCGGCTTAACTGTTGATTCTTCTAGGTAGGACAACTGCCATTGTTGCTCTGATAGCGTCTCTTTTGTGCAGTTAGGTTTTCCAGGTATCTGAACCTGATGGATTGGCGGCAACTGATAAATCCTCAAGCAGTGTACCGCTTCAGTAATAGCTAGTTCGGCCCGGTGTTTCTAACTCTGTAACTAATTGCATAAATTGCTGTCATTCGTTTGCTATGTTGGTTGCTTAGGTTTGAAAGAAAGAAAGATGGTGGCCAGATTCTTCAAGATATGACTCGAATTTGCATCAAAGGTTCTTGTTGATAAAAATGCCTCAAAACCCATTAATATTTTCTGCGTTCTACAAGTGAACCAAATCTTCATTTCCTCGTGTAATCAGTTCTGCCCTCCGCTTGATGTAGATCTTCAGAAGAAATCACGGTTTAGCTGCGAGACTGAAGAAACGGAATCGCACAGTCGATTTCAAAGCACAACTGATAATTGAGGTCCATGATTTAATTTCACACGCTGCTTGGCTAAAATCTTATTTATAAAGGCTGATTTTGGACGAATCATTTGATTGAGTCCTATCGTTTACCTATCTCTGATGAAGCCTTTATGTTGCAAAGTATATGGATTCTGTGGTCGTGAGATGGAAGATGATATCTGGTGGTGATAACTCCATGGTCATCGCACGTGGCTTGTCATGTAAAAGGCAAATCTTTTGAAATTGCATGCTGCATTTTTTTTTTTCTGGCCTTTGACATAAGAATGGACATTGTGACTTTATTGATATGATAGTCCTGTCCTTCGGACTTTTCCAAACTTAAAAGAGGTTTGACCGTGTGCCCTAATGTGATGCTGATGTGTAAAAGAAAAACAGAAAAGTCATGAGAGAAGTCATGTGCCTTTTGAGTTTGAACTGATGTACTATATTTTTCTTTTAGGATCTATAGAAAAGTAGGGTAAAAGTCATCAAAAAATTCTAAGTTATGCCTATTGTGATACATTATTTCAAATCGTTTTTTGTAATATTAAAAATTCCAAACTTGTACTTATATAACACATTTATCCTAAATTTGTGCAGCGTGACACATTTATCTTAAATTTTTTTTTATGACATAAAAAATTCTAAACTTATTTTCATATGACACATTTACCTCAAAAAATTGGTATCATAGAAAAAAGTTGGAGGTTTTTAGTGTCACTAAGAAAAAGTTTGGGGTAAATGCATCACACAAGTGTAAGTTTGAAGTTTTTAGTGTCAGAGAAAAAAGTTTCGGATAAATGTCTCACTAAGATAAAATTTTGGGGTTTTTTTGTGTTACAAAAAATAGTTTAGAATAAATATGTCACAGTGAGCAAAGTTTGAGGTTTTTTTTTATTATTTTTATGGTTTTTTCCCTAGAAAGTATCGCATTCTTATAATCTATCAATACTACGGAATTTAGCCATTCAACAAATCTTAGATTGGACAGTGGTGACTTTTTGCATTTTAATTCGACGGTTACAGATAATAAGAACGCAATGCAGTACCTCCTACAAACAATCAACTTTTTATACTATTTTTCCATCATTTTTCCAAATTTTGTTGTTCATTCAATTTGATTTGCATGTCATTTGTTAAAACATGCGAATTTTAACACATAACATCCCACATCACCTTTTTATTATTATTGTGTAAAACTTAGTTCCGTCTTTTCAAATAACATTGATATAACATGGTGAAGAGTAATGTACTGAAAATTGTAATGGCTTTCTTATTTGCCTGCTTAGCAAGTAAGTAATCTTAGAGGCATTCAATATCGTGTATTATTTTACTGTAAATTAACTGTAAATGTCGTGAATTGCCTTTTATATTAAAGTGTTGGATGTTATGCTAAAAATAAACAGATTTACATGTTTACGAGCGTGGGGCTATGGACCCCTGGATCCACAGACAGGTCCTTGGATATTTTGTCAAAAATAGTGATTTACGTTATTGGGAATGAATCGTGGAAGTCTTGGTCCCGGATAATTTTGGCCAGAACTCTGAAGAAACTCAAAATTGACCATAAAATTATGCTTTTGATCCCCAATTTGCCTGTCCCAATCCCATCCAAATTGCCATTTAAAATCATATGTGGCAGTCAAAGAGAGCAAGCTATTGGATTGTCTAACTGTTTGGCCCTTAGTAAGTTATGATATGCCTTTCTAGCAAGTAGATGCTCGACAACGACAAAATGACTTGAAAATTGGGTGCAAAATGAGGGCACGTGATTGCTAGGATCTAGAATCTAGATAATACCATTAGGTTTCATATTGGGATGGCAAATATTTGTATGGACCTGGGTCCACATGATCGACGGTCACAATATTTTTGAGTGTCTGCTGGCTTGTTTGTAGATAAACGTGTCACCGATAGCATCTATTGGAAGCAATGGTATAATTATCTAATAGCTTCATCTGTCAAGTTTCCCCCATCTCATGGAAACATTAATCGGAAGCTGCTCTGCATAATGCTAAAACCAAATGGCGGTTTGAGGAGTGCAAAGTTGGCCTTGACAACGGTGTGATTGGTGGCTGGAAAGTACTGATCCTGGAACGGGGAACAAACTATAGCGGTCCAAGAAAGCCCAATTCTTAAAAAAAAATAAAATTGAATAATATCGTCTTTTGATCTTGTGGAGGTATCAACTTGTCTGAAACAAAGCCATTTCCATTACATCCAGACTTATGATATTGTCGTTCAAAATGGTTCAAAAAGCCCTAAATCTATTGTACATATGCCAATTTAATCATAAACTTTTTATTTGTGCCAATTTAATTATAAATCTTTTGATAATTTGCCAATCTATTTCTAAACCTTTCAATTGTGTCAATTTAATAATAAATCTCTAGCTAGTTTAGTCTTAAACCTCTTAATGAATTACCAATGCAGTTCTTCCACCAAATTTAAGTTTGAAATCGCTAACGTAGCGGTCCAGTCAATGCCGACAGTCCTACATGACGCAACTGATGCTAACGTGGACTATTTTTTTAATTTTTATTGATTCTTTTCTTTTCTTTTCTTTTTCATTTTTTCTTCATTGGGGCGGCAGGGCTACCGACCACTAGGCAGGTCCGGCGACCCCCATTGGCCATGAAGCCTTTGCCAACCACTATGAGTAGGGGTGTGCATGGTCCAGTTCGGTCTAGTTCTCGCATGGAACCGTGGACCAGACCAATGACCCCGGTCCCCATATTTTCAAGACTAAGGATCGCACCAAGACCGGTAAAAACTAAGCAACTCCTAGCCGAACTTTGTGGTATGCAATTATTCCAGCATACAAATCTACTTGGTTGCTTTCACAGCTTTGTGTGTGAAGAGGATAGTTCACGGTGTCCAATAGAAGCGTTGGTGGCCTCTTGAAGTAATACTCTCCTCTTTCAGACATAAACCCCATTTGACCGTTTTCTCACCTGGACATAAACCAAATAAAAAGACCCAGTTCTTCCACGAATCATTTGCAGGAAAATAACAAGTTGAAATTGACAACAACACCAAAAACCACATATGCAAAATAGGTAACAAAGCATTTATAATGAACTTTAGCTTAACCCATTCTAGCAAAAGCTTAAATGGAAAGATGTTAGAGAAACTAAGAAATAGGAAAATAGGAAAGTAGAAGACAAAAAATGATAAAATCAACCTGGACCATGCACATTGCACATTGCACACCCCTAAGTAGATCTCCTCCTCCCATAGTTCTGTTCAAGTACCACCAATCTGCTTCTTTTTGTGAGTTCTTGTTCCTTGTCAATTGGCAATGTGAATGAGAAAAGCCAGCAATAGGATACAAGCTGGAATTTAACTAAGTTATGCAATGACTGTTGTATATGTTCATGAAAATATATACTATCAAGAGAAATAATACTATGCCGTCCTCTTGCTTTCCTAGAAGTTCCATTGCTTTCCTCAAAGCCAGTTTCAAATACTGTGAAAAGATGAAGCCACTTGATAACTTCTTGGCAGGATAAAAAATCCCAGTTAACCAAGTTTGCTTTCTAACAAAGTAAAAACTCCAAAGCAGATAAACAAACATTCAATCATACATAGTGAATGTCCCTAATTCGGGAAACATTCGAGTTTGCCAATCATCTAGGGTACATCGAGGAGAAGCCCCTGACTCATCGGATAGATGGATGAAGCAAAAGAGCGGCCAAACTGCAATATTAATACAAGAATGATCACCGAACATTAGTTTTAAATTAGAATTACTTGAAATCGAACCAAAATAATTAATGAAAAATCTTACCACATATATTCCTTTCACTTCAGCTTGTAGATGATTTCTTGATAAGCTCCAACTCAGCATCATCCATATCTAACAAAAACAATATATTAAATAAAGCATTCACTCATTAGATATGCAAAAGAATAACAAGAAAAAAAGACATATCAATGACTTACTGCACTCAAACTTTTCCGCATTCTCGATGCACTCTTCAACATTAATCAGTTTGTTAACCACTCGCAACCAATTTTGAGTGCAAATCAAAGCTTCTGCCACTTTAGGAGTCAAAGAACTTCGAAAGATATCAAGTACACGATCAGATGTGCTGAAAGTCGACTCTGAAGCAACAGTTGTTACAGGAATAGTCAAAATATCCCGAGCCATCAAAGAAAGGATTTTGAACTTTTGGCCAATAGTATTCCACCACATCAAAAGTTTAAGATCACAAGCTTGTTCACATTCGGCTTTAAGATACTTATCAAGCTCATATTCGTTACTCTTGGACAAATTTTGGTCATCATCATCATTATCATGATACTCATACTCCAGCTCCTTTGACCAATCGTCAAAGCCCTCATCGCAATCAAGCTTGGTTTGGTTATCCTCCTCTTGGTTATAAGGATCCTTACTACTACTACTAGCATGAGTCGAAAGTTGACCACCATAAGAATCAAGATAAGATTTCTCATAAAAATGAAACAAGCGTTCCAAGGCAATCCTCACACTATCGCAACTCTCAGCAACTTTCACACTATCATCATAGAATAGCTTATAAGAACACCACACATAATGCATCTTTTTTCTTGGATCCAATATTACCGCAACCGACACCATCATATTTACTTTTTCGAAACTCCCATAATATTTGTTAAACTTTGCCTTCATCTTCATAGCCATAGCTTTCACCCTAGGAACTACACTTGTTTCCGCTTGTTCAAGAGATTTATATAAAGAAGTAATATCATGAAAATATTCATTTGAAGTGATATATAAAGTCTCGGACATCTTCTTGGTGGCATCATAAAACTTATTCACAAAGAGGGAAAGAACTTTGGCATTTTCCCAATCTTCATTTGTAGGATGTTCATAGTCAAGCTCAGTTACGTAAAAAGGATCATCTTCTTCCGTCCTTTCAAAAGCTTTTCTTAGCTTTAAGGCGGTGTCTAACATGAGAAAAGTGGAGTTCCACCTAGTGGTGACATCAAGATAAATCGAACTCTTATAAGTGATCATTGCACTGTCAATACAACCTTAGAATGTTTTAACTCTCGCGGGAGAACTCCTCACATACCTAATTGCGTTTCGAATACGTGTAATAGAATCACGTATCTCTGTCAAGCCATCCCTCACAATCAAGTTTAATATATGAGCCGTGCATCTCATGTGTAAAACATCACCATCTAAGATCAACCACCTCTGTCTTGATAATTTATCTTTCAAAAAAGCAATGACTACATCATTCGAGCTAGTATTATCCACAGTGATTGTGGACATTTTTTTCTCTATTCTTCAATCGTAGATGCATTTCTCAACCATTTTCCCAATCTCTTTACTCTTGTGACCAGTTAGCACCATAAAATTGATTATCCTTTTGTGCAATTTCCAGTCACCATCAATAAAATGTGTAGTGAGACATAAATAGTTCAAGTTCTAATTGGAAGTCCATATATCAATTGTGAATGTAACCCTAAACTTAAGCTTGCAAAAGTAAGTCTTCAAACTTGTTTTTTCATTAAGATACAACTTCATGCAATATCTAGATACTATAAATCGTGAAATGTGATTGAAGAGGGGTTGTAACTTATTGATAAAATCATGGAAATCTGACATGTTCAACGATCGAAAAAGGTAGTTCATCCATTATAATCATCCGGACAAGCATTTGCCTACAACAATCTTGATTAAATTTCCATGTCGATAAGACATTAGTACTACCACTACCAGTACTAGTAGTACCCATTGTCATTTGAGTCGCACTCCCATCTACTTTACATGGGGTAAACAATTTTTGCCTCTTAGCTACATTTTCAGGATTCTTCCGGCACTTTTTCGTGTGCTTCAACAAAGTAGAAGTACCGTTATTGACAATGTACGTATATTTGGTCTTACAATATTTGCAAAACACTTCAATTCTCTCAGTTTGAAGCTTTTTTCCTCTACAAAAATGAAGCAATGCTGGTGATACTCATTTACCAGGATTAGGACAACCATGAGATACCTTGTCTGTGTCGATTGCCTCCACGAGATCGTCTTCTTCACCTTCATGTTCTAGTGAGTCCATATCTAGTATACTATTACTCGGCATCTCATTGGATTGTTCCTCTTCCATTTACATGCAAATAGATCACTTGAATCAATCAAAACGTAGATTAGATAACTCTAATACTCATATGAAAAGCATCAAAAAGCCGACTCAAAGGAACTCATCACTGAAATAAAAGTAAATAAAAACTAATTTTGAGTCTTAAATTACAGATGTAGTTCACTAACTTCACTTGAATTCGAATGACATCCAATGTGAGCATGCAAAAGCCATGTTTACCTCAAACCAACCATAATGCCGAAACGCAATAGAAATTAGCTAAACAGACAGAAGAATCGGAATAGGAAAAGAAGAACAATTTGTTCTCTCAAATTCGATTATCAAAGTCTGCCTCCACTAGGAGTCTTATACAGTGTTAACCCTAATTAACATACAAAACGCAAAATTACGAAAATTCCATTGGAATTACAAAAACGACTAAAAAAACCCATCAAAACGACTCCGAACGCGAAAAAAATGACGTCGGTCATGGCGTAGCTATGTGTATTGACCAGTGGCCCGTTTCCATACAGTCGACCAAATTTTAGCCCATTCCAAGTTCGCCAACCCTAAGTGCGTCAAACTATTTACCCATATTCAACCTTACAAGAAGCACATTGACATCAAGGTTCAATTAATTGAAGTGGCATTTATTTGAGTCTGCATGAGCAGTTCCATATCAGTTAGAATGGTCGATTGCAGCAATAAATCAAAATCAGAATGCATTCCTTCCTCGTCCAAGAAAGCTACAATAAATCAAAATAATGCTCCATAGATGAACAAACACGGAGACCAAGCTAACACAACAAGATCGATTGCGGCATCGTCAAGAAAGGAAAACCCTAGATCGCAAATCGGAATGGTCGCAACGTCAAATTCAAGAGACCAACAGCAGAAACAGGAGGGAGAGAGGGGGAGAGGGAGACAGACGGAACAGACGCAATCATGCACTGAGTTGAGCTCATACCTGCTTCAGAGCTCTGAGCGAAGGCGAGACGAGAGGTAGAGAGGCGAGGTGAGGCGAGAGGTGAGCATGCGAGATAG
>BCNH02000011.1:23005971-23017644 GCA_001662345.2 Metrosideros polymorpha var. glaberrima | reverse complement strand
GAGAACCGGACCAGACCGGACCGGTCCTCGGTTCCACTTATAGGAACTGGGGACTGGACCAAACCGGCCGGTCTGGTTCCGGATCGATCCAGTTCCTTTTGCTCACCCCTAACTATGAGAGCTTGTGAGTCATTGCCAGATCTAGCAAGGCAAGAACGTCGCAGCCCTTGCTATTGCCCATGAGGGCCTGGGCGAGGGCTTGTGACACCCTCGCCGGTCCTTGCCCAATGGCTGGCAAGGTTGCTGGCCATGTGAAGAAAAAAAGTGAAAAAAAGAAGAAAAAAGAAAAAATTAATCAATAAAAAATTTGAAAAAATATTAAAATATTGTCCACGTCAGTACTAGCTGCACCACGTAGGAAGACCGACATTGACTGAATCACCACATTAGCGATTTCCAATCAAAATTAGTCGATAAAATTGCATTAGTAATTTGTTAAGATGTTTATAACTAAATTGGTAAATCTTCAAAAAAGCTAGTACTAAATTGGCACATTGAAAGATTTTGGACTGAATTGTCAAAAAGTTTAAAAATTGAATTGACACAACTAAGCCTTCGTATAATAGATTTGAAACTTTTTGGACAATTTTTCTATCGTCCATTTATTTCCATCATGCCATGTAAGTTTTCTGACGGTGAAACTAAACAAAGCTATTAATAGATGCAAGCTTTGCGTCTCAAGCAAAAGAGGGTTGTTAGTTTTGAGATGGTATCAAAAGTTTGGTACAGGATTATCTCACCAAGAGTAGGTGATCTGTATACGGTTTTTAACCTTTATTTTCTCCTGATTTAAGCATTCACCACACGACAAAGAGTTCGTATTCGTTCCCATGACATCAGAATGATATGGTTCGATAATATTCCCCTAAGATGTAACGAAGGGACGGTTTCGTACGCCCGTTAATGTTGTCCCAGAGGTCATACAATATGCCCTGCCTGCTATCTTTGGCTTTTTAAAAACAAAAGGCTTCTCGTTGCTAAAAAAATAAAATTAAATAAAATTAAAAAGTAGAAATCAATTCAAACAGACATCTCGGTGGATTGCATTAATTCGTCAACCCTTGAGCACGGTGCCTTGGTGGTGAATTGCATCTATTTGTCCAAAGCATTGACGGGCGCGCAATGCTAAAAGGTTTCAATCTTAATGGTCAAGATGTATGCCGAGAGCAAATTTCTTTGACAAAGCTTCTATCCCTGAAAGTTTTACCGGGCACGCATTTTTGGTCCATCCTCGATGGTCACCCCCAGATATTTGTCCAAAACATTCCTGAATGCCTGCAATTGCATCAAGAGGCGAAGGACATAATGAGGCACAACGCATTTAGAAGAGTTAACTCATATTTATTTGCCACATAAAACCACAAAAAAAAAAAGCACATTCTCACCAGAATGTAAATTGAGTCATAGATATTCAGAACCCATCAAGGCAGCAAACAGGTCACAAAGTGGCCATTGGAACCGATTTTTTTTTTTTTTCTTCACAGAAGAAACAATAGAGGTTATATAAGTAGGATCTTAATAAAGATCAACAGCTACAGATCAAGGCCTACCATTGATTTATTTGCCTAAATACTGAAAATCAAATGATGAAATCAAAACAAAGAGAATCACTAGTTTTAGGGAAGATAATAAACATCTGAACTAATCTGAACAAAGGCAACTACTTAAAAATTACTCATTGCAAGAGATATTTAATCAGAAAAATTCAATCCAACCTATCAACAGAACCATACGGCAGAGCCCACAATGGGGTGTTTTTTTCTCCTTTTATGCGGGCCAATCAATCAAAGTGATGGAAGCCGAAGGCTAGCCATTGGACTGCATCTATCTATCCTACATAAGCTCATTCAGGGTGAGTGTCATGATTTTGTCAAAAAACTGATAAAACATTTTTTATTGAATCCATGTTTTCAAGCCAGCATCTCTCTCCATTCCCCATGTTTCCATCCCCAGGAAGCTTCAATATGTAGTTGGTATTGCCTCTAGTTAAAGCAGCAAGAGAGAACATTTTAGAGAGAGAATCTTTCGGGCACTTGTTTGTCCACGCACCATCTAAAACGCATGCATTTACTGCACTATTCTCTCTGTTTATGAGGTCCAGCATCAGAGTGCAGGAAAAACCTTCGCAATCTGCTTGACATTATTTGATTAGAAAAGAATAATTGGTCTATTTTCAACATAGAGACAAGAACCCCAGCTTAAATCTCCCCTTCCATAAATCACTTTAAGCAAGTAATCTCAGTCACCTTAGCAACATGAATTTGGATTTATAAATATAACTTAGAAATCAGATGAAGAAAAGCATGGTGGATTCTCCACATATTCTTCAAGACATGCACAAGGGACATGAAACACGACATGCCTTGAACTGAATATAAAGATAAATCACGTGAGGGCCTTCATAGCATGTGCAAAGGCTGAACTAATTGTAGAGATAGATGACACTGGTGATAAGGAGGATGAGACAGAAAATCTTCTATCAACCACAGTACAGGGGAACACAAAATATCTGAGTAATGGATGCACCATAAATCATCTCCCCATGCTTAAGCAGGAAGATGACAACACACATCTTTATGGCAAAGTAAGTTATCCGTTGAAAATACAAATATTAATTTCAATAGCGTCCTAGCATTACCTGCAAGGCAAAAGATTCTTTCCCAAGTAAAATTGCATCCATAGCAGCAAATTGATCGTCAAGTGCACCATATATCATCTGGTAGAATCTACTCCTGCAACCAGAAAAACAAATATAATGCAGCAAAAAGAAATGAACTTCGCTATATATTTTAACGTCTCCGATGAAGAAATCTACCGATCTTCCTCAGAGCTCTGAGCATCAATCTCATCGAACTTTCTTGTAAGGGCCTCTGCACCCACCGGTGAGAGTAAGTGCAGTATAAGTGCCTCTAAAGTCCTTGGGAACTTGTCCTGAAGAGAATAATTGAATGACTAAGCAAAACTGCTGAATGACTAAAAAATAACTTCTTTTCAGAAGGTTCGCAGCCGAAAATCCTAACAGACATGGGCTGAAGTCACATAACCATAAAAGGGAGAATTGCTGACAGGGAAGTTGGTAATTATTCATTCAAAATATTTACACAACAAGGCTCCCTTTTCTTAATGGAAACTTCATGGGAAACTTATAGAATGATTAGAAAATAAAATGCTTCAAGTAAAATTTAATCATCCATTGAAGAATGAAGAGTATAAAGTAACATGATTGATAGGAAATGCAGTTTCCCATAAGCAGTGTTTTAGCACAAACATTGACCCAACCTGTAAGTACTCACCGCCATATAAAGAAGCATAGTCCGAAGAGTATGTGGTTCAATGTTCCATAGTATATTGGCAACAGGATCATCTTCCAAGGGAAAAACCATATGATTCTTAGGTTCACCTTCAGTACGGGCAGTGGTACCACTTCCCCATGAGGATTGTTGCACCTGACTTGGATTGGGTATATTTACACGGTCATGCACTAGAGATACCAGCGCATGAAGATCCTGCAGTGCCGAAGGCTCCATATGACATATCGTGCTTTCTAGCTTGACTTCTTCTCCTTTTAAATCACCATCCATGAAAACTTTGTCCATATTATGGAGATCCCCATCTGGTAGCAGTATTGCAGAGGACATACTAAGAAATTGCAGTAGCATCTTGATGCACTATAGATTCCACATACTATAAGTAGATAGCCTCATGTATGATTCTAATATTACCTGCATCTCCATTAAGGGTTTGCTCACTTTCATGTACCTTGCATTCTGCAGAAGCAGGCTTTGGCAACATCAGATCCTGTCCTAAAGCCACATATAGAGACACAACACATCACTGACTCAAACCTCTCATGGAAAATGTGAGAGAAAGCAAAAGAACGTTTCCACTATGCAATATTTTTAACAATCTCGAAAACCAGTGGTTCTTGCAAAGATTCAGCTCCACAAGACCATTCATGTAATCTAGGATAAAAACACCTTCGATAAAATTTCAACATATATCAAATTCTGACCAGACTTGAGACCAGCTATATGTTTTGTCTTACTAGTGGAATGGGGTGGCCGACCCTAATGCGATAGTAAAGTTAGTTGCTTAGAGAATTTCATAGAGTGGTATGGTCTGATAATTAATGACCCTCAAATTTCCTAGATAACACAAGTGTTGTTAAAAAATTGGGTGAAGTAGCAGATCAGGATATGGACTTTACCATAATATAATCACAAAAACGAAAACAAGAAATATCGGAAAGGATTTTATTAAACCAAGCTGAACAAATTTTCAAATGGAATAGAACAATGAGATCCTTCCTCAGCAGGTAATCAAAAGCAGTGTAAAACTAAAAATATCAGACTTGAGTCAGGTGAGCGACAAAGCACACAGGATACGTACCATTTCTTTATCCGTCAATCTGAAAATCACAAAATATGTTGGAAAGCATGTCAGAAGGCAAATTAAAACAGAATAAAATGAATCTTAACAGTTAAAAAAGCACTACTGATATGTAAGACTGAAATAATGCATATACCTTCTTAGTATTCTGCGCAAATAATATGCATCCATGTGTTCTGACATATTACGCATTAAGTTGGACTGCCACCAAAAATTTACAGCAATGCTTAGATTGTCACTATCGACCTGGTGGAACCTGAAGCAAACAAAGGACAATGACTAATTGGACAACTGCCAATAGCACGGACAAGCATAAATAGTGGTGGTTAATAATAGGCAAAAGGCACACGTCTCCTAAGTGTCATTTTCTTAAGAGGTATTCTAATACAAGAAATGGACCTGTGCTTTTCACAGCAGACAAACGAAAGAAGGCAGCTATAAGAAATCCCGACATATAGAAGAGAGAAACAAGAATGTAGGAAATATTCCAGTTTATTTCACTCATTCGAAAACCTATCATCATTTTTTCTCTTCTTCGTCTCACATGAACTGCAGATATAATAGCTCAGAACTGCATACGAAAACAAAATGCCCCTTAACGAAAATAATTTTATAGCCAACATACCCCTAAATTAGGTTATCGAAGCTATTAACCTTCAAAGAGAGAGGGGGAATGGTTGAAGTATAATGGATATTTAAATTGAAATTTCATACTTTATTAATATTAAAAAAGCATTACATAAAATCAAGGAAATATCATCTTCTTCGTAAAACAAAAAAACATTGTTCATGACTTGATATTGAGTTCACAAGGCTTCTGAGGTGTTGGATGAGATGTTTATGAGAGGGGAGGACAGAGAGTAAAAAAATAAAAATAAAATAATAATAATAATCACAACACGCTCGTGAAATGTCGAGTGAGAAAAGGGGAGGGAAAGCAGGACAGAAGTCATAGGAAGCATATAGTTTCACATCAGAATAAGAGAATTGGATCTGGAAGAGAAACAACAGGGACAGTGGGCAATGCAGTGGTGACAGCAATGCTTAAGAATCTACTTATGATGTGGACCAAAGCGTCTAAAATTTATTTGCAGAAACTTTGGAGAGAAAAAATTGAGCTGATCCAGGCTGAAAGGAATAGCGATTCCATGGCTTTTTTCCAGCCAAAAGGCCAAATGAACATTTGGGATTGAACCCGGAATGAAATAGCTAATCCACATACTGATAAACAAAAGGGACAGCCAATCCATGGATAAAATCATGTTGTAAGTGCTATATACTTACTACATCCAGGCAGAGAAAGAGAAGGAGTGGATGTGATGATGTTAGAATGGGCTCAAATATACTTCAGATCTTGTGATTTCCATCCACATTTGTACATTTGTGTGCGCTATAGGCAAAACTAGTTATAGTACTATAATCACGTGAGATTCAGTAACAATATCAATGAACCAGAAAAAGGAATTGGCCGAATACATGCGGATAGATTAAACTGAAAAGATCAGGTAAATTCAGGGAGACCAATATCAAGCAGAAGAATATAACAAGATGCTCCAAATATAACAATGGCCATGTTAAAATCTTTACCAGCCTTCTGGAATGAAAAGTGCATCACCCGCTTTTAGAATGACCTTCTGCGAGTGATCCATCAGGTCCTCTGCTCTTGGATGTAATGAAAAATCTGGTTTTCCTAATGTTAGAGAGCTGCAATGAAGATAACATTAACATTGAAACGCAAAACCGGTCAAATGACAGCAAAAATAATTTTGACCAGTGAGGGTGACAATAAATGTCAAATCACAATTAGAAATGTGTATTACTGATCCAAAATGATGCATACCTGTGGTTTGAGGCCTCTCCATACAAAGGCATGGGGTATAACGAGGAACTTGCAGAAGGGGGCCAGAGAACAACTGAAAACCATGTAGCTTTTGTTAACAAGAACAGAAATATGGCTTTAAAGCATGATCTTGATGTCAATGAACAAAGATATAAAAGAAGCATTGACATTAAGAGGAAGGAGTGAGGAGAAAAAACAAGTGAACTCAATTTCCAACAAAGAAATTGCATCAGAAACAGATAAACAAGATTATTCTAAAAACCAGTCCTATGCATCAATATTTTCTGCATCCCACAAGTCTAATGTTTGATTACTCGTTCACAATGCCACAATCTCAGTAGAACCGATAGATTTACTCAGAGGTCAAAACAGCATCTAACCTTTTTTGGTGCCACTGACTATGCATAGAAGATTATGATGTGGGTCATAGTGAGTACTTGATCTAGCTTCAGCAATATTCATCCATAGATTGACGGATGCCAGTAAACTTTTGTCCAAAAAGGCAGGCTGTATGAAGACACAAGTATCATGCTAAGGACTGCAAGTATTTCACAAACAAGTTGAAGAGAGGACATGACCAACAAGCAGAATATACACTAACCATTTGAATGTCTTCCAACAGAACTTCCAATTGAGCCTGGCCTTTGTTCTCAACGTTCATGATCGGTACCTATCAGTGTTTATGTTTGATTCGGATTACATGCCAAAATATTTGATGTCTGCTATTACTCTCAAAGCTTAGAAGATAAAGTCAACCATTGTATTACCGGAAATGTATCAGAAAGCTCCTAAACTCATCTATAACAGAACATCAATTCAAATATCATCTCTTAAGAAAGGCAAAGAGAAGATATTTCATCAGAAGAAAATTTCATAAGTAAAAAAGGAGAAGAAGCTGAAAGCTCACAAAGCTGCAACCTGCGCTAGATAGATTTGCTTAGGAGATACATGGTCTTGCTCAGACCCTTCCGAGTTTCTTTTTTCAGATTCCATGCATTGGGATTGATCACCTTCTTTCTTTTCCATGTGTTGCTTACAAAATCCAATGAACGACGAAAAGGGTAAAGGAACCTGTGATACAAGGATACGACACCATATTATCTTATTAATCAATTCTCAAAGCCAGGCTGCATGTCTTATTGAGTTCTTCATCAAGAATTGAAGGACTTGCCCTCTCGTGACTCCTTAGATCACCATAAAAGAACGGTGCAGATCTCGATACCATAGCCTCCACAGTACAAGGCCCAGCTCTTTCCTACAGCAACATTCGACGACAAGTCCAAAATCATGAGCCCTGGATAGCCAGGAAATTCCTACACATGCCTAAAAAAACACCAAACACCGTTTTCCTCTCGGCGGCAACGGGCGTGAGAGCAATACTCGAGGTAGTCACGCAGACAAGAAGCCAAAACCAATTCCTACGACATCGAATTCCCAATTACCACGACACGACACCTTGTACGACAGAAACGTCGCCGGAAACCGATTCAGCTCCGGGAATGTGGAACGAATCTTCACGGCGACGCTTTATCACCATCGATCGAATTCGGAAAAAAAACCTCGATTCCCGAGCCGACAAAGGAGTGAGAGGTCGAACCTGCAAGTAATCGAGGCCTCCCTCGCGAGGATCCCACTTCCGCAGAGCCTCCCAATCCTTGGTGCATCCGCTGAATACCTTTCATCACGCAAGCAAAAGCAAAGGAAAAAAAACACACGAAACAGAGAACAGTCGACGATCAGCGCGAGCTAAGGAGTAACGCTGGAGAGAATGTCGGAGCTGAAGCAGGAGGAGATGATTACAGCGGGGACGTTCCTCGACTCGACTTGGGAGGCGAAGTCCGCCGCCGAAGGAAGCTCGTCGAACCTTCGGATTTGCAGAGACTCGGCTTCCCTCGCCATCGCCATCTCCATTTTCATGCGAAACCGAAGAGAGATCGGGGCGGGTCGAGTTTATGTGAAAAGGCTTGGAGTTGCACCTTTCTCGGCTGACGTCATTATTATGCAAACGAGCGTATCAGATATTAGGGTCATTACTAGGAAAAACATGAGACAAATTTATCCCAAATTTTAGGGTTCATCGGAGAGAATGAATTGAGCCACGTCGCTAGAAAATGTGTCAGTTTGGAGTTTTCATAGTCACAAAATTATTTTTAGACAAATTTATCACAGGTGTATTAGTTTAGGGTTCTTAATGATACATAATCCGATTGGCGTTAAATCACTGTAGCAAAACACTATAGCATAGGCACTGTTCACTATTTACTGTAGCAAACAATTGTCAGAGTACTGTTCATAGGCGTGTTTTTTTACTGTTCAGTCACGCAAATCTACTATTGCGTGTCTGTTGTGATTTTGGACTATTGTTCAAACAGTGTTTTCCTCACCGCCTATATAAGGCCATGTAATCCTCCAGTTTGAATAAAAGCGGAAGTTTGAAAAATACTATTATCTCTCATTCCTCATGTCTAGCTAAAATCTCTCTCTTCTTCGCATGCTAGGTATGAACCTTTAAGAAAGGCTGCCCAGCCAGCTAAAGTATCCGATCATCCTAGTCTCTCTGAGTGTTACTAAGTTTGGAACTAAAGCTCTGGGTAGTTTTTTTTTAGTAAAATTTTTACGAATATATCAATTTAGAGTTTTTCGTGATATTAACCTTAGATGTTACAATACTTTTCATTCGATCTTTAATTAATAAGCTTTTTAACAAAATCCTGTTGTATGAGTCAAATATAATTACTTGGGAAGGCTTTGTGGATATAAAACACAATCAAATCCAAAATAATTCTCACTTCTTTTAAATGAAAATGGTGCAATATTTAGAAAAATCGTTCACAAAAGGATTGAGGAAAAGAAAAAAATTAGTGAAATGCAAATATAAGTGAATCTACACATAAAGAAACGAAAGACAAGGAAGTTTCTTATACCCTTAACAAGAGTAGCTTTGGACAAGTAATATGAACATGAATTACCTACGTGAATGGAAGTCTATGTACTTCTTATATATCCTTTTGAGTAATAAACATAATTTTATTTCGATAAAAAAAATTACCAAAGCGATGGACAGGAATAATAAAAGAAGTTGTCAAAGCGAAATCCACAAGTTCAAGTCGCATCATATAAAAACGGTCTAACCGATACAATCGTTGAAGAATACTTATACGTCATTTCGCCATCTCGCTTTTCCTTGACGTAGGATTGCGTATTACTCATGAAAAAAAAAGAGCTCTTGGACTTTTCTTCTCCCTTTTTCTTGCATAGGTTTTTTTTATTAATCTTTTTTCTTTTAATATTAAGATTAGAGACCTATTTGAACGTTACGCGCTACACGTACCCTCACCGATTATAAATATTAATTACGATTTGCATGCATAAACATAATAAAATTTCTCACAATATCCTCTTACAGAAAATCGCAAGAGCTTAGTTAAAATACGTGTGCATCCATTATTTAATAACATCAGTATTACAAAATAGCGTTCAAACAAAACACAGAGTATATAACACCTGGGAAAGGTCAGGGACGCCTATCTCCATCTCTATATTCGTACGCTTTAAAGCATGCTTGTACAAAGGTCAAGCTATCCGCTACGGATTGACGACTTCACCCATCGACATGTCGTGATCAACGTTGAAACCTCTCGACGGTCCAATCAACTCACCGTTGAGGTTAACATACTAGGTGACCTATTGATAAGGAATCCACTCTGATAACCCCTCATCGACCCATATGGTAGTACTACATCTAGCGTATATTACAACACATTTTCAAGAACACAATCAATAAGCATGGAAACTCCAAAAAGTGATGGCGGTGGGGAATCCATCCTACAAGATTGAAAAATAAGGAGTGAGCAGAAGCCTAGTAAATAAATTCTCTCGGTTTAAGGTAGGAAATCCTCTTACCACTCAACCCGATACCAACAAACAATGTGAGTTCATGACAATATCAAATAACCATGTATACATAAGCAAGTATTCTATCTTTACTATCATGATATGCCAATAAAAACCATAAACAATATTGCATAAGAGCTTTTAGTTCAATGCAAGCAATTGATACATTCATTTCATGATGCACCGATATCACATAATATTTCACAAGTGGTTTCATTTTTGTCACTAGCAAAGACTATCTCGATTTACAAAGCATCTCGACTAACAAGGCATCGTCACCACCAACTCATGGAGGACTTAATCATTCATACCCTTTGCCACGCCTCAGCCCATTCATCATAAGTGTCCTCTTTATTAGCGAGGATCAATACATCATTGTACATCTGCATAATGATGGTCATACTTTGACTACAAGAGCCATGCCATACCATACCTTGACCACAAGAGCCATGTCATACTACTACAAGAGCCAAATCATATCATACCTCAACCACAAGGGTCAAGTCATACCATGACTACACAAGCCATGTCATAATAGGATTTCATATCATCTCAACCTTATAGATAACCGCCATACACAAAAGAACATCTGACTAACTCCAGATTCTTATCCATATACTCATATAAGGGAATAGGCCGTGGCAAAGATCATATTCTCTTGACATCATTCACATCAGACTTAGTATATTATACTCATTACATCATATTCAGCACATCAGATACAACAATCAAACTTGGTACATCATATTTAACTCATTAGATGCAGGAACTCTTCAAAGGCAGAAAATGAATCATTAGGAAAATCTATCAAATACCTTGTAAGCATGTACACACTCATCCAAACAAATCAAATCATCACAACATCTTAACACCACTATTGAGCATAATCATGCTTATCTCCCTATTTAACCAAAACTAAAATCACGCATAACAATCAACCAAGATAAAAGTGTTAAGTAGATCAATTTAACATAACGCCTAAAGTTTTCACTTATCTTGGAGGTTTAGCTACAAAGTGACTTGAAAAGAAACTAGTAGGAGAGAACTTTGAGTGAGGGAATGAGGGTAATAAGAGGTGGTAGTGGTGGTGTCTAGTGGAATGAAGGGTTGGGGCTTTTTTATACCCTTTCTTCCTTGGTTTGTCATTAATGACCCTCATCATGAGGGTGATAAATGTTCCAATCAAAATTCTCCTAGTTGCCTAGGCCAAGGTAAAAGTGGCACTCTAATCTTGATAAGGTGTCCCTAAAATCATCATGATTCTATTAATTTAGCTGTTAAGTTTCCAAGTGGCCTAGACATAGTGAAGCCTTTAAGATTATGTCATTATTGACCTTAGATTAAAATGATTAGGCCTATGTTATAAGTGGCCCAATAGACTTCTTTGAAGTGTTCCTAGCCAAGGTAGCTCTTTAATAACTCAATAGATAATGTGGCATTTAAGGTTATCATGATAGTTCTCTACTTGGCTATTATGTCCCCAAGTAGGGGTGAGCGGTTCCAAGTTCTAGGTAGGTTCCACCTGGAACCTGGAACCTACCCGCCCCTAC
>BCNH02000011.1:22945651-23005421 GCA_001662345.2 Metrosideros polymorpha var. glaberrima | reverse complement strand
TCCGGTTCCGGCGGTTCCTAAAAAATGGAACCGAGAACCGGACCCTCAAGCATTAGAACCTGGAACCGCGGTTCGGTTCCGGGTTCTGGTTCCGGGTTTTACCCGAGAACCATGCTCACCCCTATCCCCAAGTGATATAGTCATGATTATGCTTCAAGATTTGGTTATGATGAAGCCTAAGATTTGATAATTATTAGCCTATGATTGTGATAATTAAACCTAAGCTTGAAGCGGTCTAATGAGAATGCTTAGTGTGGCCCTTCATTAATTAATTAGAGTCAAATTAGACGATGCAAAGGATGATGTAAATGAGCAAGCTTCTAAAATAAGTTATGGGTAACTTCTTCAACAAGCTAAAGAATAGCTTTCTGGGTAAGCTTGAGGGTGGCCTCTTAGACAAGCTTGATTCAAGAAAAACAACATAGGTAGATTGCCTCATTTCTACGTACCTAATATAGGAAAGATGTGGATGTCACACTGTTGTTGTTCCATATGAAGGTGAGAGAGTTGGTGAAGACACGTGTACTAATAACGAACATCTAACTAGCCTATTATTGATAATTTTCAAGAAACTAGTTGTGTATTTTTAGAAAAAATAAAATTCGAGGCTGAATTGTGTTTGGACCTAAGATTGGGGAGTGGGGGTTAGGGAATTAAGCCCTACAAAAATAAGATGTAATGAGGGTTTTTTAAAGCCTCCTTAAGGAGGGGTAATTACAAAAAAAGAAGAAGTCTTAAACATATATGGATGTCAATTCAGTCTTAAAACTTTCAATATGGCTGATTTAGTAATAAACATTTTGATGATTTACCAATATAATCCTCCTAGGCAATTTTGGTTGGAAATAACTAAAGTGGACGGCTGCCATCCTACATGATATATGTGATATCCTAAGTTCTGTTCGCCTGTAAATGCACAGAGAATAACATTTGTCCAAAATAGTCAAGTTTTATGCATTACTAGGAGTAACCTTGGACGTTTAGGTTCCATTTTTTTTAATTAGACAAAATGGTTCGGATTGTGGTCTTCGTGCTCATATTAATCGATTGAGAGGAAATGCTTAAATTTTTATTGAATTGATGCTCTGCAAGGTTAGTAATAAGTGAGTCTACTTATCACCTATCGATAAGTCAGCGCACTTATCATATGTGATAAGCTCACCCTCTTATCATGATAAGCAAGTTTACTTATTTTTATACAATTCTTGATAAGCACGTTTACTTATCCTAATAAGCCACTTGACTTATCAAATCTTGGGCGCCACTTTTGCTTGGCCATTTATTCCAATTGCTCTCCATGTTTTCCGTAAGTCCATCATTTTTCCTTAGCTCTTCCTTATAGGCGACAACTGTTTCCTCTCTTTTGGGTGTGACCAGAACATTCCTTCTCTTCATCATTGCTCACGGTTGCATAGAGAACAATCATTACCGGCCGCCCACCTGAACCAATTGAATTTCGTGCAACTCCCCCTCTCTTTTCTCCATGTCTTGATGGGCCCTTGGACAAAACACATGTCAGAAGAGAACTTTGGATTAAATTATGAAAGGGGCATATTTTAGCTTGTGGATTACTCTGCTGGGCTGCATAGACGCCACTTGGTGTGCCCTCTTGCTTCTCTGTCCATCATTACCACCATGCAAGGAAGATAAGACCTCTTCTTTCTCTGTTTAGTCCCATTTGGCCGAGACAACTCCAGAACTCTCCCTCTCTTATCTCTTGTTCATTTTCCTCACCATCTCACTATTCTCTTTTCATCTTTTCCACGCCAAGCTCACCAGAGTACCGGGGAGAAAGACGAGATATTAATGTTCATCCGAGCATCAAGGCGAGTGGGAGCTTCAATCTTTTCCTTCTCACCCTGTTGTGTCTTGGGTTGGGAGATGTAGGTAAATTTTGGTGGGTTGTTCGTCGATTAAGTGGGTAGTGCCAAGGAGGGAAACGAGTTTGCATGTTGGATTTATGGCTTTCATGTGAGAGATATAGTTATATGAGTTAACATATGGTGAAATGATAAATACCTCTTCTATTTGTGGGTTTATAGTGGTAAGATTGAAGTGTTCTGTGGGTTAGTGATGTTGATTTTTCTGTTGTTTCTGGAATTGGGGCTATCCAACCTCCATTTTTTCTATTTTTTTGCAGCCTTCTATGGGACAAATTTTGAGAAACTTCCTTCATAAGAGTTGTGCACAACATTTTGATCTATAACATACTTTAATTTCGAAATTTTTGGAATTTAGATGATACTCATAATGGCTTGGAACTTTCACAATTTCTGTCTAAACTTCCTGGATTGTACTCATTTCAAGCATGAAAGTTTTTGATTTAGGGGTTATTTGATGGTTATTCTGAGAACTTGCTTATAATATATTCCTAGGTGGAATTTCAGATTTGATGACACCATGGAAATGGTTATGATGCTAGTGTATTGATGATCCTAGTAGACATGGGCGAGATGGACATATTTGGAATTTCCTGAGCTGAGATTTATAAAATGATAAAAATGGGAAAGAAACTTGGAAGTCTTTACTGAATTTCCTGAATGCTGGTCATATTTTCTATAAATTCTAGTTATTTGGAACATTGCATATTCTGTATGTGCCTTAACTCTTGAAAATCGAAAGGACATGAATTTGATGTGGTTGTCTTTATTACCTATATAGAGATGGCAATTGCATTGGTATGCAAGTCTATGATTTTTTATTTGGTAATGTGCATTCATACCCATATGAACATTTGCTTTGGTGAGGATGGTACCCGGTGAGGACCATTTTCTAGTGTCCCGACGATGCCCCGTGGGAGTTGGAAGGGAATTCGGGAAGCTTGAGGCCGGCGTCTCTCAAAGTCGCACAAGATGAGTCGCGATGGCTGCCACGCACAATAAGCATGAGGGTCTCGGAGTAGGAGCGAGATGCCCGTGGCCAGCGACCCACGGAAGTTTGGATGATAATCGAAAGTGATCATGATGAGAGTTGGACCGAGAGGGGCACATAATCATTTCATATGCATTCTGCATGGTGTAAACATTTTATGTGATTTGTGATTATGTTTAAAAGTGTTATAGAAATGGTAGGATTGGTAAGATAAATGTGTTATACAAGTGGTAGGATTAGTAATAAGATTTCTCTATATGGTTCGGTTCAATTAGGTGCCTAATATGAGATTCAAATAGATTGACGTTTTCACTTGCTAAATTTTACTTACTCCCATTGATTTCAATCTTTTCATATAAGTAACCATGCTTGCCATCCCCGCGTTACCTGTGGCCACTTATGGGGTTCTCGTCGAGCTCGAGCTAGCTTGGTTAGAGCATACGGACCCCGAATTTTTCGAATTTACGTTTGTGAAGTTAGAGTCGACGGTGTGGGTTAATTGCTGTTTGGAGTCGGGTTTGGTCCTATTTCGTTATGTAGCTTTGTATTATAAGGAAAATAGACAACTTCACAGTCCTATTCCCTTCCCGTTTGACGACAACACCAATGGAGGGGACGGTGACAACGGTGGCGTAGATGGCGAGTGATCGAGGGCAAAAAGGAAAGTTGACTCATTTTTGGACAATGGTGGAAGACCATTGTAGGCGGACAACTTCTTTGTGTGGAGGTGGATTCTTTGAAGTCCGATGGTGATGTGGTATTATATATATATATGCCGTTTAGTAAGGAAATAGGTGTACCCTATTGACCTTCCCATATCATGCCATTTTTTAGTATTTATATATAGGCATTATGTTTAGTTTCCCTTGTAATTGAATTCCCACACGTTTATAAATAAAAGAAGGTCCTCCATTATGCTTTATTGATTATCTCTTCTGATATTGTCTTGACACTTCCACTTGCGAATCATATAAAATGAACAAAGTCGGATAGATAATGGCGCCCTAGGACACCACGGGCTCGGAATGTTACAGTATAGCCGCCCTACGTTGTATAGTCGATGCTGACAAGGAAGGGCTTAGTGTCCGGCAACCCCACCAAGCCACAATGCAAACATAAAAATGAAAATGGAAAAATATCTAAAAGGTTTAGAAAACTTGCAAAAATTGTCCACGTCAACACTGGTCATTAGGGGTGAGCGGTTCTAGGTTCCACCTAGAACTTGGAATCTACCCGTCCCTACAGGTTCCTTATTTTGTGGAACCTGGAACTTACCCGTCGGAACCTAGAACCTACCATGTTACAAGTTCTAGGGTTGGTTCCAAATTCTTACAGGTTCTTTTTTTTTCTTTTTTAGTTAAGCAAAAATGAAAGTAAACGCAACAACAAAAATACTTGCTGTGTCTCATCAGACAATTGCATGTTCATGTTTGATCAGTGGACAGGGGAGTTATGAGACATTCATTCATTAGTTCTTGATGAAGAAAGTGGATTATAAATGTTAGAATGCGTGAAGCAAAACTAGTCAACAGGTAGGCCATAAGCGAAAAACTCGAAAGCCATTCACTAACATGGAAAGTAATGACTCGTAACATACAAGTTTCCTGGCTGTTTCATTTCTATCTCCATCTTCCACGCATGACCACCCAAGCTTTCTATATCCATGAGCACAATCAAGTTTGCCGTGATGGCATTCTCTATGACTCGGACAAGGCTCACAATCATCTGTAGTCATGAGAGTTAATATGACAATACTGCCGATGTAAGCACCACATGGTAATTTTAGCCACGTAAATTAAACATAAAATTGCGAAAGAAAACTGCTACTGGAAGGTTCCGCCAGAAAGAGTTTCGGTAAAATCATTTAGTCTCTATATATTGAAACACAGAAACACCTTCAAGAAAAGAACCCATCAAAATGCCGATACACAGCATGTTAGTATGATGTGCCAAAGAAAAACACCTTCAACTTTCTGACATGGAAGGGAATATAAACACCAAGTGAGCCAATAGTTAGATGATCAACCTTTACCCATGTAAGAGCAGCTACCTGATCTAGCTAAAGATTCTACCCTGAGCTTGCTAAAAGGAAATTACATTATATATAAGCGAACTCCAACTCAAACGGATGTTTAGACTTATAATCCAGCTAAAATTCCGCTTCCCAACACAGATTAATTAAAAATTAACAAAATCAAAGAACACAAGCGCAACAACAAAAGGACCCACGAACCAGGCACCGCAAGCACACAACCAGAGAAACCCATCGGTGTTGAAGAGGAAGGAACCTGCGAATGCATCGAGGGGGTCGGACAATTGCATGTTCACTAACATGGAAAGCAAAAAAATGGTACGCCAGAATGTAAAGAAGCCATGACAGCTGCAAATCTATCATATCAATGCACATACTTACACTAGGATTACAAAACTCGAAAGCCAACACTCCAACAGAAAAAACCAGTCTTGAAGACAAAAAACGAATAACTTCAAACAATAATTCCACAAAAACAAGCACCATAAGCCCTCTTGACATAAGCTGGGATTTTTCAAAATTAAGCAAACTACAGACTTCAAGAGAGTGAGAGAGAGAGAGAGAGAGAGAGCCTCGCCTACTCAATTCGGATGATCTCACTCGACAAAAATTGAAACCAAGCATCTTAATATATAAATTTCCAGCATTGAACATAGTAACACTAGCAGCTCAAGCAGCTACTTTTGCATCAAATCAAACTTCCTCCGGCGTGGGGGTCAAATGGCAATCACCAAGTAAGATCGTCTTACTAAATTGCGTCTGTTCTTGAGCTATTTCTTCTAAAACAAGAGGAAAGCAAACTGGGTAGAAGGAAACATCTTTTTGGGTACTTTCAAATAAAAGAAAAAATTGCGGGGCTATCAGCTATCACTCTTTCCATAGTGATAAGAAGGGTAGTTTCTGATTTTTGGTCTTGCTAGAAACATGGACAGTATCACTCAAATGCTGGAAAAAAGAAAAACCAAAATGTCAAATGGTTTCTTTTTTTTCCTTTTAGAGTAGTCGGGTTTCTTTGTCTGTTGTTCTCCACATGTGTCCAATCCGACGACATGCTGAGCTCCAATGGAATCAGTGACAGTGACCACCTATTTCGAGACAAACAAATGAGACAAACAAAATAAATCAACGAGTCAACTAGCGCAAATGCACGAGTACTTGATCATTCAAACTGCATAAGTTACTGACCAAGCAAACTCTAGATTACTAGCATAAGGCATCAGCTAGCAGTAGCAGACTAGCAGCTCATTAAGCTACCAAGATGTATTGAAATTTGCTAGCTAAAGTCAATAGACAAATGGACTAAATCGTGTACTATCCACTCAAAAACAGATTCCAGTATAAAACCTATTTATTACAACTAGGGTAATATCCACATGCCTCCATTCAGGGTGAAAACTCATTACTATTTGACAAAACGTGTTTCTTATCGAGAACACTCCATTATCATTTTGCTGAGACAAGCTTGCAGTAAAGATGCAATCACGTCAGAGTGCCATGTCGTTTTTTATTATCCTAAGAGAACAGAGAAGAAGAAACATGGATATAACTTGAAATCATGTTGAAGATCAGACTAAAGCATAAGTAATAATTATTAGAAAGCCTCACCGCATATATTCATTTCACTTCAACCGGTAAACTCTATTTACCGATGTTAATCTCCTCATTAAGAGAATCCATATCTAAAAGAGAGAGAGAGAGATTAAATAGAGCATTCACTCATTAGATAATACAAAGGAATTACAACATATAAAGATAAAAACATCACTTACTGAACTCAAACTTTTCTGCATTCTTGATACACTCTTCAACATTAATCGGCACACGAACGGCTCTTAACCAATCTTGAGTGCAAATCAAACCTTCAACTACTTTGGGAGTCAAAGAACTTCGAAAATCATCAAGCACACGACCCAATGTACTAAATGTCGACTCTGAAGCAATAGTAGTTACAGGAATAGACAAAACATCTTGAGTCATCAAAGATAGGATTTTATATTTTGAGCCAGAAGTCTTCCACCATATCAAGATGTCAAGATCAAGAACTTTTTCTCTTTGATCTCGAAGATACTGATCAAGCTTAGATTTGTTGTCATCGCACACATCGTCGTCCAAGTACATAAAGGTTTTCCGCCAAGCTTGGATGTCATACCTCTTGTTACCTTCGTTACCATCAGCATTGGAACCACTACTACTAGCACTCACACTTTGGCCATCAAAATTTCGATTACTTGAAGCAAGAGAAGATTGCTCATAAAATTCATACAAATGCTCCAATGTGTTCTTCACCTCATCATGCATCTCTCTAATTTTCGATTCATCATCAAAAATTTGTCCATACAAGAAATTCACATATTGCATTTTTTTTTAGGATCCAACACAACCGTAATAACACCATCATATTCACTTTATCTAAGCTCCCATAATACTTGTCAAATTTCTCTTTCATTTTCGTGCCCATAGCTTTAAGCCTAAGATCCAAAGCATCCGCCGCATCTTTCAAATATTTATACAAAAGAGCTATCCCCTCGAAAAAATCATTTGAAGTGTGATATGAACTCCCCGACATCCGATTAGTGGCATCATAGAACAGTTTTAGAAATTCTGAAAGAATAATGGCATTTTCCCAATCATCATTTTTAAGAAGATCATTGCCAACCTCACCTGCGAAACCTAAATCATCTTCGTCCATCCTTTCAAAAGCTTTTTTGAACTTTATGGCGGTGTCTAACATGCGATAAGTGTAATTCCATCTAGTAGGGACGTCAAGAATAACCGAACCCTTGTAAGTGAGCTTTTCACTTGCAATGTAAGATCGAAATGCTTGGGCTCTCATGGGAGAACTTCTCACATACCTAACCACGTTTCGAATACGTGTAATGGATTCATGTACCATAGTTAAGCCATCTCTCATAATCAAGTTTAAGACATGAGCGGTGCACCGCATGTGTAAAACACTACCATCTAAGATCAACGACTTTTCTCTTGAAAGTTTTTCCTTCAAATAGCCAATTGCAATATCATTCAAACTAGCATTATTCACGGTGATTGTGGACACCTTTTTTTCTATTTCCCACTCCTTAATGCATTTCTCCACCATTTTTCCAATCTCCCTACCCTTGTGACTATGCATCACCACAAAATTGATAATTCTTTTATGCAACTTCCAATTTTCATCAATAAAGTGTGTAGTGAGACACAAATAATTCACGTTTTGATGGGAACTTCATGCATCAGTCGTGAGTGTGATCCTAGAATTAAGCTTACCAAAACAAGTCTTCAAACAAGTTCTTTCACAGAAATACAACTTCATGCAATCTCTAGCCACTGTAAAACATGATAAATGTTTGAAGAGAGGTTGTAACTCAGTCACATAGTCACGAAATCCAACAGGCTCAACCAAGGAAAAAGGTTGTTCATCAAGTATGATGAATCAAGCAAGCATTTGCCTACAACGATCTTGATTAAACGTCTATGTTGATAAGACACTACTAGTGCTAGTATCTCCCCCTGCCTTGCCATCCACGTTTACATTACGTCGTGCAAAGAATTTCTGCCTCTTATCTATGTTGCAAGGAAACTTCTTGCACGTTCTCAAGTGTTTCCTCATAGCAGAAGTACCGTTATAAACACGATAATTAAACAGAAGGCCATAATGATTGCACTTCACCTTATGTGCTTGTCCAGTCTCATCATCTGTGATTTTTCGTATAATGATTCCAGCATGGGGATTTATATTTCTTATTACGATGAGGACGAAAAGAACCAACTACCTCTTTTGTTGCACTCGCCGTCGTGGTCGGGGTTGGCTCTTCTTCAACTTCATCGCCGGACAATTCCAAATTTGTGATTGGAGTCAACTCCTCATAATCATATCCCTCCACCTCCATTGACATATTATCTTGATACATCACTTCACACATACACAATAAGAACAGAATATAATCAGAAATTTCAAAATAAAGATCGAAACATTCATATATTAGCCATTAAGCCAAATGAACGGGCAATCTGAATCTGTTCGATGGAATTTCCTATCATAACTAAACAAAAAAAAAATTCCTCATCAACAACACAATCCTCCTACAAATCAGCACTAATATAACTAATGCTGAAACGCAACAAAAATTGACTAAACAGAATTCGATTATCAAAATCTGTATCAAAATATCAAAAGTCTGTCTTTCTGAAATCGTAATACCCTTTTATATGGTGATAAACCTAATTAACCTAGGAAACGCAAAAGTACTAACAAAAAATGACCTAAAAACCCATCAAAACAACCCCGAATACCCAAAAAACAACGTGCATCACAACATAGCTGTGAGTTGGGACCAGCGGCCTGTTTTCATGCAGCATATGAAATTTCAGCCCATTCCGAGTTCGCCGACCCTAAGTGCATCAATAGCTTTAGAGTTCAAATCATGTCTTCACTTAACATGCGCACGCTCTACGTTAATTAGATACATTAGAACAGGGATTCAAAGGGGTTGCTTGTTAGAAGCAAGATATGAAGATGTTCGAAGCAGTCAAAGGTTCTAAAAACTAAGATATGAAGCCCAGCTACCGGATTATTGGGATTTAGGGTTTCGCAAATGAACAAAACTCAAAACATACGATGAAGATTGAACTCTACAAAGTACAGAGTCAAAATTGAAAATGAAATTCCAGGATCTCAAATTCATAAAATCGTGAAGCAAGCAAAGCACGAAAGAATCGGAAATTTGTGATCAAATTCCTAACCTCAAAGATAAAACCTCAAGGAGGCGACGTCAAATGGTTGGATGAGGCGAGGCCGAGGGGAGGTCACAACTCAGTTGGACTTTAGAGGAGGCAAGGCAAGGTCGCAACTCGTTCGGACTTTGGAGGAGCAAAGATAAACCCTCGAGGAGGCGAGGTCAACTGATTGGAGGAGGCGACGTCGACTGGTCAGAGGAGGCGAGGTGAGGTCGCGACTCGATCGGACTTCGAAGGTGGCGAGGCGAGGCGAGGTCGCGACTCATTCGGACTTCGGAGGAGCAAAGATAAACCCTCGAGGAGGCGAGGTCAACTGGTCGGAGGAGGCCACGTCGACTGGTCAGAGGAGGCAAGGTGAGGTCGTGACTCGGTTGAACTTCGGAGGACGCAAGGCAAGGTCGTAACTCGTTCGGACTTTGGAGGAGGCAAGGCGAGGCTGAGAAGTGAGAACAGAACAGAAGTAAGGAAAAAAGATAACTTTGAGAGTTATGGATAGAGTACTGGTACTGATAGAGCGTTAGCGATTCCTGTTCCGAAAAAAAGGAACTGAGAACCGAACCCTAACACGTTGGAACAAGGAATCGGAGGTCCGGTTCCGGTTCCCGGTTCTCGACTTTACCCAGGAACCATGCTCACCCCTATTGGTCATGCCATGTAAGGTGACCGGTGTCCATGTCAGCGATTTTCAGTCAAAATTGACCGGAATGACTACATTGGCAAAATGGCAAAAGGTTAATGACTAAATTGTTCAAATTGAAATATTTATAATTGAATTGGTATTCGAATAATGGGTTTATGACTTTTTTGGTAATTTTCTTCCTTAAGGAGAGTAACAAGAGTACAGAATGGGTGAGAGGGGGATTTGGTTCGGCCACTCCACTTCGGAGAAAATATTAGGTGCAGCTTGAGCACCGGTCAACAAGCTAACTTGGTGCGAGAAGCCAATCAAGACTCGACATGTGGCGAGCCCAGCCCCACCGTCAGTCAGATCTAAATTTTAAATTCGCGCCCCATTTTGTCTCCCCTCCTCTCTCTTCTCTCTCGAACTCCCTTTTTTCTTTCTCTTCACTCCAAGCTCCCGGATCTCTCTCTCCTTCTGCGATCAAGCTTTTCTCTTTCTTGCTCGCGAAGCCCCCGCCATGACCTTACGTTGGCCTTGCCCGACGAGTGCCTCGCCTCCATCTTCTCTCTCCTCGACTCCGATGACCGCAACTCCTGCTCCCTCGCCTACCACTAGTGGCACCTCATTGATGCCAAGTCGCGATAGCACCTCACCTGCTTTGAGATCTCCCCGTCACCTGTCGCCACCGCTCCTCCGTTTTGGTGCTCCTCCTCAAGTGTTCCCGCAAGCTCGTGAGCCTCAACGATGACGCGCTCGCCCAGGTCGTGTGTCCCTCAAGAAGCTCAAGCGCGACCTCATGCTAGCCTTGTACAATGAGTGCTTCACCTCCGTCTTCACCCTCCTCGGCTCCGATGATCGCAACTCCTGCTCCCTTGCCTGCAGCCTTTGGCACCTCGTCAACGCCAAGTCTCAACAGCACCTTGCCCTCCTCGCCCGCTCCGAGATCTCCCTGCTACTGCTGTCGCTGCTCCTCCAGTTTAGCTTCGTCTCAGTGGTCTCCCTCAAGTGCTCTCGCAAGCTCGCGAGCCTCGGCGACGAAGCACTCACCTGGGTCGTGAGTCTCTCAAGAAGCTCAAGGGCTGTGTCGATGTCTCCATCTTCATCCCTCGTGGCAGCGCAAGTAAAGAAAATTACTAGTGGTAGGTGAGCTTACTTTCCAGTAGGGTGATTTCATTTCCTTGTGTAAAGAAAAGAAATCCATTCGTCCATTTGGCAGCCATTGAAATGTGAATCGTCATTCTGTGTTGAACTTGTTTGAACATTAGAAGAATGAATTAGGCTATGGCGTGGTCTAGTGCCGTTTCTATTGAATGGCAACCATTTGTACTTTGTCATTGTGTTCACATGGTTAATTAAGATAGTGGGAGGAAGATTTGGAAGTGAGACCTCCATCTCTATCGCATCCACATTCACGAGGCTTTACCACCAATATTGATTGACAACATCACTTCCATGTTGTTTAGAATTTGCATTTTATCACATAATCATTTACTAGACGCCTTTGCTCATGTGATGTTATGTTTAGTGCTGGTTTTTCTGTTCTGCTCTATAGTTGAATGCCCGTAGATGTTCTGAATGTGGACAACCCTTACCCGAGAGTTACCAGACCCCAGCTGACGAAGATTAGACAACTGGCATTTGTGCTTTTGTTGATGATCCTAAAAACTGCAAGAGTATTCTGTACATTTTCATGACCTAGATGGTCATTATGTAGCTCATTTTATTTTTGTCCTACCTTCTTTGTGCATTCCATTTCTCAAAATATCCCATTTTTCATAACTTAAGAGAAGACCAGATGCTTCTGGTCGAAATCTGAATCGTCGTTCCATTTTAATCTTAGAAGAATGAATGAATTAGGCTATGGCATGGTGTATTGTTGTTGCTATTGAATGGCCCCCATTTGTACTGTGTCCTTCTGTTCACAAGGTTAGTTTCGATATTAGGAGGATATGCTGTTAATTCTGTCATTAGGCTCAAATTGTTCCTAGGAAACGCTTTGTGAAAACAATGGTCAGCAACACTTGTATGTAGAAGACCTGGTTTTGGTAGTTAATTTTTCAATTGTTAAAAAATATGAGAAATGCACTTGTGCAAGACAATTTAGTTGTTTTCATATCTAATACTTGAAGAGTATTTCTCCGAACAATGCTTAGTTTCTTGTTCATGCTACATTTGCACTTGAAGTTTTATCAAAGCCAATTTTGACGTATTGCAGGAAATTTAATTAATTTGGGTGCAAATTTGCATGAGTAAATTTATTGGATGGCTGAATCAAAGATAATTCTTCACTCATGCTATATGAAACATATTTTGCTTTTTTGAGTAACGAATGAGATGTTATTTTTCTTGTAAAAGCGCTTAATTGCTTTTTGTTTGTATAGTTGCAGCATGAAACTTCAACTTCCCATCTTGCACATGTGATGCGTGATATGGAAAAGGAAAAAGATTTTGAGTTTGCAATAGGAATGATTTTTTCAAATGAACTTTAAGTGTATCACAGGTATATGGCCTATGCAATCGACAAAAGATTTGAAGTGAGAAAGGATAATATGTCTAGAAATAGTAAATGAAAAATAACCAAAAGGACTTTTGTGTATAATTGTAAAAGGTATTCAGACAGTTTATCATTAGATACGGCTATCTTACTTGTATCCAATTTAAGATCAACAATTGTGTCTATGAAGTCATAGAGTATGTTTTCAAGCATACTCATGCATTTGTTCCAGAAGATCAAAAGCATTTGATGCGATATGGAAGAATGATAAACGATTATGACAAGGGCGTTTTAGTTTACATGAGAAAATCTAGCATTATGGGGACTACGCCATATAAGTTGTTAGCAAATAAAGCAGGAGGAAACAAAAGCATGAGTTTCAACTGGCGCAATTGTCAAAATTATTTCTAGACGAAAAGATTTGATGGTATAAGTGGGGGAGATTGTCAAAGTCTTCTAAATCATTTTCATTGCATGCAAATGCAAAATCCCATGTTTTCATATGCTATATAGGTAGATCAAGATGGTCGATTGATAAATTTATTTTGGAGAGATAGCATGTCCAAACTTGATTACGACTGTTTTGGTGATGTGCTAGTGTTTGATACCACATATCGTACCAACAAATATAACATGATATGTGCACCTTTTGTTAGGGTTAATCACCATTGGAAGAATGTTCTGTTTGGTCGTGCATTTTTGTTGGACAAGACTGCAGAATCATTTATTTGGTTATTTCAGGCGTTTTTTGAGCATATGGGAAATAAGGCACCGAAAACTATGTTTACTAACCAAGACCAAGCCATGGCAAAAACCATTAGAATGGTGTTTCCGAATACACAACACCGTTTATCAACTTGGCACATCGGGAAAAAAGCCCATCAAAACATTCCACATCTTTACCACGAGCTGGATTTTAAGAATATTTTTTAGCACTTATGTATAGATGTAGGTCGAAGGACGAATTTGAATCTACTTGGAGGAAAATGAAAAAGAAATGTGGTACTAAAAATAACACATGGCTTCAGAGATTATACGACCTTAGACACAAATGGAGTTTAGCTTTTGGTCGTGATACTTTCACATGTGGTATAAAGTCAAGTCAAAAGAGTGAGAGTGTCACGCCCCGACCCTCGAGCGCGCGACCATCCCGTTTCATCTCTTCTCTTGGGTCATTGGAAATACGACGTCCTAGGACGCGTCGTCAACCCATTTATTTTATCTTTCAATTAACACATGCGGAAACGTATAACAATCACCTGACAAACATAACAGTAGAGATAGCAGGAAAAATAGCAAAACCAAACATCCATAACAAAACTCGCATTTTATTTATGTACTCGTTAACCATAAGAAGTTATAATTACAAGCCCTCACTTTCGGGCCACTTCCTAACCAGACCAACAAAAAGATACCAGGGGTCGTGTTAACTTAAACTTCTCTATGCGAGAACACCTCGAACCGCACCTGTCAACCCTCCGAACTAAGGTCCTGAAAAGCGGTTAACAACAACGAGTGAGATAAAATCTTAATAAATTAACAACTTAAGCCTCGTGTAGGGTGCTGATTCACCTAGAGCATACCCTAAACATGCAACCTAACGTCAATGGCAGACCAATAGCAAGCAACTCTCGCTCTACACAACCTATATCAGGTTCGATTGACTCAACTCAATTAATAGGCAAATCACAAGCATTCTTACCTTGCCTCGGCATATGCACACGCCCTGCATGTTATCAATTATGGCATTCTATAAACAATGCATCAGACTAGGCACAACATCAGAACATATAACACAATTTCTCACACGCAATGCAGTCAAGTGTGGTCTAATTTTATGCCTAGTGATTACGCCAGCTCTCGGGCATGGCACAACCCGAAGGTTAACGGTTCTCGACCTCTCCGGGCCATGGCACAACCCAACGATTGGTGGTCTTTCGGCATGACCGGGCATCGTCCCACCCCATCGGGCATAGCGACATCTCCTCCTAGAAGACCGAGGTGCGGCCACACCTCGACCTTCCCCAGAGGTAGATGGCATTCCATAAGGAAAATCAATCCGGCATCTACCACGATCCATCATCCGAACCCCGTCGGGCATCCGATAAATCATCATCATCCCGACCCGATCCGAGACTACGATAAATCAGGCATCATCCTCAAAATCCATTGAGGGTCCGTTCCCTTTTTGTGATCACACGAGCACCTCAATCGTGCATGCCAATTTAGTTCTTCTTATTTTTCTAGCCAATGCCACATGATTCGTGCTCATCCATGATCGTGCTCATACAGCAACATATTGCCATTTTCTCACATAAAAATGCAATGAATAAATCACACGTGATCAAACCAACATGCTTTTCATGCCAAACTTCTCGTGCTTCACTTTTCAAGCACACTAGATTATTTCAATGCATGAAACTCAGTATATAAGCACGACACCACATCAATCACATTTACATGCCAAAATGCATTCTTTTCCACTATAAAATCATCAATCATGAAACCATTACCTTTTCTAGGCAATTCTCATCTTAAAACATGCTAATAGCATATATAAGATAATTAACTCAACCATGATTAACTAACCCAATCTTTGTTAACTAACCTAACCATGGTTAATCAACCTAACCATGGTTAACTCACATAACCATAGTTAATCCATCTAACTATAGTCAAGTCTAGAATCTACTAATTCTAACCCTAAGTGCAATTAACAACCTAATCAAGGATTATGGAGTTAACTCACCGTTTAACGGCGATGGCGACTACGACGGCGATGACGCAAAGGCGGCGGCGGTGGTGGCTTGGCGACGGCGCGTAGATGAAAAATGGATATTAACGGTGGCTCGACTTGGTGCGGCGGTGGCTTGGCTTGGGTGGTGATGACGGCGGCACGGCTTGGCGACGGCGGCTCGAACGTCGGCGGCAAGGGCACGGCTTCAAGGCACGTCTTGGGTAGCACGATAGCAAGGTGAGGGATGTGAAACAAGAAGGAAAAATGGTGAAAATGGAGGAGAGGGAGGGGAGCTACGAATTTTGAGAGAGGGAAAGCAAGAGAGAGTGAGTGAGTGAAAGAGAGAGAGAGAGAGAGTTGTCTTGCTAATAAACTTTCTCTCCAAGTTTGCATCTCATCATTGCAACTTTCCAAAATATCCAATCTTTGCTCTTGAAATTTCAAGACAACTTCAAGCCAATAAGTGAGACAAAGAAAGAAAGGGACAAGGAGAAGGCAAGGGGGAAAAGAAGAAGAAGTCCACTTGCAAGCTTTAATTAATCTTGTCTTGCATCCATTAATATTGCCTCTAAAGTCCAAGTTCTTCTAGAAGGAGCAAAATGGTCATTTCCACCCTCGGCACTATTCATACGGGCTTGCACTATTCACATAGCTTGGCTTGAATTTTGATGGGCCTAATGGGCTTGATATCCAACGAGTTCTTTATTTGGGCATGAAATAGGCTTTCGGGGGCAAAACGGTCATTCCTTATTATCGGGCCTCTTGGTGGCCGAATTTAATACAAAATAAGTTCGTCGGTTCGTGCCAAGTCCGTAACGTCTCTTCAATTCTCAATTTTCGGCTTACTATCCTTTATTCGAAAATTTAGAGTTTACCGATGAATTTTGTATTATTGATAACGAAACATCCAATACCCTTCGTCGGATTAGAATTCATGGTTAAAATCCATCAAATTCGATCTTGATACATTGGTCGAAAATTGAGGATGTTACAGAAAGCACCAATAATGTCTTCCAACGTATGTCAACTAAGACATTAACCCTTGTAGAATTTGTCAACCATTGTGAAGAACAACTTAAGCACATGAGAGAAATTAAAAGTGAAGATGATTGCAATTCCCGTGGGAACCCCAAATTAGTGGTTTCAAATAATCCAATCTTGAAGCATGTTGGTTCAGTGTATACCTGAACCATTTTTAAAAGGTTCAATGAAGAATTTTTTGAAAGTTTTTCTGAATATATTTCAAGTATTGCATTCCATGGATCGGTTTATTTATATACTCTCAAGCAAATGGGGATTGAACGTGAACATGTTGTCACATTTGACCCGACAAACTCTTCAATTTCATGTGAATACAAATTATTTGAGTTAAAAGGGTGGTTATGTCACCATGCCTTGAAAGTGTTGAGTGGGGACATGTCGGTTATGGGCATTCCATCTTCTTATATTTTGAAAATATGGACTAAAGGTGTCAAACAAGGGATTGTGGATGATGAATCTCATCAAATGTCACCGAGTCCATCTAAATATAATCGATATTGCACGTTAATGCAAGAATCTTTGGAAGTGATGAGTTTGGGAGCCAAAAATGAAAATACTATGAGAATAGCTAGGGAACATTTGCGATAAGCGAAGGCTAAAATTTTATCATACAACTCAAGTATGATTGTGACTGATGATGCTCATGATGATGATGATAACGAGCCTTCTTTGTGCGAGATTTCGATATTGGACCCCTTTCGAAAGAAAGGAAATGGAATAGGTTATGGAAGGCTTAAAAGCTCAAGTGAGAAAAAGAAGAAAAAATCTAAGAAAGGAACACCCCAAACGCGAATAAAAAGTCAAGGTGAGTGGCATATTATTCTAGTTAATATAATTAGTTAAATTTGTCTCTTTTATTATATGATGCCAACTAACATTTTTATTACTTTGTAATGTAGAGTTGGTTATCCAAGCAACACATAATGAAACTCATTTCCCAAATTATTCGAGTTATTCAAATCAGTTTCAAAGTGCTTTTTGTCCTAGCAACATTGGTGGTCCTACAGTAAATCTAAATTTTCATAATCAGGTATATTACTCTTAGTCCTCCATTTATATTTATGTTTTACTAATTTGGTCAATTTTTTGTATAGATGAACAATCACCATACATCATGCCGCCAATGATTATGAATGGATTTTGCCCATTCCCTAGTCAGGTATTTAATAGTTTGGTGTATTAATTTAGTTATAATGGATTATGTCTCTCTACAACTCCAGAAAACGCATCCTTCTCAAAAGTTACAATCAATAGGATAATTTAGTTACATTCTATTAATGGGGTAATTTATTATATGTAGATGCTATCACCATACAACATGCCGCTAGGCATTATGAATGGATTTTCCCCATTCACTAGTCAGGTGCTTATTATAAAAGCATTTTAGCTCCCTATTTTTATTTCATCTTTTTGTTCCTATTGTAATATTTATTGTTAATGGTTTCTTTTGGATAGATGTTGGAGTACCATAATAGATCAAGTAAAACCATTTTGAGTCAGGTACAATGTAAAGAAATTTGTTATCTATACATATGACAGTGGGCGAGGGTTTATCTTGGTTTATCTTGGCATGTTGTTTGGTAAAATGTAAAGAAATTTGCTATTCCTTTGTACAGGGTTCATCAAACTCTATTGAGCATCCTGCAAGCAATAGGTATGGGGAACTTAGCATGCATTGATGACACGGTGATGAACTTAGCTGTAGCTTGGACTGTGGATTTACTAATTGTCATTCTCTGCAAGTGATCTTGAATGACCCTTTCCTTGAAAAAAGAGTTGAAGAAGAGAACTTTTCCACTGTGCCATTGAGAGATGAGTTTCTAGAAAATGCTCGCCTCTTCATATTTGAGACCTACTACCAAATACATAGAAGAATTGATATAAGGTATGTGGTGACTGAATGTATAATGTAGTTCCATGTGAAGGGACTACTATCTCTTTGATTGGTGGAAATAGTTTGCATGGCGATGGATATTGATTGCTCACCTTTTTTCTCCTAATTTTAGTTTTTTTTTTCTTATTTTGCCATTGTTTGGCAGTTCATGTGTGGAACATACCCTTGGAAGAATTGGTGACATGAGCAACATATGGTAACATGAATTGAAGTTATCTTCTCTTGCTAATAGCGAGCTAAGGACCTGAGAACCTTAACATGTCTAATTTCGCATGCAACTCTTATGATAGCAAAAAACATCAATTGAATACCATAACAACTAAGGACCTTAACATGTCTAATTTGCTTCTACTGCTTTCTTGAAGATTGTATGATCCAAAATTGTTTTTAACGTGGAATAACCGTGATGGACTTCTTTGACTCTATTATTGAAGCACCTGATGCATGCTTTCCAATTATATACCACGTATAGAGGCTTTTCTTCAATGTTCTTATTCTAGGAGTTTATTTGCAGTGTCCTTGCAGAGGAACTGAATTTGAATTATGAAGATGCTGAGAGATGGATTGTCAATCTTATTCTGACCTCAAAACTTGAAGCCAAGATTGATTCCAAATTGGGGATCGTTGTCATTAAACCTAACAATCCCAATGCGTAAGATTACCTTAAAATTCCAAGCTATTTACAAATATTTGCTCATCATTATGATATCTAAACCACCTTCTTTTCGTGTCACATTTTAGTCTTTTATTTCTCAGGGCGCACTTACAAGCTAGTCACTCAGGTTTCGAAGAACGCACAAGCACAACCTACCCAATAACTTTGGTGTTGACGATTTTGAGTAGCACTTTTTTTTTAGGGTTAAGGTGTCTTTTACTTTTTATGTTAAGCTTTTGTCCAAAGAAAGCTTCTGTCGTGAGAGATGAGAAAAGTCAAAATTCGTGGGAGATATTCATAATTATTTATATTGAGAGATACTTAGGATGCATTTAATAATCATCCAGAATTTCTAATTCTGCTTCAGAAGTAATTCTAGAGCAGAAATGCGTTTGGTAAAGAATTACTTCTGGAGCAATTTTCTACTTCTGAATGAAAATTGTGTTTGATAAAAGAAGTGATTCTCTAGGGCAAAAAATGATTCTCTAGAAGTGATTATTTTTTATTTTCACTTCTTTCACTTTTCATTTTCCTTCTCCATCCTTTCTCATGCTCATCGGCTGCCAGTCGTCGGCCGCTGTCGATCGCCGATCCCCATCGGTCGCTGATCCCCAGCCGCCGTTTGGTAAACTTACCAAAAGCAAAAGTAGAATGAGGGCACATTTGGTAAACATTCTAGAAATTTGTTTTTCATTCTCTTTCAAAATCATTCTTGCCAGAAGTTGAATTTTGGAAGAGACCCTTAGGGGGTGAATGGTAACCATTCTACTTTAGGAATCAATTTCTGACCAGAAGTTGATTTTTCTACTTCTACTCTAGAAATCAACTTCTGGCCAGAAGTTGATTTTTCTACTTCTACTCTAGAAGTTGATTTCTGGAGTAGAAATGCGTTTGGTAAACAAGAGAAAATTTTTACTTCTAAAAGACAAATAATAATATTTTANNGGCCGGCGAGGGCTTCGCGGCCCTCACCCTCGCCGGCCACACTTCTTAGCAAGAAGGAAAAAATAAAATAAATAAAATTTTCGAAAATATTAAAATAATATTTTGGCCGATAGGCGTGCCACGTCATGTTAGCACCGGCCGACCAAATGGACTGAATTGGTACAAATGCAAAAGGTTTAGGCGGTTTAGAAGAGAAGCCAGAAGTCATTCTTTCTCAAAAGAAGAAAAAAAAATTTACTTCTCTTTTAGGGTGCAAAACTCATTCTATAGTAGAAAACTTATTCTGGAGCAAAAAAAGAAATAGTTTTAACAAACGCGTTTCTACTCCAGAAGTGAAAAAAGTACTCCAGAAGTAGAATAGTGAAAATGCGTTAACAAACGCATTTCTACTCCAGAATGGTTACCATGCACCTTAGTTGCAATTTTGCATTGGCCATCAGAATTTTTGTTCAAGAATGGAACGTGAATTGATGAACTTTTTTTGTACTCTGCTTTCCTTTTTCTCTATCTTCATGATGATAGAGACAAATTGGTTTTCAAGAAAGAGTGATTCATTACCCTTCAAGACTAAGGCAATGATGTGAGGATAATGAATTCAAATGGTCCCCCATAGGAGGGCATAAAAAAAACAAACAAAGATTTACAGTCAACTTCAGCAAACATGGAAGCAATACCCTTGCCTCCCTTGTTAGCTTCGCGGATCCAAGATAGTAGGAAATTTTTCACTACTGTCGGCTCATCGATTCTATTAGTCATTAAGCCAAATACTACTACAACACTCACGAGGAAAAATTAGAAAAGGAAAGTTCACAAAAGATACTGTGATTGTGTCCATCAGAGCTAACACAGCATAATGTTTAATTCAAGTTAGCAAAATTACAAGTTCCAACTATCTACTTTATCAGGACAAGTACTCCTAATAAAATAACAAATAATAGACAAACAAAAACTAGCATACGGTGCACATCATGCTTCAAATGCTCAAGTAATTACTTAATGTTTCTCATGTCATCTTGAAGTACTGCAGGCGAAGCCTTTGTGATAGAATAAGGCACATCGCTTGTAGGTAAACAACAAGAAAAGAAGTCGCACGTTTTATCCTCACAACTATAATAGAGCTTGTGTTTGTTTCTTGTAGATTCCGATATTCTCACGATAGCACGCTTACCACACTTACCCCATTTATTTTGAAAGGTCGATCTACTCAAGTACTCTCATTCTCATTCACACTAGATGAAGACATCATATACCTGCAAGATAACAATTCTATTTCTCGTTAGATTGTTAAGATGAAAATACAAGTGAAAATACAAGTATGGCTACGAAATCCTTCAATTTAAAAGGTAATGCCAGATTGACAAAAGCAAAGTTATCCTAAGAGATAATGGTCAATGAAAAAGAGCAACGAGAAGCAGCTAGAACTAGTAGCAAATCCTATTGGAAACAAAGTTCATGTATGTTATTATCAATCTCAATAAAGTTGCCAGCATTTGTCCAAGGAATATCATCTCTCAACATTTCAACATTGCTCCCAAACAGCAAATAGGGGCAAAAAAGCCCAGTCCAGCCTGCAGATAATATCGTAGTTTAAAATCCTAATTTCACCATAGAAAGGATGTGAAAGAAAGAGTGAACCAAAGGAATCGCAACTCAGGAAAAAAGTTATGAAAATTTGCTTTTAGAGAAAAGTACATGTCCCTCTTCCACAATAGCAACTGGTAAAAACACTACTGGACTAAAAGATCATACGATATACTTCCCTTCCCAAGCCAACTTACAGAATAGTCAGCAGTTCAAGGAATGAAAAACTGGACATTGTAGCGGGGATGAATTCATCGGCTCTATTTTTCGTTTTTTCTTTGAGCAAACCAGTGAACCTACTCGTATATGAAAAGATAGGCAGGATTCTATTTTGTTTTTTGGCCAAAGGCAGGAAACGGCTAAGGACTTCGCCAGAGAATACCATGACTTTCCACACATATTCACCCAAGATGATGACAACTGTGGATTGCTACACAGATCTGAAATGTTTTTCTTGCATTTCTATGGTAAAAAAAAAACAAGTTCATGTTGTTCTATCATGACACAGATTTAACAAAAAGAAAGTTAACTAGAGTCAGGAGATGACAATTAATGATGTAACTTTTACTGCCTTGTTCAATGATTGAAGTACTAAACTCCTGTTTGAATCGTGCAAGTTCATGTTATTCATCCAGAACTTGCTTAAACCAATTAGTAAGCCTAGGTTTCAAGGAATATCTGGGCTTCATAAATAAAAAGAACACGACAAAACAAAGCAAAAATTAGAGGGCGATTTTCGTGGACACTATTGTAGAGACGGTGCAAGGCATGGGAGACTTGTAAGCCTCGACTCGCTCGTCAAAGTTAGTAGTACCACAGCATCAGATCTCTCACTATAGCACAATCCTAAACGAGGTCATGTTGTTAACCTATATTGGTGGTAAGCCCTCATGAACATGGAAGTGGAGGTCTCACTTCCTACTCTTCCTCCTAATATCGAAACTAACCTTGTGAACAGAAGGACACGGTACAAACGGTGGCCATTCAACAACAATAGCAATACACCATGCCATAGCCTAATTCATTCATTCTTCTAAGATTAAAATGGAATGACGATTTAGATTTCGACTAGAACATCTGGTCTTCTCTTAAGTTAGGAAAAATGGGATATTTTGAGAAATGAAATGCACAAAGAAGGTAGGACATAAATAAAATGAGCTACATAATAACTATCCATGTCGTGAAAATGTAAAGAATACTCTTACAGTTTTCGAGATCATCAACACAAGCACAAATGCCAGTTGTCCAATATTCGTCAACCGGGGCCTGGTAACTCTCAGGTAAGGGTTGCCCACATTTAGAACATTTACGGGCATTGAACTGTAGAACATAACACAAAAATCAGCACTAAACATAACATCACATGAGTGAAAGTGTCTAGTAACTGATTATGTGATAAAACGCAAATTCTAAACAGCATGGAAGTGATGTTGTCAACCAATAATGGTGGTAAAGCCTCGTGGATGTGGAAGCGACAGAGCTGGAGGTCTCACTTCCAAATCTTCCTCCCACTATCTTAATTAACCATGTGAACACAATGACAAAGTACAAGTGGTTGTCATTCAACATAAACGGCAATAGCCCACGCCATAGCCTAATTCATTCTTCTAATGTTCAAACAAGTTCAACACGGAATGACGATTCACATTTCAATGGCTGCTAAATGGACGAATGGATTTCTTTTTTTTACACAAGAAAATGAAATCTCCCTAATGGAAAGTAAGCTCACCTACCACTAGTAATTTTCTTTACCTGCTCTATCGCGAGGGACAAAGATGTAGACATCAATGCAACCCTTGAGCTTGAGCTTCTTGGGGGACTCGCGACCTAGGCGAGTGCGTCATCGCCGAGGCTCACGAGCTTGCGGGAGCACTTGAGGGAGAGCATCGAGATGGAGCTGTACCGAAGGAGCAGCAGCAGCAGTAGCAACGAGGAGATCTCAAAGTAAGCGAGGAGGGCAAGGCGTTGTCGCGACTTGGCGTCGTCACGACTTGGCGTCGACAAGGTGCCACTGACAGCACGCGAGAGAGCAAGAGTTGTGGTCATCGGAGCCGAGGAGGGTAAAGATGGAGGCGAGGCATTCATCGAGCAAGGCCAGCGTGAGGTCACACTTGAGCTTCTTGAGGGACTCGCGACCTGGGCGAGCGCATCATCGTCGAGGTTCACGTGCTTGCGGGAGCACTTGAGGGAGAGCACCAAGACAGTTGAATCGGAGAAGCGGTGGTGGCAGGCGACGAGGAGATCTTGGAGCGGGCGAGGCGCTGTCATGACTTGGCATCGACGAGATGCCACCGGCAGCAAGCGAGGGAGTAGGAGTTGCGGTCGTCGAAGCTGAGAAGGGCGAAGATGGAGGCGAGGCACTCGTCAAGCAAGGCCATTGTGAGGTTGCGGCAGTCGACGACGAGGGCTTCGCGAACGAGAGAGAGAAAAGCTCGGTCGCAGAGGGAGATATATATATGGAAGCCTAGAGTGAAGAGAAAGAAAAAAGGGAGCTCGAGAGAGAAAAGAGAGGGGGGAGACAAAATGGAGTGTGAATTTGAAATTTAGATATGACTGACGGTGGGGCCGGGCTCACCACGTGTCAAGCCTTGATTGGCTCCTTGCACCATGTCAGCTTGCTGACTGGTGCCCGAGCTGCACCTAATATTTTCTTGGAGGAGAGACAAAATGGGGCGAGAATTTGAAATTTAGATGTAACTAACAGTGGAGCCGGGCTCGCCACGTGTTGAGCCTTGATTGGCTCCTCGCACCAAGTCACTGGCGCCCGAGCTGCACCAAATATTTTCTTCTCCTCTACTTCGCGCGTTTTTTCTCCTCTTATTACGGCTGAAGCAGTGTGCAACTGGCGGGCCTTCTAGAGAAAGCCCACACAAGGCCCAAGAAAGGTTCAAAAGCTGTCCATTTTGTCCTGATTACTTTTTGGCCGAAACAAGAGTAAGCTTGCATTCTGACCCCAAAAAAAAAAGTAAGCTTGCATCGAAATGAGCAGAAATTAGTACTTTTTTTTTTTTGCTTTTGCTATTACAGATAAAAAAAAAAATTGACAGTTAGATTGCCAAAAAAAATTGAAAATCCAAAAAGGAATAGAATGGGAGAACAAATGAAAAAAAGGAGAGAGATCGTGTTTGGGCCAATCCTGATCTATTGGTGGCTCGATGACTGTGACCTTATATAGTCACCGTCGTAGTTAAAATTTTGATTTTTCACATGATTTCAACTTAGTCGCTTTTCATGTTCACTAATCTCTACCGTCAATACACCCGATTGCTCCGTCGAGCTGAGAAACGTGAGCTTGTACCCCAAGTTGGACGTTAAAGTAAGGGAATCTTATTGACTGATTAAACTTGTGGAATGAGCTTCGACCCTTTCATCCATAATCGCCTTGTGTGGCCCTCTATGATAGTTAAAAGGGATCCTCAATCACCGCGATCGGGCTGGCAATGTTAAAAAGCAAAAAAGGTACACCTAATTGCTTCATCACGTACTTTGAAGAGCCTCCGAGTCTATAACTAGTTAATTGACAGTGTAATTAAATTATGTTTTAAATTTAATTAATTTATTTCTTCCACAAACGAAATCTTCAGAAATCTAGTTCATTGTATTGGGTATCCTCGTTTAGTTATGAAGCGACAGTCCCCATGAAGCTCATCCAAATGGAACAAAGAACAAGAGCTTGACAACTTTTGAAATACAATCCTCCTTTCAAACGACATTGTCCTAAACTAGAGATGATCATGGTCAAGCGGCGGCCATTCGCCCCGAGAGGCTCAAAAAAGTAAATGAACAAATTTGGACTAAGGAAATGCCTGGCCCGGCCAAGTCCAATCAATATAATGCACTTCCTACATTTGGGCGGGCTTGGTTTTCGTCCAACCCGTTCAATGATCACCTCCAAATTATAACAAGAGTATTCTTTCTTTCTTTTTTCACTCTCCCGCTTTCAAGTGCCAAAAACAAAAATTTTAACAAGAAGATGGATTTAAGAACAATTTCACTAAAGTCTATTGGGCCTAGAGGAGCTTACAAATAAAAAGTACAAAATGTCTTTTTTCGCTATTTGGGTGATATGAGAATCGGAGAAATAGACCCTTCTTTTAAAGGCCGCAGAAATGGAACAGAAAGGGTTATTTCCTACTTCCAAAAGGGTTGCTTGTTTGACAATTTCTTGAAGAAAATTCAGCTAGCAAGGATAAGACATTAGCCTTTCGGAAACTAGGTTACTTGTTTGAATCGACGTTTGACCAGGACTTGATTTGAAACTACCCAGTTTCATCTTCACCAAGTCAAATCATCTTAATCCCAACGGCCTAACGACCCTTGATCTCTTCCAACATACAAATTCGGGGTTTGTACTTAGCTTGACCTTTCCTTTTTTTTCTCAATAGAAAATACTAAAAGCAGGTGAGCATTACTACAGTGTACATGGTCAAACGGCGTGTGATTAGCAAAAGCATGAAAAAGTAAGAGCTTGCGGTAGGAAAGCAAAGTAATAGACGTATTCCCCCCGTAGTCATGTGGGGGAGTTTTGGTTCTTGATTTAGCCCAATTATCTAAGTTTTGCAGTCCTATAAACTCGAGAAGGACCATCACGTTACACTAGATGTTGGGTTTTGGCAAATAATTATTTTCTGTAGATGATGTTAAACTTAGGTAAAATTAGGAATGCCCATCTTCAATCTTTTTAACATGTCCTAAATTGTGTCACATGCACATGTGCTCGACTTTAGGCCATCGTGATCTTGGGCATATCTTTAGCACATTCGAAGGAGTTGGTATTTAAGACAGACTGACTTTATTAATTTCGAGTTGGGATAGAGAACATGTATATTACGTTATGGGGCGTCAAGTTATCATATACACGCATGCATTAGTTAAACTATTGCATATTTAATCATAGTGCGGATTACTATGAATTTGAATTCCCAAATTCAATATTGAAATCAGGGGATGTTCTATTGGTGCATCATGACATGCTACGTCTTGTTGAGAATGTTAGCAACACAATGTCTCTTTAGATAGCTAAACATAAATGGAAAAAATAGAAGATAGAGCAGTCAAGCTCTCTCGTTTGTGAGACTGATAAAAAAAAGTCATCGTATAGGCATCACCGTATCAAATTAGTGCATATCCAACGACACATTCGATAGGCCCGAGTGATGGGGATGAGGCTTAGGGACATGCCTTTTTTTTTGCCCACGCTGCAATACTTCATGGCCAGCTCTAAACCGCCTTGCACTCCTTTGAGGTATCACTATTTGAGAAATCGGCATCGCCGCGGTCGCCAAAGACATGTAGTACGATGTATGGCAACACAAATTCCTGCACAACACAATGCCAAAATGGACCCTAAAACGTTGGAGTGTCCATCAACATACTCCCAACGCTACGTGGAGATCGGATTGGATCGGTGAAATTAGCTAAAGAGCCAATGATTCGATCAAATGGTTTCGTCTACAAGAGAGACTCCTCAACGATGTATTGAGTTTTCACAATGGCAAATGCATGTCTACTCGATTTATATATTCCATATATACATATAATCCAGCTCAAGCTTGATTTACAAATTCAACTTCTTATATTAGAGTTTTTAATACACGGATTTATCGAAAAGGGTGTTGGGTTTTGCTTTTGTTGAACAGACTACAGAGTAGTGCACAGTTACGTGACGTTGTGGGGGTAAAATAGCTTCACATGGTTACGGAAAAAAACAATTTAATTGACTTCGCAATCATACACGTGTCCTCAGCTTATTAATTAGCAGAAAAATTGACCGTGGATTTGGGAATATGGCACGAGGTCTGTGGGTCTAGTCCGAGTCCATGCCAATTTGCAATAAAATAAAAAATAAAATAAAAAACGATATTAATTTGCGATTTGGGGAGACTTGGGAGTCGCGAGGACTCGATCTAAATCGACGACAACCCAAATGGAAACTCCACCAAATCTTCGCAAAGTGGTAAGAGCTAGTAGGGTCCTCGGTGGGCTTGCACGTTCACACGTGCTCGAGCCCTTGCTTTGACAGGTTCACACGTGCCCGAGCCCTTTGCTTTGACAGCTTCAAGAGTTTCCCGTTCAAGCTCCCGACTTGTTCTTACCCAACTCTTTCCAAAGTCGATTAGCGCATCATGATTCCCCAATTGGATTCGTGAATCATGGCTCCCCACTTAATTAGAGCAGAGCCTACAAAGCGTGTCAAGCTTTTGGTCCGATAGGTTCGTCATCATCCGAATCACTTCTCGCACTTCGCACTTTGTAAAAGGTGCGCATCTTGCTTTTAGGATGATGATCAGGCAAGTTCAGAACTACCGATTCTATCCCCGAAACCTAAGAACTCATCTCGAACCCAAGTCGAATTTTAAGATGGAGTTCCAAACCCTCTTCGCTTTAGTGTACGGGATTCGAAACTTTTCATCCGATTTGAATAAATATAGACACTATTTTAAAGAATATTTGATACACCTAAAAAGTAAGTGCACTTCGAGTGAATAGTACATGTGTGAACTCTGCGTGTAATAGTTTTTTCGATCCAACGTTACTGTCAACATTTCCGTGTCTAGTGCGGCATATTTTGTTAGGGCTAACTAATGAAAGAACGACACGTACATCGAATCGATGATTAAAGATCTAATTGGAGAAACCAAATGTTAACAGACGGTATTGCACGTCATAAAAGAGTTTATGAATCTAATTGAATCGATTCAAAGCTCGGGATGTCATCTACATGTCACATAAAAGAAAAGTTCGTCCAAGAGTGCAAGCTCACTTTAAGATTTCGACTCGAGATTGTGAACGTGAATGGCTTGACTTGATCAGGATTTACTTAATTTCCCATTTCGCCTCGTGCTCTTGAAATTGTCTAATTATTAGGTATCGGGTCGGAATCCTATTCACCTAATTTACTCTCCAAAGTGTCATCAGACGATTCTTACTTGGACATTGACCCGATGCTGAAATCGCAGCTAATTTTTATTAATGCCCTTTTCAACTTTACCATCGGCGGTTGGTAAATAGACAAAATACGAATGCACATGTGCACCCAAAAAGAAAATCTAAGAAAACAATATATTTATACCTTATCAAATAAAAGTTGGAAATAAACGGCGAGGAAGAAAAAAGACACCTAGTTCTTCTCTACGTCATCAAGCAAATTTATGGATAAATTATCAAGTTGAGTATAGAACAAATTTACATTAGACAACTTTTTAACACATTGACTTGTGTATGTATTTTAGTTTATATACATATACATATACATATACATATACATATACATATACATATAATGGGATGATCACATGAAGCAAAAAAAAGCCTCTTTGAAGGTTTTCCAGAATTAAATCACACTACATTCTCCAAAGTGAAACTTTAGAAGATGAATTTTAATTAAATCAAAACATTGCATAAATTAAGAATTTTTATTTAAATTCCAGTGAAATATCATTATTTTGACTGACAAAAATTAATATCATCCACGAATTGTTTATGGAAAAATATCAAAAAGCCTCATTGTAGATAATGTTTTTAGTGAATTCCTAGATATTTCTTTAACGTCTTACGCACAATCTCGCCGCTATATTGAGGAAAAAAGATAGTTTTGTTAATATGGTAAATAAAGAGACTTGATAAATACTTTAGACTGATGAAATTAAAAAAACAAAAGGTTCACCAAGAAAGTGAGCTTTTGAGATAAGATGGACTTCAACCAAAATAAAAAAGATAAGATGAGCAAGAGACTTTTCAAATTTTTACTATATGAAAGAATGTCTTTTTTCCTCACTATTGACAATATAATATTACACGAAGCATGTAAAATGTTATAGGAATATCTAAGAATGCACTTTTTCTTTAATGCACTAAAAAAACAAAACACGTGAAATGCTTAATTAAGGTAACTATATCCTAAATAGAAAAGGAAAAAAGAAAAAGAAAAGAGAAGTGGGGCTACCACTTTAAATTGCAATCGAAAGATTGAAGGCAGTTTTGTCTTTTTAGTGTAAATGGGGTGGATTTATCATTTAAGGAGTGGAAATAGCGCCGGCCTTTTTTGGTTGTTGCTAATTATCGAGAATAAAAGGAGAGAACCAATCGGTTGCGCATGGAGGAGACGAAGTTAGAGCAATCAGAAGGAAATAAACGGAGGAAAATTCACATAATATTAATAAAAATTTATAAATCTATTTATTCCCGTTTTAATTAAAAAAGATCTATGCCCACCATGATGGGGGGGTGACTAGAAGCTCCTAATTTCCCTCTTTTCTTTTTTCTCTCTTTCCTATTTTTCCTTTTCCGGGAATATTTAGTTTATGCTGACCACGTTTCCTTAATCATTGTCAAAGCACCATCATGGCATTGGCACCACATTCTCAGCAGACCTAACACCCTAATTGGCGGGAAAATTAGAACCACTTTAGAGAGAGAGAGAGAGAGAGAGAGAGAGAGTTTCCCGCAGAATTAAAGACTAAACAGAGGCGGCTCGTGACATGCATCCAAGCGAAAGTGTGGAAAGTCTCCTCCTCAGCAATTTAAAAATGAGGTTGCATTCAGTTTGACATTTATAAAGGAGAAGAGGTAGGCGACCGGCCAGAAGACGGGGACAATTTTGCAGGTAAAAAGCCATTTTATTTATACACACATGAAAATGTGAACTTCATTCCCAATTTTAATCGGGCTAATTCTCTAAAGAAACCCCAACTTTATATCAAATCCCTGCTCTGATCCTGAACTTCTTTTTCGTCTATAAAAGAAAAATTTCCAACTTTCACTCTAGCCTAAAGCTTGCCGGCGCATTAAAAAATCGACATTAATTTCTTCAAAATTGTAGACATCGTGAGGTTTCTGTTATTCTATACGAATGTGAAGGTGTGGATGAAGACGCATATTCTGACGATGAGCTTCTGATTGGCCTTGATATTGATAATTTTGAAAATACTGGTGGCAATTTTTGGACGCGTGGACATATTTGGGACTAGAGTGAAAGTTGGGGATTCTTTATAAACAACAAAATTTTGGAGCAGAATTGGGATCGAACCTAATGGTTCGTTTCTTTTGAAGAAAATGAATGATTTGGAATATATTTTATTGAAAATGAATGCTCGTAACTATTGTAAAAATGAACACCAAAAAATTATTTTCATCATTCGTGAAAATATTTAGACAAAATCAGCGTTGATAATGAGAAAGTTTTCCATCAATTAATTATTTCAAGCAATATAAGCGATTACTTAGAAATCATTCATTTCTTGCGAAATAAACGTAGCCGAAAGTAGGGGATTTTTTCAATGAATTAGGCCAAGGAGCTCATTTGACATAGATCTGTGCTTATATGAAATTTGACAAGATCAAATAGTTTTTGGATAGCTTCAGACATGCTTCTTGACCTCGAGACTTGATTTGTTTTGACGCATTGATAAAGAGTTTGGACCGTTGGTTATGCGATTGGTTTGAATGCAACTGATTTCGACTCTGGCTCGGAGTAACTTCGACGGACACGTTTCCGACATTTTGGAGGTGCAATAACCCCTCATCTCCCTTTTTTAGGGAAGCCGCGTGGCATTACTTTGTCAGTACGTAATTAACGCAAAAGCATCAACACTAATCAGGAGCATTGCTTCAAATCGTAGTGACGTGCCTTTTCTCTCTCTCTCTATATATATATATTCATATTTTATGTTATGCCTCGAGTCGCATTAGTGTAGTGAAACAAAAGGATTTGCTCTACCGTAAATGTTCTAGGTAGGTTTCGATCGTCGGGATATAAAACTTGACCGGATATGATTGAACAAGAAATTTCTGTGCAATTCTTACATACGATCTCCTGTTGCATCATGTTTTATCATTCATAGCTGACCTCAAGCCCATTGAGCGTATCTATCTTGCATGGCTACAATTTATGGAAAGAGGTCCCGTAACTTTTATAAGACAATTTGATAAATTGCTCACGGCCATAACATCCTTATGGTTACGATCACAATAACTCGCAATCGTTCTCGCGAAATCGCTTCATCTGAATTGTTGCGCTTTTAAAACGCACGCCATAAATACACAAACGTACAGCACTTCTGAAGAATCTTAAACGGCACGGCACAGCACAGCTACAGCGGTACCAAACGGACGCTCGTCGCTTCGCCGCCCGCGCCTCCCGCGGCGCGGATCACCGACTCCCCCTCGAAGAGACGTCACATAAAGAAGAAGCTCAGACAAAGCCCCGAGAGAAACAAGAGGAGAGGCGATCACGTCCCCGAGCTTGGCCGTCAATCTCGAGATCCACGTGGCAGCCTGAAGGGGGCGGAGCCAGATGACGTGGACGACGAGCGGGCCCACACACACACACTCTCTCTCTCGGCTAATAAAACCTCCCCCCAAAGCGCGTACGTCTCTCAAATTTCTCCTCTCTAGAGAGAGAAAATATATAAAATATATAATCCCCTTTTCCCCCTACGTCGTCGTCTTTGGATATTTAGAGCGAGAAAACGAAGGCGCGGAGAGAAGGCCGTCCAAAAAACAGGCCACGAGAAGAGAGAGAGAGAGAGAGAGCTGGACTTTCTTCTGCATTTGCCTCGTTCATGGCGTTCTTTCTTTCTCTCGTCTTCCAACAGAAGTCGCGTTTCGTTTCGCTCTCTGGTCCTGATTCCTAGGGCTCGCGAACATTTCTCGAGAAAACAGGGCGAGAAAATCTCCAGCAAGATTTTCTTTCTTCCCTTCCCTTTCCTTTTTCTTTCTTTCTTTCGAAATTTTTCTCGCCTTCCTTGCACCCCCCCACCCCACACACGAGCGCACGATCGGGCGCCGGCAAGAATCGCAGATCAGTAAGCTCAGGCGAGGATAATAGGGCAGATCTCGCCGCGCTGGTTCTGGTCCCACTTCGATCGAGCGTTGGCATTTGGGCACTGCGTCCGAGTTTCAGCTGCCCGCGCATTGATTTCGACTCTCCTTCGTTTTCTTCCTTTGTTTCTATATTTGGGATCGTTCCGGTCGTCGCCTGAGCTTTTGGGAGATCGGGGGACTGGAGTGGTGGGGAGATCCGGCCGTTTTGTTCGGCGGATGAGAGAGGGAGGAAGAGGGCCGAGTGATTGAGGAGGGGGCGTTCAATCGACAATGAAATGGGTAACATTGCTTAAGGACATCAAGGAGAAGGTCGGGTTGACGCAATCTCCGACTTCGACCGCCTCGTCTTCCTCCCCGGCGTCCGCCGGCCGCAACGATCTCCATGTCGTCCCTCCCGTCCAATATGACTATGCTTCCTCTCCTGCAAGGTAAGCTATTCCATTCACATGCTCCGTTCGGCCTTATGCTCGTGTGTCTTGGGCGATTTCGATAGCCTTTGCTACATGTCTGCTTAGAGATGCGATGTGGTCAAAGAAGTCTCCTTGTTGATCTCTTCTGCCTCTTCATCACTAGTAGTTCTTTTCACTTTAGCTTGCCGGGTTTTTAAAGGATCCTAAGTTTTTTTGGTGGTCGGACTCATTTTGGGTAGGGAGAGTGTGTCTAGCTCGTCAGAGGGAATACGAGAATAGTATTTGGTTGTTTGTCTAAGTGAAGTGAAGAAGGGCCTGTTGAATGTTTTTCCATATCGCACGATCTCTTCATGTGCTAAAATAGGATTATGCTCATTTTTACCCTTTTTCTTTGGGGAATTAGAAAATTTTGGAGTGTATAGTGACATTAATAGTGAAGATTAGGCATCTTGCTTTAGAAGTATTAATAGGAGTCAAGTGAGAGGTTGTTGTAGGTTGTCTTATGACATTAAAAAAATGCAATACTGTCTCCCAAATCTATTGATAGTGAGTTGCCCTCGATGATGGACTGAGGCCGGGACGAATATTGGACCACAATAAGAGTGGTTTCTTTTACTGGTTTTTGGTTCTTGTCCAGCCATATGTGTAAAAGAATGCTTTGATTACTGATGAGATAACTATGAACTGAGATGCTTGCTTTATCAGAGTTGCCTAAAGGCATGCTCCTGCGGCAAAACTTAAGTGCTTTTGAAGCAGGAAAATAGAGCAGACTATCATGGTGGGCGTGGTGATTTGTCATGTTTAGGAAAACATGAAAAGTGCGTGTGTGGTTTGACAGGGCAACTCTCTCCCACACCCCAAAAGAACCGCAGAAAATTATTCCTGTTACTTGATTGATGATGAACACCTCATGTTGCGATGTATAATGTGCTCCAAAACCATGGCTTTCTCTCTGAAACCTTGCTAAGATTTTCAGTTTGCATCTCTATTAGTTGTCTGAGTGATTATTGTTGAGACTTGCTTACTATTTTGCCTTGGTGTGGCACCTGATAATTCCATATGGCTGTTGAGATTTGATTCCTTCATTTACGGTTAATGGCAAATAATGTACCTTTCAAATCAGGGTTCAGCTACATGTCTTATCACATCGATATGTTTAATATCCCTTTTCCTGGTGTTTTAGAAGAAAAAAGGTGGGGGTTGAGGTTTGCGTTGAGTTGTGTGGGGTGCTTATGGCTCTTTTGTTCATTAAAGTTTTTTAAATCTTGTACTTGTAGCATGGTCATCGTGTTCTAGTTTATGAGATTTATATATGACGTTCTTTTCTGCTGTTGGTTCTTCCTTTTGAAAAGGGACAAACACGAGCTGGAATTGGACTTTAAAAGATTTTGGGAAGAGTTCCGCTCATCCAGCTCAGAAAAGGTCATTTGACCATTCTAAATTCCTCTGCCGTTTCTTTTTTTAATTTATAGAAAGTTCATTATTACAATCCTTGATATCGTATCATTGTGCTAATTTTTTTTTTATTGTTGTCACAGGAGAAAGAAGCAGCGTTGAATTTGACTGTAGATGCTTTTTGTAGATTAGTGAAACAGCATGCTAACATAGCACAGTTAGTTACCATGTATGAACCAGCACTGCTCTACATTTCTTTCTTTTTTCCCTACAGTATACTTTGGCTATTTGATTTGTTTTTTTTTTCTTGTCATGTTCATCAATGATCACAATTGGTTTGATAAATGGTTGCATTCATTGTCAATCTAACTCTGGTAGTCCTCTTTGAGGTCACAGTTATGTTGTCAGAAATTCTGAGTTGAATTGTAGTCTGTGATACTTATTCCTGACATTTTTGGGTTAGTCAACTATTCTTGATCGAGCATTCATCCAAGTTTGCCGGCATTTCAAATTCGTTCACAATCTCTTGGAAACATTATTTGAGGACATTGCATCTATTTTTCTTTTTGCTTGTGGGGACATGATGGTTATTTAGGCTACATGATCAGTAATATATTTATGTTCGTTTCAAAACAAATTCTCCTTTTTCTGTTTTTTTTAGAGTAGTTTCTGTGGTGATTGCCTACTGCTGTTTCCATGTTATTCCTAGTTGCGAGTATTACTATTGCCTTACTCCTTTTCTCTATGTAACAAGCTTGTTTACATTTATGACAGGTTAGTTGAAACACACATTTTCTCATTTGTTGTGGGAAGAGCATTTGTTACAGATATAGAAAAGTTGAAAATTAGCAGCAAAACGAGATCCTTGAATGTGGTAGACATTTTAAGGTTCTTTTCAGAAGTTACACAGGTTGGCCAGATGGATCCTAATCTCGTATATATAGTTCCTTTATATGATTTTTCCCATGTCAAGTTGCAGTGTTTTAATGCCATTTTCACGTAATGTATTGCAGGACAGCATCTCTCCTGGGGCAAACTTGTTAACTGCAGTTGAAGTACTTGTTTCTGGGGTATATATTTTTGCAACTATTTTGCACTTATGCATATTCTTACTCACATAACTGATACATTTTAAAATTTTTCTGATCATCGCTAGTTATACCTTGTTTGATCTTGTATGACACGGTTTTTTTTTCCTTTGAAGCTTCTCTGCGCAAATGAGATGTAGCATCAGAGTTAGGGTTTAGTTTAAATGTCTGCTTTAGACTATAGGCTGTCTGTTTGACTATGTTGCAATGTTAAGTGTGAAGTTTGACTTGTTCCTTTCTTAGCATTCGAGATAGCGTGTAGGTAAGATTAATCCTTTCTCCTTCCTCTTTTCATTTTCTGTTAAATCATCTGCAGCCAATCGACAAGCAATCTCTACTTGATTCTGGGATTCTTTGTTGTCTCATTCACGTTCTCAATGCCCTTTTGGGTCCTGATAGAGCTGATGAATGGTCAAAGGTGACTGTTGGTGAAGCTGAAAAGGATCATGACGAGGACTTAAGGCAAGTCCGGCGGCTTGAGGTAAATTGACTTTCAGTTCTTGTTCTATTCTAACGATGCATGTACTAGCTGCGCAGTTGTTACAAACTCTGATGAATATCTGTTATGTTCCTCCCTAGTGTGGTTCAGAGTGACCTGTAGTCATGGATATTTTGATTTACGCAGCTTTTGTGTGACTTAGTTAACAGTAATCTCATGGAACTTCTTGTTTGTTGGGGCCTTAGCTATTAGACCTTGATAAAAATCGTTGATACTGTTTCTCTGACTTCACATTTGGCTCATGCTAAACAAACTTTAACTTGGCTTTGATATCTATGATGAATGTGTATGTGCTGTTAAGTACTGCATGCATTTTGTCTGTTTGGAAGAAGAGGAATGCTCAGATGCTGCATTCTCTATGTATCCTATTAAATAAACTAGGTTAAAAAAAAGTGATTGAAGACTTCGCTCAGCTTCATTTTTCTTGTTCTGATCATCACATTTTGTTAAGGCTGGGGGAAAGAAACCGCATCATTCTCTAATAGCAGTTTTTAGATCAAATGTGTTCGCACTTGGCCTATGTTGGTTTCACTGCTAGGTTTTAATTCTTCACTACTGTAATTAGTGATTTACTTCGTGTTGCTTCGTGTTTATCTTATTTCCTCCATTTGATGCATGTTCTTCATCTTTTTCATTACGATTGCGCATGGGGGTGGTGTTAAAAATTATCTCCTCCGCCCTGGTCAGATGACTAAATACACACATAAATCAGAAGAAAAAAAGAATATGGATTTCTTGGATGCATGGAAGAAAAGGTGGTGTTGAGCTCTGAGCAGATTTCCTTTCTTCTTTTAATGAATACAAACAAGCTGGAGATTGGTGCTAAATTATGGTTAACTTAAACTAAGTTTCATGGAAAACACTTTCTATGTGAGGATGACACTGTTATCATATTGGTTAGGGGGTGCAACAAGTAGATGATATATTGTTGGATGATATAAACAAGTTAAGCGAATACAAGATGACACCAAACGCATGTTGCTGTCAAAAGTAAATTATGAATACATAATTATAGATTATTTGTGATTATCAGGAATTTATTGGAAGCAAGAAAGCTATGTACTATGTTCCAGAATTTTGTTTAGGCTTCAGTTGTCCACATGGTGATATAATTATCCATATTTACCAAGGCTGCTACTTGATTTGGATTATTGAACAAGTACATGCACTATGCTTGTGTCAGTTATCTTATCAGCCTGTTAGCTCTTACTCTTTTTGCTACGTGAAGGCAATCTGTTATTGTTTGTTTATATTTAAAATTGCATAAATGTTTTCCTGTGCAAAGTTTTCAAGCTTCTCACTTTATGTAATTTGGACTTTATGCGTCTTGATATACTCTATCAGTTTTTGGCTATTTTTTATGTTGTGTGGTGTGCCAGTGAACCTAAGATGAATCTTCTTTATTAGCACAAGCAGTTAACTGAAGTTGCAATGTAATCAGAAAGTATCTGACTTTCTCAAGAAAGTATCTGACTTTCTCAATATTCGAGTTTAAGTAGCATTATACGACCACCTTCTTTTGCTTTGAAAAGGTGGTATTTCTAAGTTTTGCCGCTTGCTATGTATACTTTGTGGGTCTCAGAGATATATTTTTGTCCTGCACTGCTCAGATGGATGTGGTTGCAGGTAGAGGGAAGTGTCGTGCATATTATGAAAGCATTGGCAAGCCATCCTTCAGCAGCCCAGAGTTTGATTGAGGATGATTCATTACAGTTGCTTTTTCATATGGTGGCCAATGGTTCTCTGAAAGTCTTTTCTCAGTTTAAGGAAGGTCTTCTTCCCCTTCACAGCCTACAGCTTCATAGACATGCTATGCAGGTAACTGCTTAACTATTTCTGATATATCTGCAACACTGCCGCGTTGACGCTAAAGCTCATATATATATTGTGGTATATTTTCCCTCTCGATATTAATGACCTTATGAATGGTTTTATGCTGTGCTAGATACTGGGTCTGCTTCTGGTCAATGATAATGGATCCACAGCCAAATATATTCGCAAGCATCATTTGGTATACTCATATCTTCCTTATTTATTTTTGCTGAAAAATGGTGGCATTCTCCTTACCTTTTATTGAGCAACCTTCATTGTCCTGAATTTCAGTCCATGTTTCTTAAATGGGCGTTTGGAAATAATCCCCGTTCAGTTTGGTTTCTGGCTTGATCATGGTGTCTAAAAGGATGTTTTCTTTTATTGTTTTGGAAAAAATTAAGAATGTTCCTGTTAAATGAGAATCTACTTGTTGCTTGTGCACTCTTATGATATTATATAATCTGTACTGGGGAGTGCGAAGCACAAGTTCAATTTCTAAGTGGTTTTCCAAGTATGGAGAATATTAACTTTTATCATGTTGTTGAAAACATAAAAATTTGGAAAACATAAAAATTTGGAAAGCTTGCTCCATATGCTTCTATAAGTGGAGTTGATTGTTGACAGAGAGGGTGTTTCTCTTTCTTAGTGGGGTCATTTGACACCACTTGAATTTTTTGTCTGCCTATTGTACGTGTACCCTTTCGGAACTTTACGTAGATACTTCTGAACTCATTCATCAGTTTGGTGTTGTCCTTACGAAGAGTTTGAGACTGGAAACTCAACCTCCTTATAATTTGGGAAGTTCAAATTCAAGGCAAAGAAAGCCCAAAACTTAAAATTCGGTTTCAATCTTGTTGATTCTATAAATTTTGTATTTACATTCCTTTACATATTAGTATAGTCCAACATAGCATAAGAATATAAAATCTGAATTCTCTCAGTTAATTGACTCAACTCACCCATCATACATGATTTAGAAATGTGTCATGATCTCTAGAATTTTTTTTGTGTGTTTAAAAAAAACAAACAAAATCATGTTCTCAGTTAATGTAGTCAATTTACTGTCCCTAAATTGAGGGGATAAAAGAACTATAACAAGAAGAAGCCCTATTTCACTAAGTGGGCTGACTATATGAATCCTATAATGCGATTATGCTCGATTCTGTATATTGTGCTCGTGAGCTCTAAATACTCTATATCTTTCTTTATCATCTCCTTTGACGTCCTTCTAGGTCTTCCCATTATATTTTCAACCTGTCTGTATCCCTGATTGCATCACCTCGCTGGAGCCTACAGAGATCTTCATTCAACGTGATTAAATCATCTAAAAACGCTTCTCATATCTTCTCCTCGATTAGACCATGACCTACTTTAATGAGGGGTCCATATTAAAAACCTGTGTTCAGAGGTCCTTCTGTCCTTAACTGATTGCTCCACCCACAACATATTCAGGCTCCATCCCTGATTGTTGATTTGCATTACCCAACCTTTCTTGAGTTGTCTGTTTGATTATGTCTCAGCTGGGTATATATCCAGTAACATGATTTCTTTCATGCAGATAAAAGTTCTCTTGATGGCCGTGAAGGATTTCAATCCTGACTGTGGTGATTCTGCTTACACGATGGGCATTGTGGACTTGTTACTTGAATGTGTAGAACTGTCATACAGACCTGGTACCTTAATCTTAATTTAACTTTTGATTCAAGAGCTGTTTGTCATTCTCGGAACAACTTCATATGCAGCATTATTTTATTGTTTCAGTTCTGGCTCTTTGTTCACTGCTTTCTGACTAATTTCCGATGCACTTTCTGACTTATAGAGGCTGGCGGGATCAGGCTAAGAGAGGATATCCACAATGCTCATGGTTATCCCTTCCTTGCTCAGTTTGCATTGGTTATGTCTAGCATGCAGAAAGGTCGGAGTGTTGAGCCAACCTATGCAAAGTCATATTCTGACAAAAATTATTCTTTGGATGGTTCGCATGCACTTTTAGATAGACATGACCTTCCCAATAAAGAGGATTCTGCGCAGGGAAATCTGTCCCCAGCGCTCTCAAGATTACTCGATGTTCTTGTTAATCTAGCTCAAACTGGACCTACTGAAGCCACGGTATCTTTTGGAGGGAAAGGACCCAAATCTTCTCATTTGAAAAGTACGGCACACAACAGGAGCCGCACATCCTCTTTTGACCGAATTGCTGACGTGGTGAGAGACAATAAAGTTAAGGACCTTGAAGCAATCCAGGTGCTGCAGGAAATTTTTCTCAAAGCAGACAACAGGGAATTACAGGAGGAAGTATTAAACAGAATGTTTAAAATATTCTCAAGCCATCTAGAAAACTACAAATTATGTCAACAATTACGCACAGTTCCACTCTTCATCCAAAACATGGCCGGTTTTCCTCCATCTTTTCAGGAGATTATTTTGAAAATTCTTGAATATGCAGTAACAGTTGCAAATTGTGTTCCTGAGCAAGAATTACTTTCACTAAGCTGCCTATTGCAGCAGCCAATAACACCAGAATTAAAGCAGACGGTTCTTTCCTTCTTTGTGAAACTTTTGTCCTTTGATCAACAATACAAGAAAGTCTTGCGAGAAGTCGGGGTGTTGGTGGTTCTGCTAGATGACCTTAAGCAGCACAAGTATCTTCTGGGTCCAGACCAACATAGTGGGAATACCAACAACCTGGAGAGAAAATCCAGCTCTAGCAGCTTCCAGAAGCATTTGGACAGTAAAGATGTCATTATATCTTCACCAAAGTTGTTGGAATCTGGTTCTGGGAAGTTTCCTATTTTTGACATTGAGGGTACTATTGCGATTGCATGGGACTGTTTGGTATCTCTGCTAAAGAAAGCTGAAACTAACCAAGCAGCATTCCGTACTGCGGATGGTGTGCCCACCATTCTTCCCTTTCTGGCTTCTGATATTCATCGTCCGGGGGCTCTCAGGGTGCTGTCATGTTTGGTCATTGAAGATATGTCGCAGGTTTGCTGTCATTCATAATTGTCATCATCATTTCTTTTTTCTTTGCTGCTTCTATGTCTATTGTAATGGTCTTCAAGATAAAACAATATAACCTGCATCTTGGCGAAACCGTTGGCATGCTCTTGTATTAAAAAATTAGGGTTCTCAGAAGAACTGCATTTCTCTTTTCGTTTGCAAGTCACTGTTAGCTACAAAAGATAGGAATGAATGGTTTATTTATGTTGAATTTTTAATCTTACCCAAAAGAAAGAACTCCCTTTTGCTACCATGGTCTTGACAAAATTTGGTAAATTATCAATTAGCCAGTCCCTTCAATAAATTTATGTTTAATTTAGTTAATAGTTTCTTGTCACTCAAAAAAAGCACAAGACTGACCAGGCAAAACTCATGGGGCGAAGAGGGCAAATTGTTAATTATTTCTGAATATCTGTTAGACATTTCGATTATTTTATTTTATTTTTGCTTATAGCTTTATCGATGATAATGCTCTTTCAATATCTTCATATTAGTTTGCATGTACAATCGAAACCACACTCTTATATTAAGGTAATGATGACTATTGATCTCTGACAGGCTCATTCTGAAGAGCTGAGTGCAGTTGTTGATGTCCTCAAGAGTGGAATGGTTACCAGTGTTTCAGGAAGTCAATACAGACTGACAGATGATGCAAAATGTGACACTATGGGGACCGTGTGGCGCATCCTTGGAGCAAATGAATCAGCTCAGAGGGTTTTTGGTGAAGCAACTGGATTTTCACTTCTTCTAACAGTTCTTCATGATTTCAGAAGTGAAGAAGGGAACACAAATCCTTCTTTAGAAACTTATATCAAGGTCTTTACGTATTTATTGCGGGTTGTGACAGCAGGAGTGTGTGATAATGCTGTCAATAGAATCAAACTGCATACAGTTATATCGTCCCAGACTTTCTTTGATCTTCTATCAGAATCAAGCTTGCTGTGTGTCGAGTGTGAGAAGCAAGTAATACAATTGTTGCTGGAACTTGCGCTAGAACTTGTGCTGCCACCATTTTTCACTTCTGAAGGTGCAAGGTCATCTGAGTTGACTAAAAGTGAATCTGCTCATTTTCTCTTTGTAACCCCGTCTGGTACATTGGACATCAATAAGAAACGAGTGTACAATGCTGGTGCAATCAGAGTTCTCATTCGTTCGCTGCTGCTCTTTACACCAAAGGTGCAGTTGGAAGTGCTCAATCTTATTGAAAAGCTTTCTCGTGCTGGCTCCTTTAATCAAGAAAATCTAACGTCTGTAGGTGCGAGTAATACCCTGTACTTTTTGCTACTCATAACATATTCAGTCTTTTCATGCTATTTACCTCTCATTTATCTTGTTAGGATGTGTGGAACTGTTGTTGGAGACTATTCATCCATTTATATCGGGCTCATCTCCCTTACTTTCATATGCTTTGAAGATTGTGGAAGTTCTCGGGGCGTACAGGTGGGCATCATTCAGTTTTTAGGTTTCTAAAATGTATTCTTGATGTGTCTGTCTGAGTTAATCAAAGAGTTCGAATTTGTGTAAGCAGGTTGTCTGCCTCAGAAGTCCGAGCACTTGTTAGGTACATTTTCCAGACGAGACTGATGAATTCTGGTCATATTCTTGTTGACATGATGGAAAAGTTAATTCTTCTGGAAGATATGGCCTCAGAGAATGTTTCACTGGCACCGTTTGTGGAGTTGGATATGAAGAAAGTTGGGCATGCATCTATTCAGGTGTCACTAGGAGAGAGATCATGGCCTCCTGCTGCTGGCTATTCATTTGTTTGTTGGTTTCAGTATAAGAACTTCTTAAAATCTCAAGCAAAGGAAACAGAACTTTCAAGAGCTGGTCCTTTTAAGAAGCGAGGCTCAAATATGCAGCGGAATGAAAGGCAAATTTTCAGGATATTTTCTGTTGGTGCTGCTAACAATGAGAACACCTTTTATGCTGAGCTTTACATTCAGGAGGATGGTGTCCTAACCCTTGCCACAAGCAACTCTAGCTCTTTATCCTTTTCTGGTTTAGAACTGGAAGAAGGAAGATGGCATCATCTTGCAGTTGTACATAGCAAACCAAATGCTCTTGCTGGTCTGTTTCAAGCCAGCATTGCATGTGTATATCTTAATGGGAAACTTAGGCATACAGGGAAACTGGGATATTCCCCTTCTCCGTCTGGGAAGTCTTTGCAGGTTACAATTGGGACTCCTGTTAGTCATGCACGAGTTTGTGACTTGACATGGAAGCTGCGTTCCTGTTACCTTTTCGAGGAGGTGCTCACACCTGGTTGTGTCTGTTTTATGTATATCCTAGGTAGAGGTTATAGAGGGCTCTACCAAGACACAGAACTTTCTCGATTTGTTCCTAACCAGGCCTGCAGTGGTGGTACTATGGCTATTTTAGACTCATTAGATGCTGAGTTGCCTTTGGCTTCAAGTACCCAGAGGCTTGATGGCGCTGCCAAGCAGGGAGAGTCCAAGGCAGATCGTAGCGGGATCGTTTGGGATTTAGACAGGTTAGGGAATCTCTCATTCCAGCTATCTGGGAAGAAGCTAATATTCGCATTTGATGGAACCTGTACGGAAGCTATTCGAACAAGTGGGTCTCTGTCGATGCTCAATCTTGTCGACCCTATGTCAGCTGCTGCTTCTCCCATAGGCGGTATGTGTTGGTTGCACATTTTGTATGTATAATGATAGTAGGTTCGGATTATTCACTGTATATGATTCCATTTTCTTCATCTGATTGGGGATTTCCTAGTGCTGCTGTTTTGTAGGTATACCGCGATTTGGGCGGCTGCATGGAGATATCTATATTTGCAGGCAGTGTGTCATTGGCGATGCTATACGTCCTATTGGTGGTATAACTGTTATTCTGGCCCTTATTGAAGCTGCTGAAACCCCGGACATGCTGCATATGGCCCTTACTTTATTAGCTTGTGCACTTCATCAAAACCCTCAGAACGTAAAAGACATGCAGAAGTGCAGGGGATATCATTTATTAGCTCTCTTTCTGCATCGCAGGATGTCATTATTTGACATGCAATCCCTTGAGATCTTTTTCGAAATAGCTGCATGTGAAGCTTCATTTTCTGAACCAAAGAAGGTGGAACCTGCTCGAAGCAGTTTGTCACCTGCCGCAATTATACAGGAAGCAAGTTTTGAGGATCTAAATCTGTCGAAGTTCCGCGATGAAGTTTCTTCCATCGGGTCTCATGGAGATATGGACGATTTCTCTGCACAGAAAGATTCAATTAGCCATATCTCAGAGTTAGAAAGTGCTGATATGCATGAAAATTCAAATTGCATTGTCTTGTCCAATCCAGATATGGTTGAACATGTGCTGTTGGACTGGACATTATGGGTTACTGCCCCTGTTTCCATTCAAATTGCATTACTGGGATTTCTTGAGCATCTAGTGTCGATGCATTGGTATCGGAATCATAACCTTACTATTTTGCGCCGAATTAACCTGGTCCAGCATTTGCTGGTGACTCTGCAACGAGGTGATGTCGAGGTTCCAGTTTTGGAAAAGTTGGTTGTATTGCTTGGAGTCATTCTGGAAGATGGTTTTCTGTCATCTGAACTGGAGCATGTGGTTAGATTTGTGATTATGACATTTGATCCTCCTGAATTGACACCACGGCATCAAATTGCGCGAGAGTCAATGGGGAAGCATGTCATTGTTAGGAATATGCTGCTTGAGATGCTTATTGATTTACAGGTGACTATAAAATCAGAAGAATTGCTGGAACAGTGGCATAAGACTGTCTCCTCTAAATTGATAACATACTTCCTAGATGAAGCTGTTCATCCAACAAGTATGAGGTGGATTATGACTCTTCTTGGTGTGTGTCTTGCTTCTTCTCCCACATTTGCACTTAAGTTCCGTACAAGTGGAGGCTATCAAGGTTTGGCACGGGTGCTTCAAAGTTTCTATGATTCGCCAGACATATATTATATTTTGTTCTGTCTCATGTTTGGAAAGCCTGTTTATCCGAGATTACCAGAAGTTCGTATGCTGGACTTTCATGCTCTTATACCTAGTGATGGGAGTTTTGTGGAGTTGAAATTTGTGGAACTCTTGGAATCTGTTATTGCTATGGCCAAGTCAACATTTGATAGGTTGAGTATGCAATCAATGCTTGCCCATCAAACTGGCAACCTCTCAGAGTTTGCTTCTGGCCTTGTGGCAGAACTTTTTGAGGGGAATGCTGATATGGCTGGAGAGCTTCAAGGTGAAGCTCTTATGCACAAGACATATGCTGCGCGCTTAATGGGTGGGGAGGCATCAGCTCCTGCTGCTGCGACTTCGGTTCTGAGATTCATGGTTGACCTTGCAAAAATGTGTCCTCCATTTTCTGCTGTTTGTAGACGAGCAGAATTTCTCGAGAGCTGTGTCGACCTTTACTTTTCTTGTGTTAGGTTAGTCTTGAGATCCTTTCTTTCTTATTTATTCGTTCCTGAGCATGATATGCCGGGAGGACTTGCTTGTGTTACCTCGCATTCTACGAGATTCCTAATTGCAAATCTAGAAACAGAGCAACTGTGGTTTTGCTTATCTGATACAGTTTCTGTGCTGATTTAAAATTTCCTTTTGTTTTCTTCTGGCAGAGCTGCATATGCAGTGAAGATGGCGAAAGAGCTCTCATTTAAGACCGAAGAGAAGCACTTGAACGATGGTGACGATACCAGTAGCTCGCACAATACATTTTCTAGCTTGCCTCATGAGCAGGAGCAATCAGCTAAAACCTCCATAAGTATTGGAAGCTTCCCTCAAGCCCAAATAAGTTCAAGTTCTGAGGAAACACCTATTCCTTGCAATTATACGGCTGATAATAGTGCTGAAATCAAGATCTCCACATCCCATCAGGATTCAAGCAGATCAGTCCTCGAAGATGACCAGGCTGTTCAAAGCCTTGATGGTGAGATTTTTTACCAGGGGTCACCAACCTCTAGTACAAATGCACCAATCTTCCACGATGTCAAGACTGCGGAGTCTAATGCTCATTCTGTAGATAACCAGGATTCTGCGCCTCCAACTGCATTTGATTCTCCCAGTTTATCTGAGAAATCTAATTTCAAAATTGCATTGACTCCCTCTTCATCTCCAGTTATTGCATTGACATCATGGTTGGGAAGTACAAGCTACAGCGAGTCCAGGAGTCCTCTTGTTGCTACTCCATCTATGGAATCCTCTCTCTCTGCTAGTGATTTTGATCTGTCTTCTGAATTTAAGTCCGGTTCTCACGGTTCAACTGCTGCCAATTCCTTCTTTTCAGTTACTTCAAGGATTCTTTTTGAAATTGATGATGCTAGTTATGGTGGTGGTCCCTGTTCTGCTGGAGCAACTGCTGTTCTGGATTTTATGGCAGAAGTTCTCTCTGATTTTATGACTGAGCAGATAAAAGCAGCCCAGGTTGTTGAAACAATTTTGGAAAACGTACCTCTTTATGTTGATGCTGAATGTATGCTAGCATTTCAAGGTCTGTGCCTTTGTAGGCTGATGATTTTCCTTGAAAGACGTCTTGTACGTGATGATGAGGAAGATGACAAGAAGCTTGATAAGATCCGCTGGTCATCTAACTTAGACTCGTTATGCTGGATAATAGTGGATCGTGCATATATGGGTGCTTTTCCACAGCCTGCTGCTATATGGAAAACTCTGGAATTCTTGTTATCGATGTTACAGTTGGCAAATAAAGATGGACGAATTGAAGAAGCAACTCCTACCGGAAAGGGTCTCCTATCAATTGGCAGGGGTAGCAGACAACTTGAGGCTTACATTCATTCAATCCTCAAGAATACAAATCGGATGATAATGTACTGTTTCCTACCATCGTTCTTGGTGATGATAGGGGAAGATGATCTCCTTTCACGCTTAGGTCTACTTGTTGAGTCTAAGAAGGGATTATCTTCAAGTTCGGCCCAGGAAGACTCTGGAATTAATATTTGCACTGTCTTGCAGTTGTTGGTTGCACACAGGCAAATCATCTTCTGCCCCAACAATATTGATACAGATCTAAATTGCTGTCTCTGCGTCAATCTGATCTCTCTTCTTCAAGACCAAAGACGAAATGTGCAATATATGGCAGTCGATGTCATCAAATATCTATTGGTGCACCGCAGGGCTGCACTTGAAGACATGCTTGTCTCCAAACAAAATCAAGGACCGCACCTGGATTTACTACATGGTGGTTTTGACAAATTGTTGACAGGAAGCTTACCAGCATTCTTTGGGTGGCTTCAGAGTTCAGAGCAGCTTGTCAACAAAATTCTAGAACAGTGTGCTGCCATTATGTGGGTGCAGTATATTGCTGGATCAGCGAAATTGCCTGGTGTAAGAATTAAAGGCATGGATGGTCGTCGTAAGAAGGAGATGGGAAGAAGATATCGGGAAACATCAAAGCTGGACTTGAGACACTGGGACCAGATAAATGAACGGAGATATGCATTGGAACTGGTTCGTGATTCGATGTCTACAGAGCTTAGAGTTGTTCGTCAGGATAAGTATGGATGGGTTCTTCATGCTGAGAGTGAGTGGGAGGCCCACCTCCAACAACTTGTTCATGAGCGAGGCATATTCCCTATGCATAAATCATCTGATGAAGGAGAGCCAGAGTGGCAGCTTTGTCCCATTGAAGGACCATATCGGATGCGCAAAAAGCTGGAGCGGTCCAAATTGAAAATTGATTGCATCCAGAATGTTCTTAATAACCAGTGTGAGCTGGCCAAATCCAAGATTGACAATGGTCCCAGTGCTTCTGATACTGATTCAGAACCATTTTTTAGCCAGTTGACTGAGGGTGGAAAAAAGAACGATGATGATGGGGAGCTATATCATGAATATTCCATTAAAGAGGCAGATGATGTGAAAGATGCGGCCTCCCTGAGGAATGGATGGAATGATGACAGAGCTAGCAGCAGCTTGAATGAAGGTAGTCTTCATTCTGCCCTCGAGTTTGGTGCGCAATCTAGTGCACTGTCTCCGACAATTACAGAGAGCAATCAAGGAAGATCTGACCTAGGATCTCCAAGGCAATCTTCATCTACAAAAATTGATGACACCAAAACTATGGAGGATAGGTCAGAGAAGGAATTGCATGATAATGGAGAATACTTAATCAGACCTTATTTGGAGCCGTTTGAAAAAATCCGATTCAGATATAATTTTGAACGAGTTGTTGGTCTTGATAAACATGATGGAATATTTCTGATAGGTGAACTGTGCTTATATGTGATTGAGAACTTTTATATCGATGACTCCGGATATATCTGTGAAAAAGAATGCGAAGATGAACTCTCTGTCATTGATCAGGCTTTGGGGGTAAAGAAGGATGTCACTGGCGGGATGGACTTCCAATCCAAGTCCACTTCTTCTTGGGGCACAGCTGTCAAGGCTTTGGTTGGTGGAAGAGCGTGGGCTTATAATGGTGGTGCATGGGGGAAGGAGAAGGTCTGTACAAGTGGTAATCTGCCTCATCCCTGGCGAATGTGGAAGCTTAATAGTGTTCATGAAATTTTGAAGCGTGATTACCAGCTGCGTCCTGTTGCTATTGAGGTATTCAGCATGGATGGATGTAATGATCTCCTTGTATTTCACAAAAAGGAAAGGGAAGAGGTGTTCAAAAATTTGGTAGCCATGAATCTGCCAAGAAACAGCATGTATGGTTCTTTCCCATTGGTGCCACATCAGAAACATTGGTTTTTAGTTATTTTTTCTTGGCATTTGGCATGACTTTGATCTTTGGAATGGATTGCATATCTTTTTGCCTGCATGAGAGAGCACGTGCATTGGTTCACACATTTCCAGCTTTAAACTGGTGTTGGCTTGGAAACTGTCCGTTACAAATTACATGCTCCCTTGTCGATATTATTTAATTTACCTCCTCTGGCAGTCCAGCACACAATAAGTTTTGAATGCTTTTTGGTCCTTTATGATTATAATAGTGGGTTCTGGACTGACATTCATAACAAAAGAAAATTAGTTGGTGCTGGATTTAGTTCTGTCATTTTTTTTAGAAGACATGCTGTGTATTGTCCAAGAGAGACTTGAGAGATGTTTCATACTATATATTTGAATATCATGCAGTATGCTGTCTATTCTGAACATCTGAAGTTTTTCACTTGTAACTTCTATAATATGAGCTTTTGATCTTGATACTTATCACCCTCCCATTTGCCTCAGGTTGGACATAACCATTTCAGGATCAGCAAAGCAAGATAGTAACGAGGGCAGCCGTCTTTTTAAGTTGATGGCTAAGTCTTTTTCAAAAAGGTGGCAAAATGGAGAGATTAGCAATTTCCAGTACCTGATGCATCTGAACACCCTCGCAGGTCGTGGATACAGTGACCTCACACAATATCCAGTCTTCCCCTGGGTCCTTGCAGATTATGAGAGTGAAAGTCTAGACTTTTTCAACCCCAGGACATTTCGTAAGCTTGACAAACCAATGGGATGTCAGACAATGGAAGGGGAAGACGAATTTAGGAAAAGGTATGTATTAGGTGTAATATTAGATTATTCACAACACTCTAAGGCTGTTCTTAGATGCTGATCAACTCACTGATCATTCGATAGTCTGTCCGGGTGTCTCCTTTAGATCTTAGTTGTTTTTTTATTTTACTTTGGCTTATATGAGAATATAATAACAGGCATCGTTTTCTATTACTTTTAATGTGCACCCGTTCTTGTCAACTAGAAATGAACCCTTTCTAGCTGAAAAAATGGAAAAAGAATAGCTAATAGGAATCAATTTAGAAGCTTGAGAATGACTGTAGGAAATTTTCGTTAGCTAGTTAGAAATTCAGGTAGATTCATCGAACCGCCCTTCTCTAGAGATTTTGCGACTTTTATGTAATATTCTAGTTGAGCTAGTGCAATCCTGCTTATCTGTTCATGTTCACTGTCTACTGCAGATATGATAGTTGGGATGATCCAGAGGTCCCAAAGTTTCATTACGGTTCTCATTATTCAAGTGCTGGAATTGTCCTTTTCTACCTTCTTCGTTTGCCGCCTTTCAGTGCTGAAAATCAGAAGCTACAAGGTGGCCAATTTGATCATGCGGATCGACTCTTCAATAGTATCAAAGACACTTGGCTGAGTGCTGCTGGGAAGGGTAACACATCAGATGTGAAGGAACTTATTCCTGAATTCTTTTACATGCCTGAGTTCCTGGAAAATCGCTTCAATCTTGACTTGGGAGTCAAACAATCTGGAGAGCAGGTCTGTCTTGGTATCTATATTGGATTATTACCTTATTTTCTGTTTAAACTTTTACGTGAGTAAGTGGATTTCTACCATGTCAAAAAGAAAACCAGATTTCTACTGCGTACATACTCCCTAGTTTTGCTTTCCAGTGTTTAAGAGAATAAGGTGGTGATCTTTCAGGTAGGTGAAGTTGTCTTGCCTCCTTGGGCTATGGGAAGTGCAAGGGAATTCATCAGGAAGCACAGAGAAGCGTTAGAATCTGATTATGTTTCAGAAAACCTGCACCACTGGATAGACCTCATCTTTGGATATAAGCAAAGGGGCAAGGTAGGTCTCGGGAACTTATATTTCGCAGTGAAATCTGTTAATCTTTTTTATTAGGAAAACTCGTCATGACATCTTGGAGGATTCTGAATTGATCTTTGTTAGAATAATTAAATATTAAACCACGCCTTCATGTAACAGCTTAAGCTTTTAGAACAGTTGGCGGTGGTTCCGCAAAATTTAACATGGTATCAGAGCAGGAGGTCCTGAGTTCAAATCTTACCAGGCCCCTATTTGCCTCCCCATTTCATATTTCCACGCTTTAGACTTAGGCCAAAGTCCAGCCTACGCGTGAGGGGGGGTGTTAGAATAATTAAATATTAAACCATGCCTTCATCTAACAGCTTAAGCTTTTAGAACAGTTGGCGGTGGTCCCACAAAATCTAACAATCTTCAATCTTTAGGAAGTTAAATTAAACTGCTATTCTTATTTTGTAGCAACCTTGCTTTGTTAGGGGTTCAGACCCTTATTCCTTAGCTTGCCCCACGAATTGAGGTGTGTGTTGTGGTTCAGCTTCAATCCCGCCTTTGGGTGTCGATTTTGAATCCTTCCGCATGTACTCAGTTCAGACTTACTTGGGGCCAGGGGTGGGGGCCCTCCTGGCAGGCCTTGAGGGGTTCACTTGCTGCAACCGGCGCAAGCAAGGACGGCGTAGGTTCCCCTCGCAGTCCTAAAATAAAACCTTGCTTTGTTACTGATGCAACAAAAATTTAGGCTGGATTCGACTACTGATCTACCGAATTTATGAGAGGAAAAGTTTTAAATACTGCTTTTATTTGCTGACAATTGCGGCTAGGGAAGATCAAACTATAATTGCATGGTGATGGTGTTGATACGCCCCGACCTTTGGTTATTGCTGGGATTTTTATTTTTTTTTGGTTGAAAATGCTGGGAATTAATGTGCCTAATATTGCTAGCAAAGTCCATTGTCTCTTCTTTATAGATTCCCATCTCTTTTCCGTATTTATTCTTTGAGTGATCATGTACAAATGAAGTGCGACTTGATAGTCTGCCAAAATGAACAAGACAAATGTTCCTTTCAGTTAGTTTTTTGTTTCTCATGCTTACAGCTGCTCTGTTGACAGGCCGCTGAAGAAGCTGTTAATGTATTCTACCATTATACATATGAGGGTAGTGTTGATATTGACTCAGTTACAGACCCTGCAATGAAAGCCTCCATCTTAGCACAAATTAATCACTTTGGCCAGACACCGAAGCAGCTTTTCCTGAAACCCCATGTAAAAAGGAAAGTTGACAGAAAACTTCCTCCGCATCCGCTAAAGCATTCCGCTCATCTTGTTGTCCGTGAAGTTCGCAAAACATCAAATGCGATAAGTCAAATTGTCACACTCAATGAGAAAATTCTGGTAGCTGGAGCCAACACATTGCTTAAACCCAAAACTTATACCAAATATGTTGCATGGGGTTTCCCGGACCGTAGCTTGAGATTTATGAGTTATGACCAGGACAGACTCCTCTCTACTCATGAGAATCTTCATGGTGGCAACCAAATTCAGTGTGTGAGCTCGAGTCATGATGGTCAAACTCTAGTCACTGGGGCAGATGATGGCTTAATTTCAGTTTGGAGAATAAGTAAGGATGGACCCCGCATCACACGTCAATTGCAGTTGGAGAAGGCACTTTCTGCTCACACAAGCAAGGTGACTTGCCTTCATGTCAGCCAACCATACATGCTGATCGTAAGTGGATCAGATGACTGCAGCGTCATTATATGGGATCTCAGCACATTGGTCTTTGTCAGGCAATTACCTGAGTTCCCAACTGCAGTATCGGCAATTTATGTAAATGACCTCACCGGGGAGATTGTAACAGCAGCAGGAGTGTTGCTGGCTGTTTGGAGTATCAATGGGGATTGTCTAGCTGTGGTGAACGCATCGCAACTGCCATCTGACTTTATTCTGTGTGTAACCAGTTGCACGTTTTCAGATTGGCTGGACACGAACTGGTACGTGACTGGTCATCAAAGTGGTGCTGTGAAAGTTTGGCAAATGATTCATTGCTCTGACCTAGAGGCTGAGGAGAGCAAGTCAAAAGCTTATAGGGTCGGAGGATTTAATTTGGGTGATAGGTCATCGGAGTACAGATTAGTGCTGCGCAAAGTTCTCAAGTTTCATAAGCATCCAGTAACTGCCCTCCACCTCACCAGTGATCTGAAGCAGTTGTTAAGTGGGGATTCCAATGGGCATTTGTCGTCATGGACGATACCTGATGAATTAGTGAGATCTTCGTTTAATAGGGGGTAGTGTGTGGAAATTCGATGATTCCTGATCGTTTTTCCTCAAGTGGCAAATCGATTCTTTGACGATACTCCTAGGTTGAGTCCGCACGCATGATGGAGTACTATGTCCACGTGATCTGCAGATGTTGAACGGGGGACTAATCCGCCATTTGATTGAAGAGAGCAAAACAGAGCCTTAAGAAAGCCTCTCGGCATGGATCGGTGAAAGAGAGGATGAACCTGAGATGCGGTAAGGTCCTGGAATCGATAGTACGCGGTGAAATTTTTGAGTGAGACATGGGATGTTTCTGATTTTGCTGGTGAACATCCGGGGAGTGATTTATTCAATGTAAATAGATGAGTTCAGTGACAACGAGCATTATGTTGTACAGCAAGATAGCGTGCCTGTAACGGTTTATGACAATTGATATTGGAAAGAATTGGTGAGAGTTCTTAAATTAGTTCAGTGTTCTTTTCACATTTCCATTTTGGCAAGAAGCGCCATTTGGGGTCTTGATTCCCATTCTCATTTTGTTGTGAACAGTTAGAATCTATTTTTCTTTTCTCACTTGACTATACAGTGTTAATTTTCGTTTTGTTTTCTTTTCCTTGTAAATCCCCTTCATCATGTTTATGGAAGACTGACGAGCCATGAACCTGCATAAATTCTCTCTTAAGGGCCTGTTTACTTTGCCTTCTTAATATTACTTTTATTTTTCTATATAACGAAGTAATCAAGAATCCCAGATTATCCCGCTTAGTGGAGAAGACAATTTATGTCCGGGGGTACCTCAAGTGGTGATAATGACCGTGGTGTAATCGATTAATCAAAAGTGAGATGCATATATAAATGGTAGTAGAAGTTTTGTAACTTGGGGCAGTAAACCGGAAAGAACAATAGTGAAAGTACTCTGCTGAGCCGACATTGACACTGACACTGAGAGGCGAAAGCTAGGAGAAGAGACAATATATTCGAATTGCATTTTTCTATCTGAAAATTTCTCTTCTTATTGTATCTATTTATTTTTATTAGTTTAGATTCATAATTTCACAATCAATTAGAATTTTATTGCTAGTTTGATGTTTTTATTGCGTCGTGGTGATTTCTCAATTATCGGGTTTTAGTTATCGGAAAAGATAGCCCTTGCCATCCATGTTTGGAGGCATGCAGATGACAAAGTATCTTAAAAAATGCTAATTCTCGCTCTCATTGATTACGAAAGCTAAATTATTTTCTACGATTGGTGATCCATCGATCAGAAGATAGTTGGAGGAAAGCGCGTATAGGGACCATCTTGGCTGCACCGGTTGCATGTGTCCCCAATGCATCCCGACCCGTTTAGATCACGTGTGTCGCACTAATATCAAGGGTTTGGATCCATTGGTCATGATTCAAGGACAGAACCTGAAATCGGAGAATTGGACTGGTGGGAACTGTTCGGTTTTGTCGCGATCTAAATTTTGCCGAAACCTAGGTTAATGGATTACTAAGTTAATTAAATTAACTAACCCAGCTCAGACCCTCCCAAGTCCTACCAAATCACAACTTAAGGTTCGATATTAACATGCAAAAGATTTAAAATGGAGTCGCCACTAATTGTTTATGGTAGACTGATTAGAAACCTGAACAAAGTATAGAGAGATATACTTTATTTCTACGAATTAGAGATTAAATGAGTTCGGGAACTTGATTACGCTAATATTTCTATTAACGCCCTTTCGGTACCCATTTTTCATGAAAATTCTTTGATTAGCAATATAGATTAATGTTTTTGGGGTTTTCTTTTATTGAATGCAATGCTAATGCAACCATATTCTAAAATGAAATGCATTTAATTAAATGATCTAGGTCTAATGACGTAAAATTAAATGACATGCATTTATGACCCTAAACTTACCTTTTCTAAATGATGGGCAAAAAATGTCATGTGACTATACTATATGACATGCAATTTAATTAATTAATCCTAATGACTAAGGTTAAATAATAAATGAACCTAGACATTTAATTCTATATGAATGCACTTAAAAAACTATATTAAATGAACATAAACATGGCATTAATGAATTTAGACATGGAAATAATGCATGAACCCAGGCATGGTAAAGATGACATGCATACGATGAGTATTTTTTGGTATTTTTTTTTTATGATTGATTATACTAAACAAGAATGAATAATTTGAACAAAAATAATTAATCTTGTCCATAATATACTTTTAATTTCGATTTTCGATTTCACAGCATTCCCTTGAATTAGGGCCAGAAAGTAAATTAATTTATAGAATAACCGTCATCTCTAAATACATAGGGCAGATTTTGAAATCTTATTTTGAAATTATCAATCCGATTCTTATAATCAAGAATGTGATATATAATTTTCATATGCGGGCACGATCATACTTCTGAATTGAAGTCAGATTGTGACGCCCCAGATACGTCACACGCGACACGTGTCCCATTTAATTTATTTATTTGTTGCCTTACAAGCATGCAGAAGCAAAAAAAGGCATCACATAAACATTGCACAAGATTCAGAAAATACTTATGCATCATTTTCACATATTACACAACATTAACAAAAGATCTGGGATACATACAAAGGCTCCAAAAAGGAAAGAGTAGCCTAACTCTCATACTATCAACGCACTTCAAAAGCGGGCCTGCACCTAAGCTGAGATCAACATCAAAGGTCGATCACTTCACCATCAAACGAACCATCACCAAAACCTCTTAACGGACTGATCAGATCCCCGTCGAGGTTAAAGTACCATGCAATAAAATGATAAGGTACCCACTCTATTTTGCCCACATCTATCCACATAGTTGAAAAACATCTAGTATAAATTGCATCAGACTCGAGTACAAAGATACTATCATACGTATCTTCAAAATACACAGGCGCACCGACTTGCGATGGCGGTAAGTCTATACCTACACGTCTAAAAAATATTGGAGTGAGCCTAAGCCCAATAAGTGAACTTTCTAGGTTTAAATTAGTATATCATTTCAACACTTAACCTGGCAACACAAGCAATGAGATTTCAATGCATTACCAATACATCATGATTGTAAAACAAAAGCTTACCTCTGAAGTCGATGGCATATCAATAGTGATATCACATAACATGTTTTATTCAATGCATGCGGATGCCATAACACCTTAGAATGCACCAGTATCACCTAGTGTTTTATTAACACAAATACAAATATCCACATGTGCATGCATAATCATTTTACATTCCCTCCCGAACACTATCGGGGCATCCCAACACTATGGGGCATCTCAATACTATGAGGCATCCCAACACTATGAGGCATCTCCACTTCGAGGCATCCCGCAACATCCGCCCACGGGGCATCCAAGATCACACAGCATGGGCATCTCGACTCCCGAAGCATCCCGAACCTCCCCGGGGCATCCCAACACTATGGGGCATCTCCATTCCGAGGCATCATTACCATTTAATTTAGGGGCGACGGAATTATCTTATTCTCATGCAATGCTCATACACATCAATATACTCATTTAGTCATTCAGACTTTACATGCAGTCATTCAAACTTAACACCATATGCAGTCACTTAGACTTTACATCACATGCAGTCACTCAGACTTTACATCATATGCAGTCACTCAAACTTTAAATCATATGCAGTCACTCAGACTTTAAATGCCAATTGCTGCCACTCAGACTTTACATACAGTCACTTAGATTTTAAATGCCAATTGCAGCCACTCAGACTTTACATACATTCACTTAGACTTTGCATACAGTGACTCAGACTTTACATACAGTTACTCAGACTTTGCAAACATTCAGGCTCAGAAGTTACGTTTCAAAAGATACCTCAGATGCTGAAAATAATGCTCAGATGCAGTAAATAGACTTAGACTCATGTGCAGATTTCGCTCAAATGATGCAGAATACTTCCAAGTCCAAATACATCACTTTCACAAGTCGTACAAATACCACACCTTAATAGAATCCGTCAAACACCTTTAGGATATATAAGCACTTTTCAAGGCAAACATCATCACATCATCATTTCACACAATCATTTTCAGACTTAAACTTCATCTACAACCAAGTGTTTCATCGTCTTTTCCTTTGTCTTTACTTTTCCTCAATCGAAGCCAGGAATTGTCAATGGTGTCTCGTGCGTTCTTTGGACTGGGCAGCAACTTCGTTGAATAAGGTCGACCGAGGAGCAGCGACGGCGACGAGGCATGGGCGTCCACCGCTCGACCCCAACTCTCCTTTCTCACGTATTTCGCTCTCTAAATTTTTCTGAATCCACTCTTTTTTCCCCCCGTCTCTTATGCGTTATATATGCAAAATAAAAGATAAGCTAAACAATTCAAAATGGAAAGATATGGCCGCAAAGTTGTTATTTTTATTTGAAATATCCGATATCTTCTCCAAAACATTCACCATCGATTCTAATTTGAATTTGCGGATATTCGTTTTCCTCTTTGAACTCACGGATCGAGATTGGCCACGACTCAAACGGTGGATGGTGGATCACAATTGCGTCGGATGCTCGACAGTGGGGCTTGCGGATGAGGGTTCAATTTTTAATGCGAAAAAAATGCATGTTTTAATTATGCTGAAAATTTAAGGAAAATGCTCCTAAGTCTAAATGCAAACTAAATGTAATCAAATTAAATATTCTTGGTAGGGGCTAGGGTCAGTCTCTATTTTTTTTTGTTGCAATTTAATAAATTCTAAATAAAAACTAAACAAGGGTCAAAATTTAGGTGTCAACAGCTGCCCCTCTTTGAGCGGGAGCTCATAGAGGTTCCGTTCAAAGACTCAATCGAGACCTAAATTTTGGCCGTGCGATGCATGTTGTTTTTGTTGGGATTGTCAATCCCATTTTTTGATGCAATAAGTATGGTGCATGGAATGCCAATGCAGACAATAAGTAACGTACATTAAGGCTTTCTAGTTCCAGCGGAGTGGTAAAAAAGACTTAGCGTACGGATTGCGTACACAACATTTAGTTTTTTACTTCTAAATGCTTTGTAATGCTGACAATTCCCTTGAGTCCCAAATTGAGAAAATAAGGTTTTCAAAGTACGGGTTGCTTGTCTGTTACCCAAAGTTTTCCCCCAGATGCGAAATAACGCGAGATATTTGAAAAAGTTTTGAAAGACAACTTAAGCCAATTAAGTATCTAATATAAGAGTTGTGCTACCTAAGCCGATTAGGTGAACACGAAAAGGAATGTGACATTCGAGCTAATCGGTGTGAACATAAAAGGGTGTGACGCCTGAGCTAATCAGAACGAACACAAAGGTATACCACCTGAGCTAATCAGTGTGAATACAAAATGGTGTGACGCCTGAGCTAATCAGAATGAACACACATGGATGTACCACCTGAGCTAATCAGCGTGAATACAAAAGGGTGTGACGCTTGAGCTAATCAGAACGAACACACATGGGTGTATCACCTGAGCTAATCAGTGTGAATACAAAGGGGTGTGACGCCTGATGTAATTAGAACGAACACATAAGGGTGTACCACCTGAGCTAATCAGCGTGAATATAAATGTGTGTGACGCCTGAGCTAATCAGAATGAACACAAAAGGGTGTACCAACTGAGCTAATCAGTGTGAATACAAAAGGGTGTGACGCCTGAGCTAATCAGAACGAACACGCATGGGTGTATCACCTGAGCTAATCAGTGTGAATACAAAAGGGTGTGACGCCTAAACTAATCAGAACGAACACAAATGGGTGTACCACTTGAGTTAATCAGTGTGAATACAAATGTGTGTGATAACTTGAGCTAATCAAGTATCAAAGATAAAATAAAATTTGGGGGACAACTTGAGCTGATCAAGTGTCGATGTAAGGTAAGATTTTAAAGGGGAATCAAGAAACATACCTGAGTTCTTCTTCATTGGTCAGGAGCAGCAGGCTACCTGTCTTTTCATTTCATGCGCAAGATGAAACTATGTAGTGTATTTTCTCAAAAGAATTAGCTCATATTATTAAGCTTTATTGAGAAAGTTTGTCAATAAAAAAAAATATGTTTAATCCTTCTGATAATCTCGGGTGCACGATGAAAAGGCTCGAAAATTCCTTTCGGATTTTCGGGTGAAAAATTCATTCTGGATTTCCAAAAAGTCATTTGAAATTTTGATCAGGTAATAGGGTCGAAAATTCCCTTCGGATTTTCAAAAATGTACTTGAAACTTCAAATCAGGTGTTAAAATGAGATCGAAAATTCCATTCGAATCTTCAAGAAGGTACCTAAAACTTCAATCAGGCAGTAGGATCAAAAGTTCCCTTTGGACTTTCAAAAAGAGTACCTGAAACTTCAATCAAGTATTTGAATATGCAAGACATTTAGACGAATACGAGGCTATAATGAGCAACTCGAACGTCAATGCTGGTCTTCGAGGAAATGTTACCTATCAGACATGATTAGGAACAACATGTATACGCATTCATGGACAATTGAGGCTATACATGTCAGAATTCATCCATTCCTCTTTTAAAATAAATGGTTTACGCAAAACAATTCCGCCGATTCATGCATTATCAAATTTCGTTGGGAAAAGTTTAATAAGACAATCCGTATTAGCAATGCGGATATCATGAATCGTTAAATGAGGACTTTCAGTCAGAAAGGACTTACTCTCACTCTTAGGGGAAAAGCTGTTTTGAGAATCACTCAATCTCACTGTCATCACATTCGACAAGAGTCTGAGAGTCTCGCATTAGTACGACCTTACCAATCTGACAGGACTTTAGCAGGACTGTAATATTGGCTTAGTCAATGGTTTTCAATGGGGACTCTTTCGAGTTAAGGCATTTGAAAGAAATGTCTTCATCAGTAGTTTCAGGTTTACAAGTCAAGAACCCTGCAAAATGAGAAGAAAAAATCTTGCTCGCACTTCTTCAAGTGAAGCTTAAGACATGTAAACCTTACGTTAACTTAAGTGCCCTAATCAGAAGAGACTTTAAGGGTTGTAACGTAGGTTAGGATTGAGGGACTGAAGAACGAAAAGGCTTATTTTGGCTCAGAATATTTATATGAAGGGCTAAGGTTGGTGATCATTGATGTTTTGTCATTGGTCTTCAGTCTTCAATCTTTAGCCTTTAGTCTTCAGAATAACCGTTGGAAATTATGGCATTTGGATTCCATTGCGGATCAGGGAAATTTTGCTAGAACTGCAAACTACTCGATTTGAATTCAGCACTTTGCCAAACCGTTGCTATCTTCACTTTGCAAGTAGATTCCAATTGAGGAAATTTACAAACTTGTTCTATTGAATATGCTTCTTTTTTTTTACAAGTAGACTCCCATTGAGGATTTTTACATTGTAACCTAACTTTACAAAACTTTGGGGGTTTGGCCTTTTTGC
>BCNH02000011.1:22931282-22945454 GCA_001662345.2 Metrosideros polymorpha var. glaberrima | reverse complement strand
TCACCAACAAGGGTTTAAGAAACGAAATGTAACAGGCTCAAATGGGTTACACAAAGGATATAGTGTGTAGGATAGAGAAAGAACTGTTATTCATTATCTTAAGGCACTTAAATTTTAGCTCGAGTTTAATGTAAAGCAGTCCCAAGAAGATTAATGCAAGTACAAGCCAGAAAATCCATAATCATTTTTTCACCTTTTACCGTCATGCTTACCTCCAATTGTCCCGATGTGAGGTGGTTCTTGATAGGGATAAAGAAATGAAACTTTGAGTGTATGAGCTCAAATGGGCTAGCAAGGGATAACCTTTAGTGTTTTGGTAGAAAAAATGAATGTCTGCCGTCATTTCAGTCATTGTATCTTTTGCGAGATAACCTTTCACCTTGAAGAATATTGAATTTTTCCGCTTTACTCACTGGGAAGTGTGTTGGGACGTGTATGGAAATGGTTTTGCCTTTCGTCGTCCTAATATTCCTTATTCATGTGTTCAATTCATTTCACACATTCATTGAATTGTCTAAATCAAGTTCCTCTTTAAAAATTGATAATTCAAACAGACAAAATAATCATACGTAAACTTGAAATGAGCATTTCCATCTTGCAATTCATTGTGAGCATCTGAGTATGCATAAATTTTGCAATGAGCTTAAGAAAATTTACTTGCAAATCATGTTATCATTTTAGAACAAGCATCTGTTTCATATATTCTCGGGACGACACAAAACTTGACCCATTGTTTTAAAAGCAAAAATGCCCTGCAGGAAATGTTAGGTATCAAGCATAGGAGGAATGAATTGGAATGCCCATAAGTTGACTTGGTCATATCGATCAGTTGAGGATCGAATGTTCAACTTGCATGACTTTGGCTCATGACCCTAAAAAAATGCACAAATAGGCCCTTAAGCAATAATTCAAGAAATACTAGCCGTTCATCAGTTGTCCTTGAATTAAACCTGCATGGAGAAAAACCAAAGTATCAGTTTCAAAATAACTTGAGTTTAAGGAAAGATACTTCACCTTTTCCCTTTAGGTAACGGGCCTTGATTTGATTAAGGAAATGATACTTCTCTTTTGAAATAAGATGAGTCTTCTCTTGACTTGTCTCCACTTTAAATGATGTGTAGGTGAATGGATTGACCGAAGCTGGTAGTTCGATCCTTGACTCGACAAATATCTTGCTTCCGCCCTTGCCCCTGTAAAAAGGAAAATAAGTGTTAATTTCAAAGTCAGTAAAGTTCAAGAAGGAATACTCCCTTTTCCTTTGACATTGAGTGGCCTTCTCTTGGCTTGCCCCCAATTTCTTGTTGTTGTAGGGCCATAGGTGCTGGTTTAGGTAGCAAATGTGGTCGGCCTAGAATAAGGACAGCACATCCATGAATGCGTTGCCACGTGGTGCACAATATTGCTTCTAGCCCGACTCATGGGTGGTTTGTCTTAGAGACTCATGAATGGTATTTCTTGGCTAGTGGACTCTCCAGGCCGCTGCTTATGATGACCGGTTGGAATGCATGAAGAACTGGCCGGAACGGGATTGTATCTCAATTGGTTTTGTTGTGCCTTGATCAATCCTTTGGTGTGGGCAGGCTTTGGATGGTATGGGCCTACTATCGACTTTAGTCAAGATTGGTAACGTCTGTTTTGAAGTAACTAGACATCCCAGACGCGTCATCTTGCCTCCGAAGACAGGATTCAGCCCAGCAAATAAAACCATAGGGATTATATTCATTAACATTGGTGTTAAATTATCCCTTTCGATCGGATGCCCCTGTTCTAATTCTGACACATACTGTAGAGATGTCAATAAGACAAGAAAGGGTTAAACTAATGAGACCCTCGCTCTTGCTAGAAAAATTTTGAAAATCATTTTGTTTCGAAAAGGTTTTTTTTTTAGGCAAGAAAATATGATGAAGCCCAGCGCTCAGTATTCTCCACTGATGACATCATTTTTCATTTGTTGGATAGCATCACAAAGCTGGTTTGGTGTACTTCATCATTTTCTCAAATTATAAAAGCAAACTTTGTAATTTCATTGATAATCATCAACCAATTACATTTATTGAATTGAAAATGCAATAATGGTTCCTTCAGTGGGAACAAATCCTATTTAAATGTTCTAGACCTAAAACTATAAACAAATGACCTAGACCCTACCCTAGAAAGCGAAAGGACCTAGAATTAGTAAGCAGAAAATGTCCCACGAAGGGGAGCTTGCACTTATTCACAACCAGATTACCTTCAGGGGCGAGTGCTTCTCACATTTGTTGATGCATCATGAACTACGCATTATGGGCTTGGGTCTCTGAATTCATCACCCCAATCTTCAAGAACTGGGTTTTGGGCAAAGAAGCTTGGAGGGGCAGAATATTTGACCATGTAATCGAATCTTCCACTTGGGTGCCCCAAAGTATCGGTGTATGTAGCTCTAGCCTGCTCAAGGAATTCCAATCGAAGGTTAGTGACGACCAAAAGATCATCATTTCCATGGCACAGCTCGAGGCTTCGGAACATGCAAATGTCGGCGTCCAACAGGTCTTAGATCTATTTTCTCAGGATATTACAATTGTCAATCGAGTGTCCGATCTCGCCCTCATGGAAGTCACAGTTTTTCCACAGATCGTAATACGGGAACATTTCTGGATGATGGGACTTGGTTTCTCTTTACAGCAGCCCCTTTCGTAGAAGAACAGGCCAAATTCGGGACATTGGCGTTGGGAGCAGGGCAAACCTCCTTGGGGGTATGGGCACTATCAATCTCACTGGTTGTGGCGGAGCCGTAGGATGAAGATGTCTTCTCGATTCAGCTTGGATTCTTCAGTCAATCTGAGGGATTGCAGCATGAGTACGGCGGACAAGGAGCAGCTCAGCAGAGGGTGAACCCACAGGGTGCGAGCCAAGAATGCCCGCTTGGTTAGATGAAGAGTGAGATTCGGTCGCGAGTTTCAGCTGATCGAGACCCTCACGATTGATCATATCATCAAGGACAAACTCGACACACTTTGCCAACCTGGAGATCGATCTCTGCAACACGTCGATTTGGTCTTGGAGATGTGCAATTTGGGCAACATTGCAAGTCATCTTTTCCTTCATGAGAGCCATGAGCTCATTGATGTCAGCCATTTGCTTTGCTTTGGACCGAGTGACAATTGGTGAACAAGGAGGATCCGCAATAACCCTACCTATAAAAGGTAATAAGCAGGATGAATACGACAAGTAAGAGTGATGAGCCAGTCCATGATGTCCCTCTAGACTCAACGAACGAAGTAGACATGACCAAAGGACTGAATCAAGCAATTTCCAGTTTCGTCAGCTTTCACGAGAAATTTCGTATTAATTCTCATATTAGTCAAAATGACACCAAAATTTATGAGCTGATAGCTGATATAATGACAAACAACTTTCATCTTTTGAGCTTGAGAAAATTCCGTACAGATCAATACAGTTTAATGGTTTTTTCTGAAAATTTTGTTCAGTAAACTGATTTATCCGGTTTTTACTTTGAGGATAAATGGGTCATCAAAAACGGGAATTGATGCCCGAAAATTTTCAGATCACTAGTTCACATCTCATTATACAACTTTCCAGTTATGAGTTTTTAGCAAATGGGCCCTCCAATTAGTGGTACATTTGCAAAATGAAGTTCAGGTGGTGACAATTCTAAAATCCAGATTTATTAGGCCACATGTTAAATTCTGGAATAAATGGAAAAAAAATCAATTTGATCCAAAAATTTTTCTCGTGATAGATTAGGATCCTCTGAATGTTTTTTATGAAGGGCAAGACTTCCGATTCTAGACCTAAAAAAATGGAAAAATCGAGGAACCGGGGAAGGTCCATAAATCAGGATTTCGCAATTTCCCTTTTATCCCAGAAAAACGGAACTTTTCCACCCCTTCGACCCAAGCAAATCATGTTCGTTGGTTCTGATTTTTTTATATGTTAAAGATCGATGTGTTGTTAACAACTTCTACTAAGGACAAAAGTCCAAATTCAAATCATGGGATTTTGCAGAAATTGCACAACACTAAGAGGTTAATCAGAAATTTGCATCTCAAAAGAATCCAACCAAATTGAAAGTTTGACAAAGTAGCTTCAAAATATGAACACAGCTAAGAAATGAAACACTAGACTCTAAAAAGAAATCTTAGACTTGATAACAAAACGTCTTGATCTATGACTTTGAGGAAACAACTCCATCCTTCAATCGCTTGTACGCCCTAGTCATCTTTGAAGCCCTTTCTTCAGCTTGATCTAGCTTATGCTTGAGATCTTCCACTTGTGTCCGAAGAGTAGCTGTAGGTGGCACCTAAGGAATCTTTGGGCGGAACGCTTTCGGAACCACATGCTTTTTGATGTACTTGGTTGTAGCATGATGAGCCTTCTCGTCGCCCGTTAATTCTTTTCGTGGTAAACTGAGCTTTATCAGTCGACAAGCATCCCATAACGATCGACTGGTGATGATGGCTTGTTCATGTTCCGGGGTGACATTCGAGAAATCGAGCTGAATGTGTTCATCATCGAGAGGTAGTGGTAGTTCCTAAACAACTCCATACTGTCGCTTTACTCGCAGAGGGTGATACTCCGTGATTCCCGTGAAACCGAGCAAAGGAACCGGTCCAGTACTTCCACATGATAAACGAGCCACCTTTACTTGGAACCAATCAGCGCGCCATTGGAAACCTTGGGAAATCGGATCCTCCAAAAGACCTAATCATTCAGAAAAATGATAATTCGGGATTTCCTATTGTTTATTTTTAAAAACTATAATGGGAGGACAAAAATTTCTGAGTTTATCTGCCATTACAAGACTTCTGCAGCCCTTTAAGTGTGATAAAAACCATATTTGCAAAAGCTCTGCAGAAGTTTGCGAGGTTCGCCCATTACTCCATTTATACTTAGTAAGTGAAATAAAAGTTTCAGTCAGTATTGAATTAATGAAATTCCGTCCTTCACATACCTGCTGAACGAGATAAGGCAATTTTGGATTAATTGAGTTTTGGCAATGAGGAAAAACCACTAATCCGAGGAAAGCTAACATGAAAATTTTGCTTTTTTGTATTGACGATGCCTGATTAAAACAGTCAGTTAAAAATGAGAAAGGGCAATTCCCATAGTTAGCTTTCAAAACTTTTCGGACTGTGTCAATTTTAATTCTTAAAAATTCGGACAACAATAATCCGGGGTCTGTACCAATGTACGGGCTAACAAGTTCCGATTCTAAAGGCTTTCCGATGAGCACGCTATATTCTTTCAAAGTAGGGGTAAGTTCGTGTTTACCGAATATGAAGGTAGAAGTATTGGGGTACCAGAAATACGTAAGCGCTTGGATGAGGCCGGTGCGAGCATGGATCTCCAGTAATGGTAGTAAATGCCCTAACCTGCGCTCCACATACTTATATGCTATGCTGTCCAGCTGAGTTAACCATTCACTCAAAGTTGACTTGGGCGTCATGACGATCTGGATGTTTTTGGTTCCCATGATGTAATAGATCAAGACGTGACACAACCTAACATGCCATGGACCGACAACAAAAATAATACGAAATAAGTAAATTAAAAGGGAAAGGTTCAAGAATCTTACTTTACTTAATATGAAAATTTCATAAACATGCGCATGATAGGTGCAGGGTTGCCTATTGCTAATTTTGCAAAGTAAAGTCTCAAGGACAAACCGTACCAAACTATATTGGTCTTGTTTAGCCCTCAAGAACTTCGGTTAGGCCAAGGGTCCATCTTGTGCCGTTGGATTACGACCAGGGTGGGTACTCCTCAACACGAAAAATTCGGGATCGGAAACAAGATCACCCACTCTTCTGAATTGAAGCCAAGGAGATTCTTATCTTGATACCATCCTAAAATTTTCTAAAAGCCCGGGTTTGTGTAGTGCAAAAAATTTAAAAGACACGCACAGCAATTTAAGTCATGCAGCATTTCAACTTTTTTGCAAAAAATTTAAACTATTCGACTCTGCAAAACAAAAGTTAGCAAGCATTTTATTTATCATAACCTTGCAAGAACATTTAACACGTGAAGAATTAGGGACCAATTCACATCACCAAAGCAAGCAGAAATTTCATGAAAAATTTTAGGCCTAAGTCCACTTGGTTCCTTAATTTTTTTTAAAAAAAATTAAAAGACACTCAGTTCCCTAGTGGAGTCGCCAAGCTGTCGCGACCTAAATTTTGCCGAAACCTAGGTTAATGGATTATTAAGTTAATTAAATTAACTAACCCAGCTCGGACCCTCTCAAGTCCTACCAAATCGCAACTTAAGGTTCGATATTAACATGCAAAAGATTTAAAATGGAGTCGCCACTAATTGTTTATGGTAGGCCGATTGAGACCTGAACAAAGTATAGAGAGATATACTTTATTTCTACGAACTAGAGATTAAATGAGTTCGGAACTTGATTACGCTAATATTTCTATTAACGCCCTTTCGGTACCCATTTTTCATGAAAATTCTTTGATTGGCAATATAGATTAATGTTTTGGGGTTTTCTTTTTATTGAATGCAATGCTAATGCAACCATATTCTAAAATGAAATGCATTTAATTAAATGATCTAAATCTAATGACGTAAAATTAAATGACATGCATTTATGACCCTAAACTTACATTTTCTAAATGATGGGCAAAAAATGTCATGTGACTATACTATATGACATGCAATTTAATTAATTAATCCTAATGACTAAGGTTAAATAATAAATTAACCTAGACATTTAATTCTATATGAATACACCTAAAAAATTATATTAAATGAACATAAACATGGCATTAATGAATCTAGACATGGAAATAATGCATGAACCCAGGCATGGTAAAGATGACATGCATACGATGAGTATTTTTTGGTATTTTTTTTATGATTGATTATACTAAACAAGAATGAATAATTTGAACAAAAATAATTAATCTTGCCCATAATATACCTTTAATTCCGATTTTCGATTTTACAGTATTCCCCTGAATTGGGGCCAAAAAGTAAATTAATTTATAGAATAACCATCATCTCTAAATACATAGGGCATATTTTGAAATCCTATTTTGAAATTATCAATCCGATTCTCATAATTGAGAATGTGATATATAATTTTTATGTGCGGACACGATCATACTTCTAAGTTGAAGTCAGATATTACCCTATTGCACATTTTTCTCGAGACATAGGCACAATTGGAGCATATATTATGAGCAAGATTGGTTATTAATGTGCAAATTAAATCACAATCATAATCATAAAGATAAAGAAAATAAAGTAAAAAAAAACTATAGATAAGTGCCTAATTATCTATAAGGCAATATTACGTTATCACTAACACAATATTACCCTATCCAAAAGATCTACATATTTAATTTAAACAACAAAACCTGTAGATAATGTTAGATATGCAAGGCAATTCAAATTAGGAAATGAGATAATACCAAATAACAAAGGATCGAAATTTTACCTTATCTCAAAGTAACTTCCCTAATTCAAATAGATCCAAGTCAGATCGGCTCGGGATTGCGGATCGGCTCAGATGGGATTGCGGACAGCAGCAAAGTGGCTCGCGGTGATGGTGCACAACGGTGCGCCAATGATGATCTACGGTGAGGAAACTCCTGGCTCGCCACGAAGGTGCAGGTTTTTGGGTAATGCTCGCTTCGTGTGGTCGGGCTTGAGATGTGATGAGTGGACGTTGGACTCACCGAATGCACACAATAGCCACTGAGATGCGGACGTGAGGATCAAACCCAAGAGACTTGACTTTGGGAGGATCCCTTTGTCTGTTTCTAGGGCAAGAACGTCCCCTCCCTCTAAACTGCACACCACACTCTCTCTCCTATTCTGAGCGTTTCATAGTCTTTTCCTTTGTCTTTACTTTTCCCCAATCGAAGCCAGGAATTGTCAATGGTGTCTCGTGCGTTCTTTGGACTGGGCAGCAACTTCGTTGAATAAGGTCGACCGAGGAGCAGCGACGGCGACGAGGCACGGGCGTCCACCGCTCAACCCCAACTCTCCTTTCTCACGTATTTCGCTCTCTAAATTTTTTTGAATCCATTCTTTCTTCCCCCGTCTCTTACGCGTTATATATGCAAAATAAAAGATAAGCTAAACAATTCAAAATGGAAAGATATGGCCGCAAAGTTGTTATTTTTATTTGAAATATCCGATATCTTCTCCAAAACATTCACCATCGATCCTAATTTGAATTTGCGGATATTCGTTTTTCTCTTTGAACTCACGGATCGAGATTGGCCACGACTCGAATGGTGGACGGTGGATCACAATTGCGTCGGATGCTCGACAGTGGGGCTTGCGGATGAGAGTTCAATTTTTAATGGGAAAAAAATGCATGTTTTAATTATGCTGAAAATTTAAGGAAAATACTCCTAAGTCTAAATGCAAACTAAATGTAATCAAATTAAATATTCTTGGTAGGGGCTAGGGTCAGTCTCTATTTTTTTTTTTTTGCAATTTAATAAATTCTAAATAAAAACTAAATAAGGGTCAAAATTTAGGTGTCAACAGGTTTCAGGTTCCAAAAATTAATGAATTTGTTTCAACGAGTAGGTATTAGATTTTAAGTAAGTGGAACTTAGAACAAGTTTTTGTGTTTTTTTTTTTGTCTATTTTTTCACATGATCCTATGGCATGGCGTCCAATGATGAGTGGATAATCTAGAACCACTAGTCTATGCTTTCATTTCCGGTGATATGTATGAAAAATTGTCCAAAAAGTCATAAACCTATTATTCAGTCATAAACCTTTCAATTTTGCCAATTGATTCCTAAATCTTTTCACGTTGTGCCAATTGAGTCTATCCGTCCAATTTTGGTCGGATTTTGTTGATGTGGACGCCAGTCGTTTGACATGGTGCAATCGACGCTGATATAGATAATTTTTGATAATATATATATTTTTCTTTCTTTTTCTTCTTTTCCTTCTTCCTCTAGCCATCAATCGTCAGGGGAAGGCTGGCGAGGCTCAGCCTCGCAAATCTAGGCCTCACCTAGACATGGTGAGGCGGACCTTACCGGACTTCCCATTTGTCGGTCATCAGCTGACGATCAATGGCTGGAGGAAGGAGGGAAAGAAGAGAAAAAAAGAAATAAAATATTAAAAATTATCCACGTTAGCGTCGGCTATGCCACATAGGACGGTCGACGTCCACATCAATGAAGTCCAACCAAAATTAGCCGAATGGACTTAATTGGCACAATATGAAAATGTTTAGGACTCAATTGGCAAAATTGAAAGGTTTAAAGTGTAACTAGTTTATGACTTTTTGGACAATTTTCTCGTGATATTTATGATTGCGACTTTTATTTTGTTAATATTTCATATTTTTCGTGTATTTAAATATAAGTTGTAGCCAATGAATTATAGTAGCAAGTGATAGTCATTGAAGTAGCAAGTGATAGTCATTGAAGATGATGATTCATTGCAATTGTTTTATTAAGAATACATGGGGAATTTGGGCAGACCTTAAAACCTATGACATGATAGATTCCATGTATGTACGATAGATTCCAAATACCAAAAAATGATGAGGGTGGATTCCAGGTTACGGATAAAACCTGTATGACACCCGAAATCTGAAATCACTCACCCCTATATCTCACATAAATCCGGATATCTAATGATTTTTTCAAATTACAAAAACACCTCTTCAAGATATATTTATAACTCCAGTAAATAACAAATTCTTTTCCTTTTCCTTTTCCTTTTCCTTTTCCTTTTTGACAACTGTTTCCACAAAACTGCCAAAAAAGTAATCTCAAAACGGAAAGAGAGAGAGAGAATCTCAAAACTTTTAAGCAAGCCGGAGGAAGTCCATTAGCAGCTCCGGAGATCTTCATGCTCGGAATATGCGGGACCCACCGAGATAAGGAATTTCCCGCTCATCCTTCCCCAAACTCTTGTTTACTGGGTCATGAGCAGAACGAGAAAGCTGGTGCTCGTCCCTGCTTCATTGTTCACAGCGCCTTCTCTTCCTCCCCATGCACGCACCCGAGCATGTCGGCGTCGATCCCAAGCACTTGTCCCAGCGCCTCGTCAACCTCGTCACGCCACTCTCTTTTGGGGCAACCCCGGACACCGCCTTCTCTGAAGATCCCCAGAATCCGCCCACAACCTGAAAAGCCTCCTTCTTTCAAAGAAACCTGCGCGCGAGGCTGCCTTAAGGGAGCTTTCAAGTCCCTGAACAGCCTCATCACTCACCCAAGCGCATATGAAGTGAGCCCAGTTGAGGCCTTCTCGCAAATTCTCGAGCTTTGTGCCGCGAGGGAGGCTCTTGCAGAGGGGCAACAGGTCCATGCCCATTTGGCGAAGTCCAGCTATTTCGGCTATCCGGTGTTTTTGACTGCTAAGCTTGTGTTTATATATGGGAGGTGCGGCTCGTGCCGGAGTGCGGAGAAGTTGTTTGCTAGAATGCGTGAGCGAACGGTGTATACCTGGAATGCCATGATTAGAGCTTATTTGGCTGATGAGGACCCTGCGGCTTCTCTTGAACTGTACAGATATATGCGGGTTTCGGGTCTGCCTCTTGATTCCTGTACTTTTCCATCTGTACTGAAAGCTTGTGCTGTGCTTAGAGATCGTTGCTCTGGTGCCGAAATTCATGGCTTTGCTATTAAATGTGGGTTTGCTTCTGTTTTATTTATTGTGAATTCGCTGGTTGCAATGTATGCGAAGTGCAATGATCTTGATGGGGCGAGGCAACTATTCGACAGCACCGATGTTAAAGAGGATCTTGCTCTGTGGAATTCTATAATTAACGCATATTCAGCCAGTGGTAGGTCCCTTGAGGCATTGTTTCTTTTAAGAGAGCTACAAGGTCATGGTCTTGTGATGAATACGTACACCATGGTTGCAGCTTTGCAAGCCTGCCAAAATCTGGACTACCAAAAGCTCGGCATGGAGATCCATGCCGTCATCTTAAAGTCTGGTAATGAGATCGAAGTACACATAGGCAATGCCTTGATTGCTATGTATGCAAGATGTGGTGAAATGAATGGAGCTGCTCGTGTATTCTTTAATTTAGTGGACAGAGATTCTGTATCTTGGAATTCAATGCTCTCTGGTTTTGTACAGAATGGTCTGCACAGCGAGGCACTGCAGTTCTTCCGTGATATGCAGGATTTTAATCAAGAACCAGACACTGTTTCTATCATGGGGATTCTTGCGGCATCTGGTCGACTGGCAAATTTGTTACATGGAAGGGCAGGACATGGTTATGTCATACGGAGGGGTCTAGATTCCAATCTGCAGGTGGGGAATACACTTATGGACATGTATGCGAAGTGCCGTAGGGCACGGCTCATGGGCAAGGTTTTTTATAGTATGCCTTTGAAGGACATAATCTCTTGGACGACAATTATTGCAGGCTACTCCCAGAACGATTGTCATATGGACGCTCTGAAGTGTTTCAGAGAAGTCCAGATGGAAGGGATGGACGTCGACAAAATGATGATAGGAAGTGCTCTTCTTGCTTGTGGTGGGTTGAAATCTCTTCACCATCTGAAAGAAATTCATAGTTTCATGCTAAGAAGAGGTCTATCTGATCTTGTTCTGCAGAATAGAATTGTCGATGCATATGGAGCATGTAGCCACACAAATTATGCATCTCAAGCTTTTGAGCTTATTGAAAACAAGGATATTATATCTTGGACAAGCCTAATCTCTTGCTATGTCCATAATGGGTTAGCTGTGGACGCTTTTCAAGTTTTTCTTGAAATGAAAGAAGCTGGAATTGAAGCTGATTATGTTACACTTGTAAGTGTACTCTCAGCAGCTGTTGATTTATCTCTCTTGCAGAAAGGGAAGGAAATTCATGGATCAATTATTAGGAGAGGCTTCATCTTGGAAGGGTCTGTTTCAACCTCTCTAGTAGATATGTATGCTCAATGTGGGGACCTAGAAAATGCAGGCAAGGTGTTTTCGTCTATTGACAGAAAAGATTTAAGCCTGTGGACCACAATGATATATGCAAACGGAATGCATGGCCGTGGAATGGTGGCCATCGAGTTATTCAAAAGGATGATTGACACTAACCTTGTTCCTGATCATATCACGTTTTTGGCCATTCTTTATTCATGTAGTCATTCTGGATTGATTAATGAAGGTAAAACCTTTTTTACATCTATGCAACATGATTATCAGTTAGAGCCATGGTCCGAGCACTATGCTTGTTTGGTCGACCTTCTTGGCCGCGCAAACAGCTTAGATGAAGCTTATGAATTTATCAAAAGCATGCCGATTAAACCGACGGCTGAGATTTGGTGTTCTCTACTTGGGGCTTGTCGAGTTCACTCAGATAAAAAGCTGGGAGAAATTGCTGTGCATAAGCTTTTAGAATTAAATCCAGACAAACCTGGAAATTATGTTCTGATGTCCAATATCCTTGCTGCAAATGGTAGATGGAAAGATGTTAAAGAAATGAGAATGAGAATGAAGGGGATTGGATTGAAGAAAACTCCGGGCTGCAGCTGGATTGAGCTTGGGAACAAGATTCATTCATTTGTAGCAGGGGATAAGTCTCATCCACAGTCAGATAAGATTTATCAAAAGCTAGCTGAAGTTACTGATAAATTAGCTCAAGAAGGTGGTTATGTGGCTCAAACCAGGTTTGTCCTGCATGATGTGGGAGAGGAAGAGAAACTTCAGATGCTTTATGGGCATAGTGAAAGGCTTGCCATTGCTTACAGTCTGCTAGAGAGTTCTGGAGAAACCTCTATCAGAGTCACTAAAAATCTTCGGGTTTGTGGTGATTGTCATACTTTCTGCAAGCTTGTTTCAAAACGCTTTGGACGAGAACTCATCGTGAGGGACGCTAGTAGATTTCACCATTTTAATCATGGGGTGTGCTCTTGCGGAGACTTCTGGTAATATTATACAGAAACAAATCTTGATTACTTCTGATGATACCGATTCACAGAATACATTCTCCTGCCCCGCTTCACGAGCAGGAGAAATTCTCTGATGGAAGCTCACCTCAGGAGAAATTGAGCACCAAGTGCTGAAGAAATTCTTACCCCCTCCCAACTGTGCATTGTGGAAGTTAACGTTGAGGTCACACTATCTCTACATTTCAGCAGGATTTGAGAGGTATCTGGGCATGAGCATGAACGGGGCTGTTCAAAGTTGAATTGCGGAGTTCTTTTTCGGGCGAGTGAAGCTTGGACGTAAATATGGTTGATCAGAGCGTCCAAAGAAACGGCATTGTAAGGAGTGATTAGGCCATAATGTACCGGTAGCGGGTAAGCCGTTGAATGGCCATATTACTTTGTTATGGCAGAATAAGTACTTAACATGGCCTAGATATTCAGTACCCAGAATGAGGTTGCATACATAAAAAGTTGTCAAATAATAAGTGTGCCCTACGGAAGCAAACCAAATCTGTATATTGTAGTTTCAGGGCTGAAGCAGTTTTCACACTAACAAGTCATTTGCATCTAAGTTGGGTCATTCAGTTGCAACTTGCTCGCATAATAAATAAAAATAAAAACAAGCTGTTGGGGCCAGCAGCAAGGTCCTCTGTTCCATGTTTATTTTCTTTTTTGGTCGAACTCTGTCGCCAATTTTAAGCCTTGATTTTTTAGTCAGAATTAGACTTTAGGTTAGACCTTAGCCTAGTCCGTACTCTCTTGCAGTTGCCTCTTGAGTTCTTAAAAGTAATAAGTACAGTGAAAGTCCTAAAACTTATTACGGTACTAAAACTTTCAAAATGTATAATTAAGTCCTAACATTAGTCAAATTTGTGCAATCAAGTCTTTCCGTTAACTCCTTCCAACTTAACAAATGGAAAATGAAAATGCTGACATGTCATTTTCTTATTATTTTCTTTCTCTTATATGGAAATTTGTATTATTTTCCTTTTTCAAATTTTACTTAAATTAGATTAAATAAATAAAAAAGATATATATTTTTTAAATCAAGTACAAAAAAAGGAGAAACAAGCCCTTGTCGATGGCCATCGTCGCCACCCATCGCCGGAAAGGGTCGGTAGAGGTCACTTGGGCCTTGTCGGCCTCGAGCGAGACTCAAGCGACCTCTGCCGGCCCTTTACAGCAATGGGCGGCAGCGATAGCCACCGACATGGGCCTCTGATTTAGTTTGCATTTTTTTTTTGTAGTTTGTGTTTTTTTAAAAACTTTTTACTTTTTACTTTTAGCTTTTTTATTTTTTTAT
>BCNH02000011.1:22879897-22926396 GCA_001662345.2 Metrosideros polymorpha var. glaberrima | reverse complement strand
GAGTTTTAAATATATATATATATATTTTTGGTTGAAAAAAAGCTTCTTTTCATTAATAATACTTGATAAGTACATAAAAAGCTTTTAAGCTTAGCAAATCCCAAATAATCGCAGAACAAAGCAAATACTAACAAACAAATAACAAAGCACAGTATGTGGCTAGCACACTCTCTTCTCTTGAGCACATGCCGAGATCTTCTACTCCAATTGCGACATCTTGTGATGCGCTTCTAGGTATAATGTCCTCATCACCATCGCTGAGCAGTGACATTAACATCAATATGTTAAAAGAATACATATTAAATACATGTAGGAACTCCCAAATCTAGATATATATATCTAGTTCGGGAAGATAAAACTGCAATATCTAGACCTAAATTTAAATCGAGAGAGCATAACAGCCTAATTTCGAAAAGATTGTAGAGCCACATCACGAATATCTTCTTCAGTAACTGTCAACTGGACGAATAACTGAATTGGTTGCTAATTTATTTGATAATAGGTACTTTAACTTAAAATCTCTTTGATTGGATATTTAACAATAACAACAATTATGTGATAATGATGCCATAATTAATAATAGCACGGGCCTCATGCCGTGCCGGCCTGTCAAGGCAAAAGGGCCGTGCAAAGCACGTCTGTGGCTCGGCTCCTTAGACATCTCTAGGCTACATGCAAATCAAACACCAGAATTACTGGTTTCAAATTCGAAAATTCATTGTTTTTTTTTTTTTTTTTTCACTTAGAGAAACTCACACTTCGTTGCGGCCATTCTCCTTTTTGAATAATATTCGACGTTTTAGTAAGTAATACAAATCTACAGCCTAGGTTAAGTGACGTATAATTGGAGCTCTCATAAGATTGCTGACATTTCTAGGGTTTCTTTTCCACACCAAGTAAAGATGTATCATTCAAACTCGCCTTGAAACGTTGGTCGATCCAAAGAGGACCGGCGGTTCTTATTCACGTGTTTTCATCAGGTTTTCTAATCGCGTCTAGTCGTGTCATTGAAAAGACACCATATCTTTGTTGATTATGCTATGAAACTTGTGTATATCGAGTTCGAGTCATTTTTGAATTTGCAATACATTTCTTGCATAAACGCGTTCATTCATGTCGAAAAATCATCTAGCCCCGGCATCCAGCGCAGCATCAAGTCCGTCATAACAAGAGACGTCGCAGGCATTCGCAATCAATCACCGATTGAAGGCCCATAATCATGTCTCATATTATGAATCCCAAGCTTAATGATCTCTCATAATTGATTCGTTTGAAGCTCATTATAATTGAGGAGATAATACACTTAGCCAGAACTATTAACATGTAATCATAGCCCTTTTTTTTTAAACGGGGTTAGTGCTACCTTTCATATGTCCCCACTAATCAAATGCTGCTTCACCCAACTTGGTTCTTCATAATTGCTAAAATAATAATGGGATATTCGTACCTTTCATTCAATCAACATCTAGAAATGCACGCGAAGAGCCCTCATCCTTGACGAGGAGATGTAATTCGAAAATAGAATTCTTCTACGACATTATATACTTTTACACTGAATAGATTCCGAAAAGTGAGTTCTACATCGAAGCCATCTTTCTTTTGTTCATGTCCTTTTATTCCGGACATGACGCATAAGTTGGGCGTTCATTACGATTCGCGGAAAATAATTGCGATCGGTTCTTGACCATTTCCTCCCTTTTTGTCTCCCTATCCTCCGCTCAACACAGTTACTTTTCCCGTGAGAGAACTCCTATTTCCTTCACCCGACCAAGACCCTCTTGTCTCGTCTCAATATAAAGTTAAAGAAAACATTACATCTCATGAATATTTACAGATCACACACGTAAAATATTTACAAAATTATCGAAACTCATCTCGAATCTAGCAAGCTCACGGACCCAAAGGGGGCATTTTGCTTCAGCCTTTGAGTCACTTTTGGTCAACAGCACACGTCTTTGACCCTTTTCCCAAAGGGCTCTTGGAAACAATGTATTAAAAGAAGGCTTCAATCTGCTTGAGAAAAGAATTTATGAGCATGGAAAAAGCTCGTCATGATTAGAAAACAAGCGTATGGAATGTAAAGAGCGGCGACAGGAAAGTAAAAGGTTAGGCAAGCGTGCTCTCGAAAACAAAAAGAAGCCACAAAAGCGTGCTGTGCGGAGACAAACCATTGGAAGATCTGCGCGAGGGAAAAGAAAAGGAACCGACTTACAGCGATGACCCATGACTTTTCTTTTTGGCACTTTGGGACTTTAGGATGTGATGCGAGGGAGGACGTTCTTCGGTATCAAATGATATTAGGGTCCACAGAAAAGGGAAGAAGTGAGGCTGTCGCAGCATGACCTAGCTAGGGTTAACCATTTCTTCTTTTCTTGCTTTTTTTCTTGTTGAAGTTTATAGTTAGCCGGAGCTAGATCATGCTGGCAGCTTCACTCGTTCCCTTGTGGACGTGTGATCTCCTCAACTGTTCAAGAAGCGAAAATAGAGATGCGAAATGATAAACCAAAAGGAAAAAGCCAGAGAGAGAGAGTGAGAGAGAGATTGCTGATCATCACTGGGCTTGTTTCTCCCCTCTTCATTTGCTTCCTACTAAAGCTGAAGAATGTGCTAAAAACAGACAGAACAAGGGCTGAGATGGGTTGAAGTAGCTAGCTAATTACTAAAGAATGGGACATGCAAGAAGAAAGAGATATCTAAAGCAATGGGCTGAGACATGGAGCCAGAAAAATACAGGTGCATGCTAATTTCTTTGGTACAAAGATAGACGAGGGCAGCCCAGAAAGACCTTACATGCAATATGCAACCCATGAGTGTTCGGACTGTAAAAGGTTCTCAACCTCTATATGAAGAAAGAGGGCTCGTGCAACAAACGTTAGTAGGCTAAACGAGCTCAATATGCAGAGAGAGAGAGAGAGAGAGAGAGAGAGCAGGAAGGCAGGAAAATGATCGAGGACTCAATGAAGACTGGAAAAGAAGGGGAAACAGAGATCAACTAAGGTCCTTGAAGGAACATCAGGACTCGATGAAGACTGATAAAAAAGAAGACTAAGCGATGACCTTATGGGAGGTGGTAAAACTGCCATAATTTATAGGGGATTTGAGGCACGGACCAAGAACAAGAACAAAGAAAAACAAGGGTTTCTGTAGAGAGTAGTAGAGATAGGGCAAGAGAAAGCTGCAAAGAAAAAAACATAACCCATCTGGAGAAACAGTGAATTAAAGAAGCATCTAATGACTTTTGGGCGGCCGACGACCCCTGTGTCTGTAGAGAGAGAGAGAGACAGAGAGAGGGAGGGAGAGGGGGGGCCTGGGGGGGCTATACGAGTACACAGATCGAGAAGTTTCTGAATGCGTAGCAGACAAAAATCATCACGCGGTGTAAAGAATATATGTAACGAGACTCATTTCGATAAAAGAATTTATACTAGGAGAATGTTTTCCTCTAATATATTCAGCTGTAGATTAAACTAACTTCTACCTATATTATATTGAGAACTATGAATTTATAATAATATTCTTTCAACCAATTGATTGAAATGGTTTATGAAAACAACTAGCCTATAAGCTTTTATTCTTGGCTTTGGTTAGATGGGCATTTGTATTTCAAATGGATAAAAGTACAAATACTTGTCAACTAAGGTCTTTGGCTTGCTGAACTTCAAAAACTAAATGGTACCTACCAGGGAAACAGAACTTTAGGGGCACGTTTGGCCACGATTTTGATCCAAAAAATTAATTCTATTCAAAATAACAAAATTGATTCTTTCTGATTTTGATCTTTGGACGAGTTTTAGAGAATCCTAATGCATTTAGCAACTGTACAAAATTTCCGTTCTCGAAACAAAAATGTGTTTAGTAACCGCATATAATTTATGATTTTCAATCTCTTTTTTTTTTCCTTGTGAAATGCTTTCATCAAAACAAACCCAATCAACAAACGTTGAAATCGTCGCATCTTTCAAATTACTAATTACTATTCTCACAGGGATTAAATCTAAATGGTGTGTTCTTTTCTTCTATTGATTTCACTACTTTATTGTGATGAGCACTTCTATTTTTATCTTCTGGTAAATTCCTTAATCATTGAGCGCCTGAGCCTTTGAATACTCTCAACCCTTTACTCTTGGTCATTCTTTTACTGTTTTGTGAGATGTTTTCTCTTGCTTTTGGGTGTATGCATAATTCACAAACTGAAGAGTGATGTGCTTTTGGCTGAGAATGTATGTTATGAAGGTTGGTTCTGCTAGAAAACAAAAGGTGAGAGAGAGAGAGAGAAGAGGGTCAGAAGCAGTAGAGAGAGAGAGAGGGGACCAGCCAATTACTGAAAATGTACAAAGAACTTGTGCTTGAAAGATGGGGTTGGTCCATATAGAGCAGCCAAAGCTTTGCTTATGTGTTGTAACATTGTATTACGAGGAAAACAACCAAGAAACTGTTGTTGTTTTGGGGGGGGGGATATTGTGGCAAATTTTTTGCCCTTTTATTCTCAATTGTCAAGAAGATATGCAATTTTATTAAGCCTGTGTTTGAGTTGCAACAGAGCAAGTACAAAGGCATCGAGTCATGCCTTCGATTTCATTTCATTTTATCTTTGCCAGCCAAAAGAAAGGGAAGGGACAAATGAGAGTTGAAACATGGCATTGTGTTCGAATTGGAAAGTAAATATGAAATGAGGTGGTAACTTTAAATTTGGGTAATTTTGCTTAATTCTTATCCGCTTTTAAAACAGTGAAAAAGAGAGAAAGGTGAAAAAAAGAAGAAAGGAGACTTTGCAACAGCTTGACCAGGGCCATAATAGAAAGAAGAGAAATTCATGAGGAGGAAATGCAAAATCTATGAGATTCATTTTAAGTAAGTTCTTTGAAAATGAAAAACCATTGTGATTAGTAAGACTTGATTAACATTTTGATATCTACTTTGAAATGTTATATAGTTAAGACACTTATCACTTCTTTAAGATTTATTAGGTTTTGTTTCAACAATAAAATGAAAATACAAGAATTTCAAGGGGTAAAAAATGATTTATTTTTGTAAAAAAAATATTTTTCAAAAATAATTCTGAAATAAAGAATCAACTTTTTTTTATTCTTGTTTCTGCTCCAAATCTGATTCCGGGAAAAGAATCACTGATTTTGAGAATCATAACTATTTTCGTTACCAAAACAAGTTTCTCATCTTTTTCTGTTCTAGAGAGCAGAATCAGAGAATCAGAATCGTTGCTAGGTGTACGTTTATACGAGTGAAAGAATTTTCCGCGAATTAGTTTTCTAGACTTTTATGTGTTTGGTTTTTTGAAAAATGATCAATCAATGAAAAGTCATTTATGGTATAAAAAAAGAAGAAGAAGAAGAGATATATATATATTTAAAGTCAAGAAAATAAATTCTCTAACCTGAAAAAGAGGAAAGATTTTTCTGGAAGGGAAATTTTTTTAACAAATTAAACTTGTTATTTTTAAACCATGGAAAATGTTTTCTGTAAATTGATTAGTTTTCCATTATCCAAACACTAGAAAGTCAGAAAATAATTTGTCGAAAACAGGTTTTCCTTCAAACAAATGGACCCTTAGTATTTTTATAAACAATATGGTGACATTTATGTAATCTCTCCGCAGCTTCTACTTTTCGAGACTCGACCTTAGGATTAAACGTGATCGGAAAGAATAATAAGAGATTAGATTTCAATGCCAAAAATCGGTAGTCCGGCCGTCGATGCGTGTCTCAAGGATACATGTTAACATTGTTAAGCATACCGAAAAATCTTGATTTTCTAAAATGTGAATTCCGTTTCTATTACAAAAAGAAAGCTAATATCTTTAAAGAAAGTATGACGAGAGAGCGACAAATATTTGTTTGGGTTCTACTTATGAGTTACGAACAACCTAATGAATCATACCTTTTAATCTTGTATATGTAGATGAGTTCCATAAAGTCCGGCTGTTATGATTATACCCGATGCATGGACTAATGAGAAATTTCGGAAAAAAGAGGCATGTGTCGTACTCTTTAAATAAGCTGTAAAAATCATCGTATAGAAACACCAACATCAATATATTGAAAGAACACAGATCAAATACTTGTAATGAACTTTCATATCTATCTCTAGATCTAGTTTTGGAGGATAAAACCCTAAAAACTTGACCTAAATTTAAATTGGGAGAGGAGAGCGGCATAATCTTGAAGAGGTTGTGGAGCTACATCGCGAACATCCTCCTTGAGTGTTGTCGACCGATGAATGGCTGAATTGGACTTCACATTTACTCAAGATCAATTACAAAAATTTATTCACACACAACCTCCGAGAACATATTGAAAGAGAAAAGAGAGACTAACAAAGCAAGGAAAAGTATCTAGATGCGCAATCTTTGCACGACAATGGTGATAAGGACATCGTACCTAAACGCACACCACAAGTCGTTGCAATTGGAGTTAGAGATCTCGGCATGTGTTTATCACTATATCTAGTAATCGACCGTTTTACAATACAGATTTGTTCTTGAGAATAAGAGTGTATTCCCAATTGCATATTGTGCTTTATTTGTTGCTTTCAAGCTTTTTCTTTGTTTAACAGTTTATTTAGGTTTGATAGGCTTGAATGCCTTCTATGCACTTTTCGAATATTATTTCAATATATATACATCTTTCTTTCGATAAAAAAAAAAAGCTGTAAAAATGGTAAGAAGGGATGGATCAACGTTCCAAGCAATAACAAGAGGATATGCCAAATTGTTACGAAAAGTTTGCATTCAAAAGAGGAATAATAACACAAATAGTCATTGAACTTTGATCCAATATCTAATGTGGTCAATGAACTTTTTAATTGTTCAATGTGTCCTTAAACTTTATCCCAAAATATGCAATGTGATATGCGAATTTTTAATTTATTCAATATGGTCCATAAACTTTTGATATATGTTCAATTTTATCCTTAAACTCTATGAAAATGTTCAATATTAATCTTTTATTAATTCAAGTTCAGAGACAATATTGAATATTTTCATACAGTGCAATGACTAAATTGAATATGTACCCAAAGTATAGAGACAACATTGAACAGATTAAAATTTTAGGGATCGTATTGCACATTAAGGTAAAGTTCACAAATTAAAAGTTCAAGGATCGCATTAAAGATCATTTGCGTCAATTTTGTTTGGTGCCTCGTAATTAAAGAGTCTCCTATGGATCTTCGGTGTTGGTTACGAGGGTACCTCACCATTGAAGAGGTAGCAAATTATCACCTGAGGCTTTCGCAGCTTGTCTTGTAAATAGGCGGGCTTTACGGATGCATTTTTTATTTTAATGTGCTGGTATCTACACGTTTAAGTCTTTTTAATTAGAACATTATGTTTTTTTTATCCCGTTGTCGGTAATATTCTCTAAATATTTTAGTTTAAAGAATCTCGAGGTTCGGATGAAATTTGAGGCGATGTAATTTAAGGACTTAGTCAATTCTTTCCACGTCAGATGAAAAGGAAAGATTCAAGACCGGCTAGTCCCTCCCGAACATGCGACAAAAATCGCATCAGGAGCAGTAATGAAAGTAGGGGGAAGGAACAGGTGGTGGGAATAGGGCGGCACGAGCACAGGGCGGGTCTGAGCAGCTCTGCCTGGTGCCGCATCCGCATGCATCGCGCATTCAATTCTCTCTCTCTCTCTAGCGTCTGCGCCTATGAGGATTGTGATCAGTGATCGCAGCACGTAGATCAGCTAAAAGCTTCATAGGTAGGAGGGGGACTTTGCCTCTAATTCCATTTACCCAAACAAAGAAAAAGAAAAAGAAAAAGAAAAAGAAAAAAGTTGAATTTCAAATCAAAAGTTGGCTCTCTTTCCCTTTCCTTCTTTTGCTGGACAAGGACGGTCATTCAGCAGTGTGGGGTTGAGGAGGGAAGCTCCAATTATTGGGTTTAATTGGATTCCCATGGAGTTTTCTGTGTTGAGAATTTCAAATGCAACATTGCCTTTCCTTTCAGTTTTTGTATGCTATGCCATTTTATGTTGGGGGCAGAAGTTACTAAAAACTCAAAACTACGTGACATATTTATTTTAAATCTTTTTTCATGATAAAAAAAATCTTAAATTTATATTATGCAACACATTGAGCATCGTTAAAAATCTAGCTAATCAATTATTTTGATCGAAAAATCGTCTAACATAATCTTGACGGATGATAAATTTATCTTATAGATACAAGTTTGAAATTTTTTATGTAAAAAAATAAATTTATAATAAATAAATAATAAATTCATAATAAATACGTTACAAAGAGCATAATTTGATATTTTGGAGAGTTTTTCCCCCCCACGTTACTAACGGATGCAGAGAATTACGACCCGAGATGATGTGTCGGTCGGCAGTCGGCACCTTATATTTGCCCCCACACAGCCGCACAAAAATGGCCTTTGTTTTCCCTCAGGGATCTGTCCATTCGATTCCATCCCATCAACCGAAATGCCACCTCAATGTTGCCCTTCCCATCATCTTCTGTACTCAACCTTTCTTCTTTTCTTTTTTCTTTTGGAGGAAGAGAAGACGATCACGTTTCGATTCTCTCTCAGTTTCCTGCTCGGCTAGGGGGGGAAATCTCACCAAGGACATGATAACCTAGGGTGATCGTTTGAGCTTTCGCCTATTACTCCATGTTCTATTTTCTCGACAGTTTTCTTTATTCGATGTGGGGATTGTTTGTTTAAGTTCCCACGTAACGCCAAGGAAATACTTTCCTGTTAAATATTTAAAAGTATTCTTAAAATTTCAAAAGTTTGCGACAAAAATCATAAGCGGAATCATTTGTCATATGCGAACATGTTGCAAAATTTTTGTGTATTTTAACTTAAAAAAATTGATACACGCGCGTGACAAAATTAAAAAGTTAAGCACAAAAAAAAAGAGTCTTAAAAAGCTTCAACTTCTGAGTTGTGATCAAATACAATTTGATATATTATGATTAGGGATGATCGGTTTCACAGTGAGTCACTTTTAAACATATAGCATGAAACCTACCCTGTTATAATCGGTTCCCGATTTTGGGACCGATAACCTACCATGTTTATCATGCAACCTGTTTTGAAACCTACCTTATTTTTCCGGTCCAATTCCAGAGTAAATAGGGTCTAGCTTATTTTTCCTTTTTTTTTTGTTTCATTTTTTTCCAACAAAACGACATGCAATAATGTCTTCGCCTTAACCATTAGCAACTAACTATAATCTCACACACGCACATCATACATCGGTTTTAATCAGGATGCATTTTTCGCAAGACAAAGTTCTCTTCGTGAAAAAAAAAAAACAAATCTTTAAGCAGAGGCCAAACAATTGTCCAGCAATGACAGTGCAATTACAATCAACTCCTGAAGCACATGCATGAATGGACAATGATCCTATCACCTTCTCATCGGTGAGCATCATAATAAGAATTACCAAAAAAACAGATGCAACCCCTACGTTCCCGAGCACAGAGCAACACTTATCCTATCCTACGCTCGGCTCGGCGTTCTATTAGCTGGATATTCAATACAGAGACATGTAAGCAGCGAATGGAGGCAAGAAAAATGCAATCACCCACGTTACAATCATCATTTTTACATTCATCAGGTGCGTGAATGCAACAACCGCACTTGAAACAACAGAAACGAAAGAGTCCGCCCTGGTTACCTGCTTCGTGCGCGGCTAGGGTGGGCGAAGAGTGTGGCATCTGATTAGCGACGATGGTGGCGACTGGCGAGGCGAGAATTCTTGCGACGAAGCTTGAGACTGAGACTGAGAGAGGCGAGGGTTGCTGGGCGCTGGGTTGCTGCATAGAGAGAGAGAGGCATTTGAGACGAGATTGAGGAAGGAAAGGATCGCGCGAGACTAGGGTTTCTTTTTTTAACACAATAAAATTGGTTTTGGTGGGCCTTCACCTGAAACCGGAAATCAGGTCGATTCAAACCGGTTTCCTAACTTTGGAACCTGTTCCTGGACAGGTTCGAACGGGAACCAGTTCCCAAACCAGTTTTTCAGGTGGGCCGGTCCGGTTCTCAGGTGAACTTAGTCCGGTTGCACACTCCTACTTGTGACTAGGCCATTTCCCGGATATGGATCGGAGACAAGGAAACTTACTAAGGTGCACCTAGATAATATAGGTTCTGTGCATCTGAACCGGGCCTCATGGGCCTCACACGGGGCCCACAAGATGCAACGATTCAGATGCATTGGACTTACTGCATCGGGTGTATCTAACTTGTCGAGAGAGACGTTTCTAAAACCAACATGCTCAACCAATTTGTTGGAAGGATAGAGAAACATTATTCAATTGCAAACTTGCAATTCGGGTCTGGGCCGAGTGGGGGCACAAGCCATCATTCAAAGTGTGCTTATTTACTCATTTTAAGAGGGGTCGAAATCGAATGAAGATCCATTTATTAACTCATATATGATGACTTGGGTCATATGTGGATTAGCTAAAATTTTGATAAATGGATAAATATGAGCTCGAGTAATAAAGTCCAATAAAATGTGGATTTTTAATGGATCTAAAGTGCAACCTACTTGCAATCCCTCTTGAAGTTCGCTCGCTCCTCTTTTCTCCACCGATCATGACACCACCGGTCCTTATCCTAGCTGAACTCCTCTTTGATCCCAATGGATCGGCGTCGCTGCCACCCCTATCGCCTATCTCAAGTATCTCTAACACTGCCTATATAAGCTTGGCCAGAAACCAGCAAGAACGGACGCCGATCGTCAAGGAATGCAATGGCGACCCCGAGCGGAAGCATGAGATGCGACTCAACCTGGGGAGATCTCCCTATGGGATTGCAACCACGCCTTCCTACGCCTTGATCTATTCTTCAAGAGCATGACGTTCACAACAAGTACATCGGTGAGGTCCGCGTGTTGCTCACGAATCTAGATGAGCAAGGGGGCGGAGTGGTTAGGTTCGTGAGCTACCAGGTGAAGAATCCGCAAGGGAAGCCCAACGCAGTCCCGAGCTTCTCGTATAGATTGTATGGGAGGAGCGAGGCCTACGACGCGGTAGCGATTGGAACCGCACCGGGCGTGATCGTTGGCAGATATCGAGCCGTTAATAGTCCTCCGCACCCGCACGGAGGATGGGGCCACTTCTTCTTCTTCGAGCGAAGAAATGGATGGTGGTACATCACTTCACTGCTGGGAGCAAGGAATGGGAATGGTCCAAACATGTAAAGATTCCTGCTTTTGGGTGAGAGAGAGGGGATTGCTTCGCAATTTTCGGATGGGAAAACTTATTTTCTAGTTTTATCTTCTATTTATGATCTTCTTCTTTTTCAAAACTGAAAATATAACAAAAAAAATTATGATCTTTCCAGCTTAAAAAATTCGTGAAAATTAGTATCTTATTTTACGTGTCAATATTTATTGACCGATTGATTTTAAAAGAAATCGGATATTTCATTGTGAAACTCAAAAAAGTTATCACAAAAAACGTTGCAAACAAGTAGAAAACCTATTGGAATCTTGTAAAACTACTAAAATTTTCATCTTTTGGTAAAAAGACATGAGAAGTGTTAAAACTTTTCGCCGGCTCACTAAAGCCGAGTTTAGTTGCACTATAAGAATTGAGATAGGATAGGATAAACAATGTGCAAAGATTTGTTATATCCTGCAACTCTTTTGGTTGAATAGACACAAACCCATAGGCTCATTCTGTTCTTGTCCGGCTTTTTCTCTAAACCTGTCCAAGTTTACTCCATCTAAAGTGTGTGGCCCAACGCCAGATAGCATCTTCTTATATCTTCTTATATCCTATCAAGCCTTTTATCCGAATTGCCAAGTGCGCCCTAAAATTCTACACCAATCTACGGATATACCAAGTAATATTGCAAACTATAATTTAAGCCTTTAAACAAGTCGGTCATACTTAACATCCAATAAATTGCCACCTTGTCCAATTTACCAACTTTATAGATCAATCGTTATCACATCTGCCATCATCCAAAGGGTAAAACCTATTGTCATTTATTAGTTGCAAAGCGTGCTAAACGATCTTGAAGTTGAACTTGCATGATCTGAGAGTCGTGCAGTTATATGCGGATCAACAGTTGGTCCCATTGACGCAGCAACCTATCTGGTCCGATTTTAAGAACCGTCAGTCAAACTATCAAAAGCAAATTAATCATCCGAGTATGGCATTGCACTGTGAACAGTAGCTATTGATGAACGAAGCTACTATTGAATATAATATGCAAAGAACGGAACAAGTTGCAATCCCGATGCTTACCCCGCGCCAAAACCGTGAGCGTGACAACTCAATTCTTTTGACCATGGCTTCAAAGGAAAGGCTAAGGACAAGAAACGATGAGAAAGTTCTCCGGTTACAGGATGGAGTTCCATATCTGCTTAATGCCCATTGATAATTTGGATGATCTGCAGCCAGCATTAAAAGCAAAGCACTCATCAGTTAAGACTGAACCAGAGCCTAAAAACTAAAATGAAATTCGGCACTAACTCATTGGCAATCAGATAGGCTAGGCCAACAGCAATCTCCATTCACGACACTCATCACACTGGTGGAGGGGGGGAAACCAACGATTCATGCTCATCTCAAAGATATCAAATATGAAGAACAAAAAGGACATAATTTCAACAGAAAGATAAAATCAAAAAATCGTTTTTGGTGGGTAAACATTTTACCTTGTACCGTATCAACAGAACCGACCCTAGTAGCAATAATCAGTCACGCAAAACGAACAGCCACTAGAATGTTCATCCTTTGAAAAAGAGAAAAGGAAGCTCTTTAAACTTCAGGAAATAAGGATTACTTTATATCAATTGGTAACATCATCAAGACATTAAAGCCAGGAGTGTCCATGACCATGAAGAATGTAGTTGATAAGAAAGAAGAATATTATTAGCAAAACAGTTTCTAGTGATCCATATTCCATCAGACTATCCTTTAGACCAATTATCTCAAAGGCAACAAATAAAGTCAAATGAAAGGAGTAATCCTAAGCGACAGAACAACAACAGAAAAGTGACTGCCAAAAATTTTCTTGCATTATTAATATATGTCAAATGCTCTTCAGTCTTGGTCAAAGAAAAAAATTAGCTACTCAGCATGAATTTTCAAAAGGTGGTAGTAGATGTATAGATTAGCACAATGTCAAATGCAGACTTGAGAGTCCTATTTACTGTTTGCGCACATTTACCTAGTGTGTGTTAAACTATGGGTTAATACCAAAAAGGACTAGCTCTTACTAGGGAAGAAAAACCTTCCTATTTAACAATAAATTACGACGTGACCAAGATGATTTTGTTTGACAAACAACTCGTATGTCGACAATGCCAAGAAATCCGAAAACATTCAGGTGTCTCGAGTTTTAAAGTCGGGATGCTTATAGGAGGCTACATCTTTTGCAACACCTTGTTTCCGTTTCCTTCCAGCTGGTAACTGACCTTTCTCTCTCACAGACCTCCAAATTATCAACACATCCCAAAAGAAAAACAAAACCAGCAAAAATCTTTCATTAGAAATGGGAAGGAAACAAGCCATTTAGTCGAAATGGAAATTTTAACAAGAAAATCAGAAATCAGCATGGCTCTGTGACATCATAAGGCACTAACCAGCCAGCCAATCAATCTAGCATCTGCAAATTCAGGACAATATCATTATGAAACAGCATCAGGAAAATATTCCACCACACCCCTAAGTGCCAGCCAGCGAATCAACACAAAACTTACATTGCCTGAACAAATTGAAATCTTCAAAACTTCATCAAATCATTGAGCAATCAAACTCAACATTACCTCAAACACCCTTGTCCGAACCGAACTGCAACTTTCTTGATGTCTCCACAATCCAAGCTTCACAACGACCTCCGCCAAGAAAAACTCTTACATCCACACAATCACATACCAGCACTCACAATCAAAACCTCAACTAGCACTAGCAATGCCCACATTGAACTGACAAGATCAAGAACTCAATCGTTTGCCACTAAAATCAGTCTTCCTCGCTACCAGTTCACTAGCCTTCACATAACTCACTCCACCAACTCCACATTTCACCAAATCGTCCAAACCCAACTCGTCAAACCATACCAAATCGAAACTTTCACTCTTACCAGCCAAACAAGCCCGCGAAATCAACTGCCTAACCACCGCCCTCTCGCTCGCAGCCCTCTCGCCAACCACGGCGACCCTCGCGTCCATAAACGGCTTCGAGCACTTGTCCACCGCGAAGCCAGCGCACTTCTCCTTCGCCGCGATGAGGCAGGACTCCATCTCGCGCACCTCGCACTCCTCCCTCTGCTTCAGGTCGGCCTTCCGGCCGGCGAGCGTGGCCCACCATGGGGGCGCGCAGTTCCGTGATGCGGCAACTGCGCAGCCGATCCTGGCGCCCTCCTCGCACTGCTCGAGGATCTTGGACTTGGAGGACGCGAGGGCGGAGGTCCAAGAATCGAGGTCGCGGAAGGCGAGGACGAAGGGACCTGAGGAGGGGTCGTCGGTCGGAGCAGCGGGTAGGGGTCCACGGAGGAGAGGGAGGGGGTGAGGGAAGAGCGCGGTGGTGGCGGACAGCGAGTAGTCGTCGAGGTGGTTGGGCGACGACATTGGTTTCGGTTTCGGTTTCGGTTTCAGACTCAAAGCTGAGGGGGTTTTGGTTTGCCTAGATGGAAGGAAATGGGCCGGGCCGTGAAAAGCCCATACATGAGCTCTATGGGCCGTGCGGCCGGGCCACCTTGTTTCTCTCATTGCCCAAGTACGTAGTATCGCAACTGATGGGCTTCATCTATAGCTCCTCTTGACATTATCGTTAATCCCCCGAGCTCGCATTTATTGAAACACTTCAGCATCAACTTCTAAAAATTCACTACTTGTCCGGAGCAAGAGTAATCGGCCTGAAGGCATGCTCTTAACGCCTTCACCTCTCTTCATGGTCCAAGTAAATTGTAAGTCGTAACAAATGGTTTTAAAAGAAAAGAAAAGAAAAAGAATAATTGACCTGGTAAAAAAGGATGGCTAAAAAAAAGTAGAAAAGTTGAACCTACAGAAATAAAAACAAAGAAATGAACACATGAAGGAGAGATGTAAGAAAAATGAAGGAAGAGAAGAAGAGAAATAGAAGAAGAGGAGGTTCTTGCACGTGCATTTCAGAGACCTTGAGGAGTTAGATTAACTCCCTTTGTTCATCTAATTGGAGGAAATTATCGAGACTAAGCGCTAAATTCATATTCATTTGAATTTTGAGTTGCTGTGTTCAATCTAGGAAGTTTTTAGTGACAAAATCATATGGTGATGAAAGTTTAGCATGTCGTAGAGCCATGGGATTTTACAAAAATCGTTTCGGAGTTACGATTTAGTTAATGCGAATTTTTTAAGTTTCACACTCGCTGCTACCAAGTTATGAATTTTTGTTTTCGGCTATGGTTTTCGCTCGTGTTCGCCATCTTTTGGGTTAGCCAAGTTTAAGATTGTTTATTACTTTGAAAAGGCTTTCTTTTGACAATAAGCCCGCTTGAATTGGAGTTTGATAGAGAAAGTTATGACGCAAGAAGTTTGTTGGCGAGTAGCCATTCGTATCGCAAGTGGTTGTTCGTCACGGAAGTGGCTATTCATCATGATTGGCTATTCTTTAGGTGTTCTGTCGACCTGTAGTGAATGTTTTAACTCCAAAATAGTGTCGCCTAGTCAAGTTATAGTTAAGATAGTTTTTTGCTTGATTTTGATATTTGTTTCTCACTTAATGGATAGGATTTCGAATTCATTGGTTTGAGTAGTTTTCACAGTTTAGTTTTGACTTTCCTAATGGTGCTTGTCTCTTCTATGAATTTGCACACTCATATATTGAAAATGGTAGAAATTTGATATATTATGAGTTATGAAAGGGAAAATTTATTGGATAAGTTAGATCAGCCTTTAAACTACTTTTTACTCAGTTCAAATGGCATTGGATAGCATTATTTGAAACAGTTTGAAATGATTAGATGTGAACGTTTTGATAACTCCTTTGTGAAAGGAATTGCCAAATGTTATATGTATTAGTTTGTGAAATACTTTATGAAATGAATTCCATTTGATAAATTGAATTTTGAAAAGTTTATATGTTTCCATTTGTGAAACCGATTTAATAGATGAATTTTGAATTTGATTTGTGGGTATTTGGAGGATGTGATAATGGTTTGATATTCATTGTCACTATGTCTAGACCCCATTGAGGGATTAAGTATGCATATTGTTCTCAGGATATTTTTCCAAGCTGAACAACCAGTTGATATAGGTGAAAACCTAGTCAAGGGGGAATTTTACTCGCTAACAGAAAACGCAAAAAAAAGAGAGAAGGAAATTTTCTTGTATATCTCTGAGTGTTACAATGTAAATGTATATATAAAACAAGTTGTATAAAATAAAAGGAATAAAAAGAATGCGATTTCTCTAATTGATATTACAATCAATCTAAATCCCTGATTGGTTTTGATTTGATTCCCGCAATCGTCGCATATCTCCAACACTCCCCCGCAAGCTGGTGGCTTGTAGATGTCCAAGACACCAAGCTTGCCTAGGAGATATGTATGCTGCCTTTGGCATAGAGGCTTGGTAAAGATATTGGCCGATTATTCTGAAGTATTGATCCCTTTGGTCCTAATCGTCCCATCTTGGATTTTGTCTCGAGTGAAGTAGTAATCTACTTCAATATGCTTCGTTCTTTTGTGGAACACATAATTAGCCGCAAGTTGAGTGCTGCATTATTATCACAAAATAATGTGGTTGGTCCCTTGACCTGTACTCCAAAGTCCAGTAGTAACCCTCGTATCCACACGATTTCATAAACAGTCTTAGCTATAGCTCTGTATTCGACTTATGCTGAAGATAGAGATACAGTAGACTACTTTTTCGTCTTCTAGGAGAGTAAGGAATTTCCAAGCTTGATACAAAAACCTGTTACAGATCTTCTGCTCTTAGGACACGTGGCATAGTCCGTATCACAGTGAGCTGTCATTTCCATGTTGTATTCTCAAGACAGAAGTATCCCAAGTCCTGTGCATTCCTTTAAGTATTTAACAATCTTGAGTGCTACATCCATATGTGATTGCTTTGGGCAATGCATAAATTGACTGAGTGTCTGAACTGCATAGCATATGTTTGGTCTCGTCATGGTTAAATAAATAAACTTCCCCACAAGCCTTTGATAGCTGGACGGATCCTCAAGTGGTGGATCATCGATCTTTTTCAAGATTCTCGTGTCATAGTCAACCATGGTTAACTTAATATTTTGCTCGATAGGAATGGCTGCTGGCTTACATCCTGATAACCCTACCTCTGATATAATCTCTAGGACAAATTTTCTTTGGTTGAGAGAAATTCCCAAATTCGATTGGGCAATTTCAATGCCAAGAACATATTTGGGAGAACCAAGATCCTTAATATGGAAGGTAGAATGTAAATATTCCTTAAGTCTGGGGATTGCGGAGTCGTCGTTTCCTATAATCAATATGTCATCTACATATATCATCAAGTAGATAGATGACGTACATTTTGTCCAAGTAAATAGAGCATGGTCATGTTTGGATTGATGGAAATCAGCAGCTATAAGTGCAATAGTGAATTTTGCATACCATTGTCAAGAAGCCTACTTAAAATCGTAAAGGGATTTGCGGAGACGACATACGTTAGACTCCCCCGGTCTCTGTAAACCCTAGGGAAGCTCCATGTAAATTTCCTCATCAAGGTCGCCGTGAAGAAAGGCATCGTGAGCATCCATTTGATATAACTCCAAGTTGCGAAAGGCGACAATAGTCAGGAAAGAGCGAACAGTAACATCTTTGGCTACTGGGGAGAATGTTTAGTGATAAACAAAACATTCGCGCTTTGTAAACCCTTTGGCGACTAATTGAGCTTTGTAATGCTCAACCATTCCATCTGCTTTATATTTGATTTTGTATACCTATTTACAACCAATGGGTTTTCGGTTGGGTGGCAAAGGTACAATATCCCATGTTTGATTATCAAATAGAGCATGCAATTCCGATTTCATTGCTTTCTGCCATTTGGGGTCTAGGACTACTTCATGATAAGATGATGGTTCCACTTCCTCAGAGATGCGGCTAACACAAGCCATATGTTTGGGCAATAACCGATCAAACGTAACATAGGAAGAAATCGGGTAATGAATACCTGAAGAATTTGGAGCAGCACAGATATAATCCTTAGTCCATGTTGGTGGTCGAGAGACATGGTTGGATCTTCGGAGCGAGATTGTCTCAACTGTCATAGCTAGATTTTCAGCAGCTACTGGAGATGGCAAAGTGGAAGAAGAATTTTCTTCAGTATATTCACCATTGTATGCAATTGTTTCCTCTATTAAAGAATTTGCAATAGTATATGTACGAATAAGAGGAACTGATTGTTCAAGTGTCGGGAAGAGCAAAAATTGTTGCTGCGCTAATAGATCATCTTCGTTGGGAAGTCTCTGATTAGTACGCGAGACTCCACTAGAATTCTCCACATGCTGAAAAGGAAACTAATATTCGTGAAATACAACATCCCTGCTCACAAAAAAATCTCGAGTGGAAGATTCATAAACATAATAACCTTTCTGAAGTGTCGGGTAGCCCAGAAAAAGACATCGACAAGCGTGAGCATCTATTTTAGCACGAGCACCTACTGTAGTGGCATAGCATAGGCAACCGAATACGCACAAATGATTAGTTGCCGATTGATTCCAAAAGAGTAGCTCAACCGGAGTTCGTCCTTTAGTACCTTTGTTGGCATGCGGTTGATCAGGTAAGTAGCCGTGACCACACAATCCCCCAAAAATCATCTGGAATCGAGGCTTGGAATTTGAGTGCTCGCGCAACCTCTAAGAGGTGGTGATGTTTTCTCTCAACCATTCCATTTTGTTGTGGAGTGTGTGTGCAAGATCGTTCATGAAGAATGCCATGAGATGATAGAATGGAAACAAATTCATGACTAAGGAATTCACTTCCATTATTAGTATGGACATGCTGAACCGAAACTTAGAACTGATTTTTAATGAGACACAGAAAGATTCCAAGTCGAGAGGGAACCTAAGTTTTCGATTGCATGAGAAATACCTAAGTACCATGTGAAAAATCATCTACAATAGTGAGGAAGAAATGGGAGCCATCTCGATGTGTAGTATGGTAAGATCTCCAAACATCAATATGTATGAGTGAACAAAAAATTTCCGCACGTGAAGTACTTGTGGGAAAGGAACCGCAAGATTGTTTTGCTAAAGGACAAATTGGACATTTCTAATATGGAAAAGAGGTGCTGTGTCCCAATCGACAATGAGAAAGAAAAGTCTTGTCATTAGAAATAGCATTACATGATGATGCTTTATTCATAGGAATGGAAAGCGAATTGATATTACTAGGTAAATCCATCCACACAACCTTTCGAAACTCTACCAAATCCCATTAGTTTGCCAGCCGAATGGGCTTGAAAGAAGCAATTATTAGAGTTGAAAAAGATATGACAAGATTTATCTTGGCAGACTTTCGAAACAGAGATGAGATTAAATTGGAACTAAGGAACATATAGAACATTTCTCAGAATGATTGATGGACTAAGATTTACAGTTCTAATTTTGGTGACATGGGTAAAGTTTCCGTTCGGAAGGTTAATAGTAATGGTGGAACTCAGTTTTCTTTGTGTTTGAGAGAAAAAAATTTCATCATAGACTATGTGGTCACTAGCAGTTGAATCAATAATCTATGCAGCACTTGAGATACGATTCATCATGCAGTAGGAAGTACATGAGAAGCTTTTGATTTTTTTAGAAATATTCCAGTGTTGCAGGGCCTTCATAAGGTGCTGATATTGATCAGCTGTGATCACTAGATCTCTCCTATGATGTCTCGTGACTTGATAGGCTGAAAATTCCTTTTTTCCTTTCTCACCAGGCTTACCATGCAATTTCCAACAAGTGTCTACTATATGGTGAGGACGTTTACAAAAATCGCAGTATAATTTACCGTTGCCTCTTTGATTTTGCCCCCTTTAATTTCCAGCTGGTGTGGATCGTCCGATCGTGACAGACGGGGAGGAATAAGAGCCTTCAGATCCTCTCAGTAGATCGTGGCCGTCCATTGCTTTTAATGGGTCTTCCTCTTCTGAAAGCCCTAAGGCTACGCGAGTGATTCGCCCTTTGTCGCTTGCTCTCCCTAAATTGATTGAGCCTCTCGACTGTGGCCGTGCTTGAGCGGCGAGCACCACCGAGTCGTCGACCTTGACGTATTCCGATGATGACAACCTTTGGTTTTCCTCCTGCATTGCCAATTGGAAGGTCCGACCGAGGGATGGTACCGGATCCATGGCCAAGAACTGAGATCGAAAACCCAGGTAGGTTTCGTTCAAAATCAAGAGGAATCTGGTGGTCTTCTCTTGATCTCGGATCCGTCTATATTGCTCCAAAGTTGCATATGGTCCCTCTAATTTTTCTTCGATTGCTTCTAATTCGTGCCACAGTGCCGAGAGTTTGTTGAAGCAGACGGTCATTAACATATTCCCCTGTTTCAATTCGGTGAGTGCTTGCATAAGCGAAATTTTTTTCGCTCGATCTAATTTTCCATACATTTCTGCAATGTTGTCCCACATTATTTTGGAATCTTCGGTTGGGGGAAGTCTGACTGCAACCTCCGGTGAGATGCAATTGCCGATCCATGTACGGACGAGCTGGTTGCATTTTCACCAGTGGCGGGCCAGACGCTCGTCAGTAGGGACGGGAATGGTTTCATCAAGAAACCTATCTTTGTCTTTGGTTGCTAATGCTCGTCGAAACTCTTGAGACCACCGGGAATAATTATTGGCGCTGGTTAATTGTTGGATGATAAGGCGAAGTTCTAGGCCGTTGCTGGTGGCTGTGTGAAGCGGGTCACCAGGCTCCAGGCGGCTGGTGATGACGGAAAATGGGTACAGTTGAATCTTGGGTTGAGGAATCGGATAGGGATTTATGCCCGAACTTGGGCTCCTCGGGTCTGTCGCGTGACTCGATTGGAAATTTTCGGGCTGAGAACTTGGATTAGAGTTTCCTGCGAGCCCAATGTTTGATGCCCCTTGAGAGAGAATCCTGGGCCTAAGCCCCGAGCCCATACCACTGCCTACAGGCCCCTGGGGAAAGGCCCACAAACCCATATGTGGCATCCCATATATCCATGGTCCAGTTGGGCCCATTATAGGCAGCCATTGTATGGGTTGGCTTAGATTTGGCGAGGCTTGAACAAGGACCCCTTGCTTTGGTTGATCTCTGGATTGCTGATCAAGAGCTTCAGAACTTGATTCGGTAGCATGAGGCTCCGAATGAATTGATGCAAGAATCCTTTCTAGAGTTCGATTCTTTGCCATGGCGTTGGCAAGGTTTTCGGGTTATACTATTTTGATGTTGATTCCTATCTAGTGTTTTGGCTTTGTTTTGTAGGTGTATTACTCCACAAAAACAAAGACAGAAACGACCAGAGGCAATTGAAGAAAGAAGAGGGCGAAAGCTGTGGTTTAAAAGACCTGCTTTGATACCATGACACAAGATGCGAAAAAAGAGAGAAAGAAATTTTCTTATATATCTCTGAGTGTTACAATGTACATGTATATATAATACAAGTTGTATAAAATAAAATGAATAAACAGAATGCGATTTCTCTAATTGATATTGCAATCAATCTAAATCCCTAATTGGTTTTGATTTGATTCCCGTAATCGTCGCATATCTCCAACACTTGCCTTTATCATGAGACTTGAAGAATGACCATAGTTGGATATTGAGCACTAGATTCATCAATGGAAAGGACCACTGATGTTTGATTTGATATGATTGTAATAATATAACTTATTTTGATATTGTGCATATATTATGTATTGGATTTAAGATAAACGAGTTCTAGTATTATTTGTAAATATGTATAGTGAATGCTCGATCCGTTTAAAAGAGTGTGGATGGTTAGGAACACCAAAATACTTACTGGGTTATGATTGCTCATACCATTCATCTAAAATGTTTTTCAGGTTTTTCAGCTAGTTATAAGTAAAATGAGAGCGCTGGGAACTTTTGCTAATTAGACTTTCAAGTCTGAGTTTAGATAATTTTATATACCTGAGATGATATATGTTGGGTTTAGTTGAATTGGAGATGTATATATACTTATTGGTGATTCTAAACCAACTCATTATTTATCATATTGATATATTGATATATATATTTGACAACAAATTTATTTTGGTTTGTGTTTGAGGCTGCGTTCTTCGGCTAGGAGGATGACCGTGACATTATTATATTCTTGTAAGAGTGGGGTGTTAACATAAATAACATGAGAGCATCAACACATTTGATATATGTGATAGCTGGACTGCCTCTCTTTGCCTTTAAACCTGAAATGGCCCTAAACTCTTCAAATCGACAAAGCATCCGAGCAAGGACTTGTGAATAACTTACAAAGAGGTAAGGGGAGAGCGCGTCCCTCGCTTAATGCATCATTTGGGCGTGATATTGCCAACATAATGGCCACTTAGCAACATAGTGTAACTTAGGTGGAAATACACAGCTCAATTAATTTCTCTAGAATTAGCACGTGGTTTTGTTTCAATGTGAATAAAGTTATTTTAATGGTTCGTGTATTCTTTCAAACTTTTGACCTTAATTGTAAGATAAAATCTCCAGCACTGCTGGTGCTGACATGGACAATAATTTATTTTTAAATGTTTTGAATTTTTTCCCTTTTTATTTTTTTCTTTCCTTCTTCCTCTGGCTTATCGCTAGGCCTCGATGATGGCAGGAGACCAGCTAGAGGAAGAAGGAAAGAAAAAAGAAAAAAATTAAAAAGATATAAAAAAAATTGTCAATGTTAGTGTCGATCGTGCTACATAGGATAGCCAGCATTGACTAGACAACCACGTTAGCGATTTTTGGCCGTAATTGGTCGGAAGGACTAAATTGATAAATCGTTAAAAGGTTTAGAACTAAATTAGTAAATCTTAAAAGGTTTAGGACTAAATTGACACAATTGAAATGTTTAGGATTAAATTAATAAGTTATCAAAAGGTTGACGACTAAATTGGTAAAATTGAAAAGTTTAGGATTGATTTGGCTACCGTACAATAGACTTAGGATCTTTTGAACAATTTTCTCTAAAATTTTCCTAGACTTTCATTTTGCTATAGCCTAAACTATCCGTCGATTTTCTTGGATAAGCTAATGCTGAGATTAAGGTACTTATTGTTGAATAGAAGAGGTATATCAAAAGGCATGTATTCATGAACCCTAGTTAAATTTAAGCATGATACACTTTTTCGTTATTGGGAGAACCCAAGAACTCTATTTCGAATCTAGAAAATAGCTCTAACTTTTTTTTAATTTTTTTTTATCATTCATCATCCTATGAATTACACATCCTAATGACACGGTCCTGAGGTTTCATACGCTCGAAGGACCGTGTATCGACCAAGAGGGACGGGCGACCCTCTCCAAAATTCTCTAGAACATTCCCGAGGGCAGGCAATATTGTAATTATGCCATATTTTAGAGTCTTCTGTAATTAATGCGAGTAGACGGTAGTTGGGAAGATGTAATCTCTACCCTCTGTAGTTAATGTGGGTAGAAGGTAGTTGGGGAGATCCAATCTCCACTGTTAGATCAAGGAGAAATCTACGGATACGGTTGAGCCTGTACTTGTATATAAGGAGGTCTCCTCCCCTCTCATTTGTATCTCATTCCTTACAAGCAATAAATCTAAAGCTTCTCTCTCTAAAGATCGTTGTGAGCGAGTGAGTGTGGGAAAGGCTGACTTGGGAAGCAATTTCCTAAGGCCGCATGGGTGAAGGGAACGCTAGATCGATCGACCCGTGACAGTTGATATCAGAGCAAGATGGTTAAGGGCGGCATGGAGCTACGATCCGATATCTCATCCGACAGGGTCGCGGAAGATAATTGTGGGCGAGCCCCTGAGAGGCAAGTTGCCAAGGGAAGGAAGGATCGTGCCGCGTCAAGTTCAAAGGAGGTGCCAATGGATGTGGAGACCCGCGTAGCGAAGATAGAAATCGCTCTCGCGGACGTCCAAGACGAGGTGGAGGATCTAACCGCACGCATCGAATGAGGCGAAATCGGAATGAGAGAGCTTGAGGCCGGGGTGCAAGAGCTCAAATCCGGTGTAGGAGAACTCCGAGGGGAGATGCTGGGCGTAGCCAACACCACCGAAGAACTTCGACAACGCGACGATGCCTTGGAAGCCCTCGTGACGGCCATGTGCACAGAGATGGCCGAACTTAAGGCGAAGCTCGCCGAAGTGGAAGGAGCACGCGTGAACAGGGTGGTCACCGTGCAAGCCAATTCACGTGTGGATGCCCCAAAGCCTAAGGAGTTCAAGGGCTCGCAGGTGGCCAAAGACGTGGATAACTTTCTATGGTACATGGAGCAGTACTTCTCATCGATGGGGATCGTCAATGGTGCGCTCAATGTTAGTACCGCGACTATGTATCTCACTGATAATGCACTCTTATGGTGGCATCGTAGGAGTGATGATCGGAGTGGTGAACCCGCTCACTACATGGGAAGCGTTCGTCGAGGAGTTTCGATGACAACATTACCTCGCTTATGCGGAAGAGGAGGCCCGAGACGAGCTCCGACGCTTAGAGCAACGGAGTGGGGTTTGTGAGTACGTGAGGAAATTTTCCGAGTTGCTGCTGCAAATACCGTCCATGAATGACACCGAGGCATACTACCAATTCGTTGGTGGTCTTAAGCCGTGGGTGAAGCAGGAGTTAAAGCGGCACAACACAAGGGATCTCTCGACGGCCATGTCCGTAGCCGAGAGCCTCGTGGAGTACAAGATCGCTCTTGGGAACAAGCCGGACTCCCGACCAAGGGATAAGGCCAATGGTGGGGGAGATCGCCCCAAATTCCAACGCCTTCCAGGAAACAAGCCATCATCGGCTCTTGCGAAGGCGAGGGGAGAATCGAGCGGTGGATATCATAGGAAGGGCCGCTCTTCTTTCAAGTGCTTCTTGTGCGATGGGCCGCACATGGCTCGTGATTGCCCAACGCGAGCCAAACTCGCAGCGCTTGTCAAAGCGCAAGAGGAAGAGAAGGAGGAGACGCGACTGGGATCGTTGCGGATCTTAAGTGCTATCAAGTCCAAGAAGACGAGTCAACCAAAAGGGCTCATGTTCGCGGACGTGAAGATTGGAACGACCACGATGAGTGCACTCGTGGACACTGGTGCATCCGACTCTTTATATCGGAGGAGGCTGCGAAGAAGCTGAATCTTCGGGTCGAGAAAGGAGCCAGGAGGCTCAAGACGGTGAACTCCAAGGAGGTCCCAACGTGCGGAATAGCCAGGGACGTAGAAGTTTGCCTGGGCGAATGGAAGAGCAAAGAAAGTATCGAGGTAATTCCGCTCGATGACTACAATTTTATTATCAGATTAGGATTCCTCAATAGAATAGATGCTCTTGTTATTCCATTTGCTGACTGCCTATGTATATTGGATTCGCGTTGCCAATGCATGGTCCCGATCAAGCGTGACTCGGGCCACAATCAGAAAATTATATCGGCAATGCAACTCAACAAGGGGGCGAAGAAAGGAGAGGTTACTTTCCTAGCCACCGTGAAGATCGAGGAACCGATGGGTGAAGGGAATGAACTCCCAACGGAGGTAACCCGAGTCCTCAATTTATTTAAAGATGTGATGCCATCTGAGCTTCCGAAGAAGCTTCCACCTAAGAGGGAGGTGGACCACCGAATCGAGCTCGTGCCGGATGCTCGACCACCCACCATGGCGCCTTATCGCATGGCACCGCCGGAATTGGAGGAGTTGTGGAGACAACTCAAAGACCTACTCGATGCTGGATACGTCCGTCCGTCCAAGGCTCCGTTCGGCGCCCTGGTGTTGTTCCAGAAGAAGCACGATGAATCACTCCGGATGTGCATCGACTATCGGGCGCTGAACAAGCTCACCATCAAGAACAAGTACCCGATCCCACTCATTGCCGACTTGTTCGATCAACTTGGAGGAGCGTAATGATTCACCAAGCTTGATCTTCGATCGGGTTACTACCAAGTGCGAATCGCGGATGGGGACGAGCCAAAGACCGCATGTGTAACACGGTATGGATCGTACGAGTTCCTCGTCATGCCATTCGGCTTGACAAATGCTCCGGCAACCTTTTGTACGCTCATGAACAAGGTACTCCACCATTTCCTTGATCGGTTTGTCGTGGTTTACCTAGATGATATTGTCGTATATAGTCGGACCCTCGAGGAACATATCGAGCATCTCAAGCAAGTATTCCAAGTCTTGCGGGAGAACGATTTATATGTGAAGCGGGAAAAGTGCGCCTTCGCGCAAAAGGAAGTTCCATTCCTGGGGCACATAGTCGGGGGTGGACGTGTGCGAATGGATATGACCAAGATCCATGCTATTGTGGATTGAGAGCCGCCGACAAAGGTGACGGAGCTACGGTCATTCCTAGGCCTCACCAATTATTATCGGCGATTCGTTCGGAGCTACTCAAGCCTCACCGTGCCACTCACGGATATGCTCAAGAAGGACAAACCGTGGGAGTGGACAGAGCGATGCCAAAAGGCGTTCGATGGGTTGAAGAGGGCTATGACTGAGGAGCCAGTGCTGGTGTTGCCGGACTACTCCAAGCCCTACGAGGTAGAAACCGATGCTTCCGACTTTGCTATTGGCGGTGTTCTTATGCAGGATGGGCATCCAGTAGCATTCGAGTCGAGGAAGCTGAATGAAACCGAACGGCGATACACGGTCCAGGAGAAGGAGATGACGGCCGTGGTGCACTGTCTTCATACGTGGAGACATTATATCCTAGGATCGCGATTCGTCGTGCGGACGGACAACGTGGCTACGAGCTACTTCCAAACTCAGAAGAAGTTGAGTCCGAAGCAAGCTCGCTGGCAGGACTTCCTGGCAGAATTCGATTATGTGCTGGAATATAAGCTGGGTAAGTCCAATTCTGTAGCCGATGCTTTGAGTCGAAAGATGGGTTTTGCTGTGGTGAGTCGACCCGAATGTCCATGGAACGAGCATATCAAGGAGGGGTTGCAGCATGACTCAACTGCCAAGGCCCTCCTTGAGTATGCCCAAAAGGGCAAGACGCAGCAATTTTGGTGCGAGGATGATCTACTCTACACCAAAGGGCAGAGACTTTACGTGCCGCAATACGGGAAGCTGAGAAAGGAAGTGCTATGAGAGTGCCACGACTCAAAGTGGGCGGGTCATCCAGGGATCCACCGCACTATGGCGCTCGTAGAGGAGCAGTTTTTCTAGCCGCACCTACGCGATGATGTGGAGGCATATGTGAAGACTTGTCTGGTGTGCCAACAAGACAAGCTCGAGCAAAAGTTGCCGGCTGGATTACTACAGCCACTTCCTATCCCGGAGCGTCCATGGGAGAGTGTTTCCATGGACTTCATCGTGAATCTGCCCAAGTCCGAGGGGTGTCGGACTCTCATGGTCGTGGTGGATCGGTTTTTCAAGTATGCAACGTTCGTGCCAGCCACGAAGGATTGCCCGGCCGAGGAAGCAGCCAAGCTGTTCTTAAAGCACATCATCAAATACTGGGGCGTACCACAGACGATCGTGAGTGACCGTGATCCACGGTTCACCGGTAAGTTCTGGACCGAACTCTTCAAATTACTCAGGTTAGACCTTAATTTCTCGACGAGCCTGCACCCCCAGACGGATGGCCAAACAGAACAGGTAAATGCGCTCCTTGAAGTGTATCTTTGACACTACGTGAGTGCTACTCAGAAGGACTGGACAAAGCTGATCGATGTGGCCCAGTTCTCTTACAACCTTCAGTGGAGCGAATCCACTGGAAGGAGTCCCTTTGAGATCGTGACGGGACAGCAACCGAGCACGCCAAGCACGGTTGCCACGGGCTATCGGGGGAATAGCCCTTCGGCCTATAAATTTGCCAAAAAATGGCAAGAGCGAACGTGCCTACACAAAGCTTCAAAGCGGATGAAGAAGTGGGCTGACAAGAAATGACGGCACGTGAAATTTCAGGTTGGGGATTGCGTGTTAGTAAAGTTACACCTGGTCCTAAGATACAAAGATGTGCATAAGTCATTGATCCGTCGCTATGAAGGGCCGTTCCGAGTGATACAGCGGATCGGCAAGGCGGCATACAAGCTGGAACTACCACCGAAGTTAAAGGTACATCCAGTATTCCATGTTAGTATGCTAAAGCCGTTCCATGAAGATCAGGAAGATCCGGATCGAGGTGAGTCGCAATGGGCACCTCTTAGGGCGAAAACCTCATACGATCGAGACGTCGACTTCATCATGGCGGATCGAGTCATACGAAAGCGATATCATGCGCCGAAGCAGGAGTATCTGATCCGATGGAAAGGTCTTCCGGAGAGTGAAGCAAGTTGGGAACCCGAAGAAGCTCTTTGGCAATTCAAGCGTCAAATCGACGAATTTCATGCCGAAGACGCGACGAGGGTGTCGCCTGATTAGGTGGGGGAGAATGACACGGTCCTGAGGTTCCATACGCTCGAAGGATCGTGTATCGACCAAGAGGGATGGGCGACCCTCTCCAGAATTCTCTAGAACATTCCCGAGGGCGGGCAATATTGTAATTATGCCATAATCTAGAGTCTTCTGTAATTAATGCGGGTAGACGGTAGTTGGGAAGATGTAATCTCTACCCTTTGTAGTTAATGCAGGTAGATGGTAGTTGGGGAGATCCAATCTCCACCGTTAGATCAAGGAGAGATCTACGGATACGGTTGAGCCTGTACTTGTATATAAGGGGGTCTCCTCCCCTCTCATTTGTATCTCATTCCTTACAAACAATACAATCTAGAGCTTCTCTCTCTAGAGTTTCTCTCTCTAAAGATCGTTATGAGCGAGTGAGTGTGGGAAAAGCTGACTCGGGAAGCAATTTCTTAAGGCCGCACGAGTGAAGGGAACGCTAAATCAATTGACCCGTGACACTAGCCTCTTTCTTCTCTCTCCATCGTCTTTTTCAACCTTCAGGCATAGGGAGAGTGAAAACCCTCCCTTTTCTCTCATGTTGATTTTGTTTCGATTCTTGTTCTTTTCTTAATTTTTTCTCTCCTAATCTAGATTTGGGAGGGTCTCATTCTAGATCTGAGGGTTTGAAGTTCTCCCGATCTAATTCTACATTCAGGAGTTATCTTTTCTCGATTTAGATCTAGAAGTTTAATAATGTTTTCAAGGATTTGATACTCCCGTGCTTTTGTTCGTGTATAAGTTCTCTGCCTCCAATTTTAATGATAATCGTAGGAGCTCTAGTGTCTCACTAAACTATGAAAATTTGTTCTTCCAAAATTTAGAAATGTGTTTGTTCAACATGTTACGATGATGGTGTAGAGAAAGCTGAACCTAGGCCCACAATGTTGACTGGCTATGCCGTAGTTATTGGAGAAGAGATTTTCAATGTGTGCTCATCACTAAAGATGTTACGAGATCTAGTGATCGGCCACCTATTATATTGCTTGACAATCCGTTCTTATAAAATAAGTGTGTGCTTAACCTTAGTGGTGCTCTGTTGATCCTCGTTTTTTGGATTTGACTTTGTTATGTAGAATTCTGGGCTTTGCCTTGTTTCGATTTGTTTTGCCATGGGAGTCTATGCATTTCTCATGTATCTTTTGAGTAATGAATACAATTTTCTTTCGACAAAAAAAGGCTTAGGCTCTCCTATCCCGCATTGCTTGTAAAGTCTCCTACGTTAAGTGTTTTTTTTAGTAAACGAGTTCACTCATAGTGTCGGTAACCACAAGAATAACAAAAATGAGGAGATGAGCTTGTGCGCTTGAGATGGGTCGCCCTCCATGCCCAAAAATATAAGCTAGGTCCGATCTAGGATACTTATTATCAAATTATTAATAATCTTCAATACTTTGCCAAGGAAATGTGAATTTTGTACAATGTCACTATTTTGGAGTGGACAATCAATATGAATAATGCTAATACCGAATATAGCAAGATTCATTCAGAACTTTGTACATTTTGACCTAATTCTATGTGATTTTTCATAAAAACACTTCAATATCTTGAAAGATTTCAGCCGTCTCGAATTAAATAAATGTCAAATGTTAATTTCACATAATTACAGAAAGTCAACGGTTAAAACAGCAAAAATCATTCTAGGGTCCAGACAGAACATACACTGTGACCATCTTTGAAATCTACTGTCGATTCCTTATTACTGTAAAATAGAGCAAGAAAAATAAAAAATAAAAAATAAAAATCTCAGACACACGTGAGAGCGCGCCGGATGCCACCCTAGACCCTCTCTCACTCTCTCTCTCTCAAAGGCAAAGCGAGCTGTCTTTCGGAACTGGAAGTGAGATTTTGCAGCCGCTCTCTCTCTCTCTCTCTCCCTCTCTCACAAATTCCGAGTTCTGAACCTGAAGGTAGTTTTCGCTCTTCAGTTTCGCATTCTTAATACTTTTTCTTCAGCCCCTCTTTGATTAATTCCGATGTTACGATTTCGATATTTACTTCTCTTCTGTTTCTTCTCTCACGTTTATGAACTTTTGATTCGTGAAATTCCGATAGCTTGCTCGAATATGCATCTGCCCATGACTTGGAATCGATGAGTGGAGTGATTAGGTTTTTGGGTTTTGTGTGTCGTGATGTTATGCACTTGCAAGTTGGCAAAAGATAGGATTTTTTTTTTTTTTGGGACGACTTGTGTGCTTCCACTGTGCGACAATTGAAAGTCGAAACCTTTCCGGTGTAATCTTGTGGATTTCTGTAGAGACAAAGACGAGGTTTTATATGGGTTCATTATAGACTTTAAGTCCATTTTGTGTTCTGGGCTTTTGGATGACACGTTATGATCTCCCCGTTAGAGATTGGCGTGACAATTTAATCTGTGAAACTTCCCTCTATATTCTCGTGGGTTTCTTCTGTAGAGACTTCGCTTTCTTGCGTTTATGCTTGATACCATTCTCTTACTCATACCTTGGACTGCAAGTGTCTGTTAGAAATTGGTTTGCTTGGTTTCTTGATGACCATTGACCTCACTATCTTTCCTTCTTTTGTATTCTCCTTCAGCATTTTTGAAGTCTTGGGACATGACTAAGAGAAAGAACCCTCTCGTCTTCTTAGATGTGTCGATTGATGGGGATCCTGTGGAGAGAATTGTTATCGAGGTAACCTAGAATAGAAGTTGGTTCATTTAAAAGATTTTTTCTTTTTGTCATTGTCATTTTTCTGTAAGAAGTCTTGACTGTTGCTGTCTACTGGAAGCACACTTACAATTGTGCTTTTTTCCGAGTCTTGCAGCTCTTTGCTGACACTGTTCCCAGGACAGCAGAAAACTTCCGATCACTCTGTACAGGTTCATTTGATCTTAAAGTTTGTCATGATTCAAAAGTATTAATGCTGGTATGGTGTACTGTGTATATGCAATGCTGTTCGTCATTTTTTCCCTACAAAAATTGGTTAGAGTCTCGTTCTATCAGCATTAATGGTGAGTGTTCTTCTTCCATGCAACAGGCTTATGTTATATTGGAAAGTATGCTTAGGTCCCCCATTTCTGTGACATTCTACGAATTATTTCTTTGGTCAGAGTTTGAAAGTGAACTAGATTTCTCATCACCGGTAATTGATTTTGTATGAATTTTATGGTGGCTCCCTGTCCAGGCTTGAAATGGATTTGATGTGGATACCATGTTGCATAATCTCTGCAAACAATGCTTCTTTTAGGTGAATAAGAGATCTCTAGATTCTCCCCATTGCCTTTAACAAGGGTATGGCACTTATTGTGAGTCTTGGTTAGCTACTCCAGGAAACATCTAAAAGACATGACATCTAATGTTTAGATGCAACAAAGCATGAAAACAAGAAGCTTTGATTTGGCTCAATTTTTCTACCAAGGTTTTTGGAAGTCTTTCAAGTAATTGACAAGCTCCATGATGCTTTGCTCTTTATTTTCTTGCTCGCTTCCACTCTAATATGAGTGTAACTAAATGAACACTCTTATAATTTTGTTGGTGTAGAGTAGGCAGTATGGATTGCATTGGCATTTTGTCAAGTGTTGATAGTATTTCTATTCAATGTAGGAGAGAAAGGAGTGGGGAAAACTACTGGCAAGCCGCTGCACTACAAAGGATCGTACTTTCATCGAATTATTAAAGGGTTCATGGCCCAAGTACGTTATTTTGTTTCTTTATCGATATGTTTTTTTTATGGTCGTTCTTGTGATGTACGAATTTTAAGCATAGTCTAATTGGCACAATTTTACGGCCATAGTCTGCCAAAGATGCTTGCTACTAATTGCTTCATCTTCAGACTGCATATAACCGTAGTTTCCACTACCTATCAAGCCTTTATCTCTAAAAGGCTAAGAAAGCTTGTCGAGTTAGCATAATGGCTTCATTGTTATGCGAGCATCTCTTACAGATGTATGGGGCCTTATTATGTGTCCTCTTGACAGTGCTAGTACGTTCAATGGGGTCTTGATTGTGAATGAAAGGATGTGAGTCTGTACAGCTAAGGGTTGAGTGTCGCTTGTCCATCGGATTGCAAAATCTTTAAATTGGTCTTAAAAACTGTAAAGTTCAAGGATGAAATAAGATTGTCCAATACACTTATTAGACCAAGAGAAGAAGGAAAAAAGAAAGAAATTGATCAATGCACATTAACATTCTTTTTTCTGTCAATAATAGCATCACTTAGAATCTATTTTCCCTGCCTTGGTTGGTGGGGGAGGCTGCTGGCCTTTGCTTCATCTTTTACATGGCTTCTAATCAACTGTGATTAGAATAATCATATATGTATATGTTATTGATAAAAGAGTTTCTGAGATCAAAAGATAAGTACTTATAGGCTTAGGGTTAAGCCTAGTACAATTACATATTTAGCCCCAATTTGCTAATACTCTAAAACAATAAACCCAACACTCCCCCTCAAGTTGGAGTGTACATATCAAATAGGCCTAACTTATGAGAAATATATGAAACTCGTCCACATCGAAGAGGCTTTGTGAAAATGTCTGCTAGTTGCTCTTCAGAACGTGTATGCACCAACCGTATGTCCCCACAATTCACCTTTTCCCGAACAAAATGACAATCCACCTTTATATGTTTCGTTCGCTTATGAAACACTAGATTGCTAGCAATATGAATAGTAGATTGATTATCACAATGAAGAGTAGATGATCCGGTCATAGGCAGTCCGATCTTAGCTAACAACATACAAATCCATTGAAGTTCACCTGTAACATTAGCCGTAGCACGATACTCGGCCTCAGCACTAGATCGAGAAATCACAGATTGCTTCTAACTTTTCCACAACACAAGATTACCACCCAGGAAAACACAGTATCCTGAAGTAGATTGACGATCCATAGGGCAACCAGCCCAATCTGCATCAGAATATCCTTTCACTTCCAAAAACTCAGGGTTAGAATAACCAGCTATACAAAGATGACCCTGATTATAGAACACAAGTCCTTGACTTGGAGCTCCCTTTAGATACCGAACAATTTGTAGAGCGGCTTGCCAATGAGTAGTATGAGGGGAGCTCATAAATTGACTCACTACACTAACAGCAAATAAAATATCCGGACGAGTAATGGTAAGATAATTCGACTTGCCTACTGACCGATGTTACTTCTCTGGATTATGAAGTTCTCCATGTTCATTATCAAGTCTCCCTCCAAGTTCCATAGGTGCATCATCGGGTTTAGCATCATGTAAGCCAACCTCCTTAAGAATGTCGAGAGTATACTTTCGTTGGGAGAGAGCAATACTGCCATTAGTATAGGCAACTTCGATGCCAAGGAAATATCAAAGACGACCTAAGTCCTTAGTGTTAAACTCCTTTTGTAGAAACTGCTTGAGTCGTATACCTTCAACATCACTTTCAGTGACAATGATATCGTCAACATAGACAATAAGAATAACACACCCTTTTGAAGATAACGTACTAAATATTGAGTGATCTACACTGCACCGATGCATGCCAAAAAAGATAGCCCCATCACTAAAGCGACCAAACCAAGCACGACGAGATTGCTTAAGTCCATAAAGGACTTCATTATAAAACTGGCGAAAAGAATGAAAAACTTCAGTACGATCTTTTATTAAATATAACCAGGTTGTACGAGTACAATTGTCAATGAAGGTGACAAAATAACGGAGACCAAATGAAGACTCTCGACTAGGACCCCACATATCTGAGTGAACTAACTTGAATGGTTGGGAAGCACGACTCAAAACACGAGGGGAAAAGGACACATGATGGTGTTTACCCATCTGACAGGTTTCACAATTAAACTGAAAAACTGAACTAGACATAAAAGGAAAACGTCGGAGTACGTTTGCTGATGGGTGACCAAGGCGACAGTGTAATCGATAAGGATCATCCATAGCTTTATTTTGAATTGTTGTAGCAGCAGCAATAATCTCAGGATCCAGGATGTACAATCCACCAACCTCACACCCACCACCTATTCGGCGTCCAGTCTTCCGATCCTGAATAACACACGAAGGCGAAGAAAAAATAATATCATAGTCAAGATCACGAGTAATAGAACTGACAGATAATAGACTGTAAGGAAAGTTTGGAATATGGTAAACAAGTGGTAAGGAGACAGGAACTCAATGATACACAACCTGTACCAGTTACTTTAGATTGAGAATCATCCGCTAAGGTAACTGACGTAGAAGGAACGGACGAGGTGGATGTGATAAGACGAGAATCACCAGTCATATGATTAGTGGCACCTGAATCAATAACTCAAGGATGAGCAGTCGTACTAGACAGTAGACAGGTAGGATCATTATGCTGTGCTAAAGTAGCAGTAGCATTAGAAACAACACCACTCGTACTCTGTCGTGCTTTGACCAACTTATCATATTCTGCACAAGTTGAGTTTACTGTAGCCTGTCCAGAAGAAGATCCAGGTGAGGGGATCCAAGACTCTGTATCAATAGAGGTATGTAAACCCCGCAGCTCAGGATGGAGATCATAACAATAATCGATCGTATACCCGGAAAGTTGGCAATGAGTACAAAATCGGTTTCCTCGACCACCACTTCGAACTCCTCTAGAAGCATTATTACTACCACCACAAACAACACCCCAACTTTGAAAACCACGACCACGATAAGAACTATTAGAATTCCATTGTCCACGACCATGAATACGACCACGAGTCCCTTGACCTCCACGAGCCACCATAGCACTACTCTTTGACATTGCTAAATTTTTGGGGCTGGAAGTGTAATGAGCCGCCCGAGAATACACTTCTTCAATGGAGGGGAGAGTGCTTTGAGAGGTAATCTGTTGACGAAGGGCATTGTGATCTGGACCAAGACCTTGGAGAAAGAGTATGGTTATCATGTTTGCTTCGCGTTGTTGCATTTCAGTAACCGTGGTAGTCGATGGAAAATAAGACTTGAGTTGTTGATACAAAAATGCAAAACGAGCATAGTATTCTGCCAATCCAGCATCACCAATTTTGGCTTCAAATAAAGCCTCCCACATATCACACATTCTACTCATATTATTCTGTCCAGAGTATAGTAAAGCGCACGTCGTTCATACCTGACGGGCTATTGCACAATCCATGAAAAGATGGCGAATAGATTTAGCCATATTTCCCCATAACAGTGTACGCAAAGTAGCATCAACGAACTTCCATTTTTCTAGACTGGCTGAATCTTCAGATGGTTCTTCTTCAAGCCATCTAGACTGACGAATAGCATAAATAAAGGTTAAGAGGGCCATTGACCAAGAAAGATAGTTGGTACCATTCAACTCGACCAAGGTATTGTGCAAACCTGTCATACTATGATAGGGACCAAAAGATTCTGAACTCGAAGGAGCGCTAGAGGAAACCAATTTCGAAACAATAGACAGAAAACTTGATGAATCAGTAGACATCTCCACAAACCACTAATCAATATGAAAATTTACGTCAAGGTATCACTAGTAACTTGACCCTCTTATAATCAAATACCACACGCACCACCTATCAATGAAAACAGCAAATTCAACTCCACAAATCACTTCCGAACTTTCAAATTACTAGTGATACTAGCAGCACCACACAAATTCAACCACTCCAATTCAGCCAATAATCACATATCTCACTTCAAATTCCAGCATCCACTCCAAATTCAGCAACACCACACTAATTCAGCCACACTAAACTCAGAACAAGAATAGCAGTTCATAACACTCGAGCCTCATAAATCAACTACCATTCCTGAAGAACTAACCCTGGATGATGCTGATTTTTGGGCTCTTCGGGCTAAATAATCTTTGACAGCACCAAAGCTAGGCTCACCGGCCTAGACCCCTGGAAGATCGCCAAAGTCGAGGATGAGTGTACAGTATCACAAGAAGCAAAACCGTCACTCTAATACCATGTTATTGATAAAAAGAGTAATTGTTATTTCTGAGATCAAAAGATAAGTACTTATAGGCTTAGGGTTAACCCTAGTACGATTACATATTTAGCCCCAACTTGCTAATACTCTAAAAAAATAAACCCAACAGTATATATATTGGAAAAGAAGCTATAATTAGAAGTCTGAAATCTGAAGAGGGCAGATTTTGGGCTATGGATGATGATTTTAGTAGGAACATAGCAATCATTAATACATTCTTAATTTTTTCCCTTCAGTAAAAGCCTCAATCATGATAGTCTCGGAAGTCATGAACTTCTTGCAAATGAGAGTTGTAGAAAAGTTGAAGTTGGGAAGCTGGCCAAGAATACTAGCTTTTAGGATTCTATTGGTATTGTCATAGCCATTTGAATGTTGAATCTTATATTGGGTGAGTGATTTTAGAGTCGCTAGATAAGGTGTTACTTAGAATCCTCTGATTTGAAGGTTCAAATTCCTTTGTGCACTCTGTTTATGTGATTTTTATAACTGGAAGCTCATTAATCCTCTTCACTGTTGTCCAGGGTGGTGATTTTTCAAATGGAAATGGTACTCTTCCCTTCTCGTAAAAATTCCTAATGTTCATGATTATATAATCTATATTTGGCTACATAGTCATGATCGGACTAGAAGAGATGACCCTTTTTAGAATGCAGGCACTGGTGGAGAAAGTATATATGGAGGGAAGTTTGCTGGTAATATTTCTCCATTGACTCGACTGCTTTTTGTTTACTACCGTTTTAGTGATTTAAGTTTTTCATATATCAGATGAGAATTTCAAACTAGCACATGATGGACCTGGTCTTCTCTCTATGGCAAATGGTGGGCCAAATACCAATGGGTCGCAGTTCTTCCTAACATTCAAGCGCCAACCTCACCTTGATGGGTATTCTTTTTTTGGAAGAAAATTACTAGTATTCATGGCCATGTTACCGTTCTTCATTCATGAAATATGAATATGATGTTTACAACTTATACGACATGTTTGTCCTGGCAGGAAACATGTTGTATTCGGGAAGGTTACGAGGGGAATGGAAGTAGTGAAGAAAATTGAACAGGCAGGAAGTGCCGATGGAAAACCCCTCCAACCAGTGAAAATTGTGGATTGCGGGGAGACTTCTGAAAGAAGAATTGAAGATGCTGCTGTGGAGGAAAAAAGTAAATCTGCAACACTAAAAGGTACTTTTGCTTCTGTGCTTCCCTCAATTTGCTACCTTTTGCGGGATAGTGTGAGTCTCCTATCTCCAATGTGTAATAAAATTTTGTTTGATCAGCAAAAAAGAAACGATCGGCAAGAGATTCATCTTCTGAATCCGAAGGAAAAAGACGACAGAGAAAATCCCACAAGGAGAGAACGAGGAAACGGAGGAGATACTCTTCATCTGATTCATACAGCTCTGAGAGCTCTGACAGCGATTCTGAATCTCATTCCTCAGACACTGAGTCGGAATCCGAACGTTCCAAATCATCGGTATCTGATTCAAGCTCAAGTGACAGAAGGCGCAGGAAAAGGAGGTCAACAAAAAGAGAAAAACTTCGTCGGCAAAGAGGGAAGGATAGTCGTGGGGAACGAAAGAGTGCCAGATATGACAAACGATCAAGGCGCAAGTCCAAACGGTTCAATTTATTTGAATTTTTTGTTTGCTACATTTAAGTTTTGGCACTCAGCCTGACTGCTTTTTGTTCGCTATGTATTGAGAATGGCCCTTTTTTTACCTTTTCTTTCAGGAGTTCAGATAGTTCAAGTGATTCAGAAAGTGAGAGTTCGGGCCGTAGTAGGAGCAGAGATGACAAGAAGAAATCTTCTCGACGTGACTCTGCTCGAAGTGTTAGCAATTTAAAAGATGCTGAAGCAAAATCTCCTGAAAATTTAGGTATGTCAGTTCTCAGAGTTGGCTCCTCACTTTTCTATAAAATGTTTTTGATTTAAGTAGGAGTTTGTCCAATTGGATCTCTGCTGCTTTTGACTTGGAAAAATCTGCTGTAGAACCACCAAGGAATCGTGAAATCCAGAAAGTTGAGGACAACTCATCACATGAAGAAGGTGAATTTTCGCCAAAGAATGATGTCCATCATAATGGGCATGGTACTGATGCAAAATTTGGTAAACTTGATGATCACCGTCCCCGTTCAGATGGAACAAAGAAGTCCAGGTTTCAGCTCTTGCCATTCTTATGTGCATTTTTCTTGGTAGAAGGTCTAGGCATATTTTTATCGTTCAGAATGCTGCCCAACACTTTCTGACAGCTGGAAAACTTTTGGGTATTTTCCTGAAATTCAGCGGAAGCACGAGGGACAGCCCCAAAAGGTTGGCCAACAGTGTCCCTGAGGGAAGTCCATCAAGCAGTCCTGCGCGTAAAGCCTCTGAACCTTCTTCCTCTATTCGTGCCCGCAATCCATCAAGAAGCCCTCCCCCAGATGGTAATTCGAAACGCATTAGAAAGGGCCGTGGCTTCACAGAACGTTTCTCCTATGCCCGTCGATATCGTACCCCATCTCCAGAAGATCCAACTTATCGGCCTTACCATTATGGTAGAAGAAACTTTCATGACAGGAGGAATGATAGGTGAGCTGGACTTTTTCAAAAGGTGGTATGGCCAATTTTATGTTCGCTACTGCTTAGTGCTTGGTGGATTTGTGTAGGTATTCAAATTACAGAAGTTATTCTGAGCGCTCACCACATAGAAGATATAGAAGCCCCCCTAGGGGCAGGAGCCCTCCAAGGTTCTCTCTCTTCTTTGATACACGCTTTTGCTCATGCTACTAGTAAAAGGCCTGTACAAATATTTTTCTTTAACTAGATACTGACAATCTTAAGAACAAGTTTATTTTGAGGTTCACTTGATTTCCACACTCGAAATGGTTGCGACACACCCTAACTTATTAAGTTGACAAAAATATCCAAGAGAACTAAGTGGTCAAGATCGTAGGAGGAAAAGGTTGAAAGAGATTGTTTATTGAAAAATGCAAGGTTACATATTGTCATGAATATATATGACTGCCAATATTAATCAAAACAATGTGATTTTATTCTCCCACCTTATGTTATTTTCGTTTTCTTTTTATACCCAACTTCATGTTGGCTCTTCCACTTGCTTTTGTGCTTAAGCTGATTTATGTACAGGATTTTTTGTGATGATCTTGAACCTTCAAATTGTTTAGTCAAAGGTATAAAATGTATACCTCCAATATACGCGAACTTGAGGAATTTCAAGGGCACAAGGGTACAAAGAATCGAGCTGATTGATAAAATAACATTTGCACATTGATTCCAAAATTTATCTTTCTATTTCCACACAAAAAGTAACGTCTCACAAAATTTTGGGAAGAATCTTGGCCAAACTAATTTTTTGACCACGAAAACTCTCAAATTAATACACCTTTGACAATTTTACTCCAAACTTAGTTTTTAAAAAAAAATAATAACTTAGTTGACGTATTTTCAATTAGGTCATTTTTTAGTGAGAGGGCTCAGTTCATCTTCTCTGACAAACCTTAAAATTTAGGATAAATTTGTCATAGGTGTACCAGTTTAGGGTTTTTGGTGGTCAAAAAATTAGTTTGGGGTAAATTTGTTACAGGTATACTAGTTTTGAGTATTTCGTGATCAAAAAATTAGTTTATGGTAAATTTGTTATAGATGTACCAGTTTGGGGTTTTTCGTGGTATTAACCTTTAAATTTATGAAGGTACTCAAATATTAAAGAATTCTTGTAAAAAACCAGTGAATGAGTAAACTTTTCTGATTAGAACACAGTAGAAGAGAGAAGGGAGAACACTTAAGAAAGGTAGATGAAAATCATGAGATCGGTTGATCCACAAGATATATTTTTCTCTTTCGTCAATCTTACTATTAATGAGTTCCCAGTGAGAGTTATTTTGGACCATCGAAATTTCAGGGTGTGTCTAAAGCTATTGTGAGGGGTGGAAATAGTGTGAGCCTATCTTAATAGTGTCAGTTTCTAGGTTAACTCTTTTTTGTCAATCCAAGAACTTTTAATTCATGCTTTTGTATGCATATGTTACTCTTTGTCAATGGCCACAGAAAATCTCAAGCAAACTTAACCAGCATGTATATATTAAATTTCCACTTCGTTTTTTTTTTTTCCTTTAGAGTAATTTAAATAGAAAAACAATACGTGATTCCTTCTTATTAATTGTTTATTTCTTTTATTCACTGAAGATGGTGATTTTTGGAGTCATCATGTAGCACAATTGTATATTGTCCTAATTGCTTTAATGATTTTAGTACGTTGCAAAACCCATAACTTCATTCTTCATCAAGTAGTATTGTCTTAGTGCCATATTTAGATACTTTTTAAATGCATCACATGCAGTACACAAACACTAATATACTGGCAAAATTCACATACTTCTCCACTATTTTCATTACTATCGACCCCTATACCATCTTAAGACACTTCTCCACTCTCAAACGTGTTACCTTTTACTGTTTTACATGAGTTTTCATAATCTCATTTTTCAGAAATAAGAACAATATATCTTTCATTATAGTGTTTTTAACAATTTATGGCTACAAATAAGTGCAATTTGCACGTTGACTATTTCTAAAGTAAAAATTAAGCAAAGGGGTGTTCTTTTTTTTTTCTTCTTCTGGAAATAGATGAAACATTTGTATTTACTGCACATGTTATGTTTATCCGGCTCCTCGTAGATACCAACAAAAAAGAAGTCGAAGCAGGAGTGTGTCTCGCAGCCCGGGTGGTAATAAAGGCCGTTACCGGGGTCAAGACCAGAGCCGGAGCAGGAGTCAGAGCAGGAGTCGGAGCCCAAGACGTGGTTCTAGTCCAGCAGATCGATTGCAACTGAGCGAGAGGTTGAAATCGCGACTCGGGACCAGAGTCGATGAGCATTCTCCACGCAGAAGAAGGTCCTCCTCTAGAAGCCGCAATTCCTCAGGGTCTAGATCCCCTGCTGCAGTGCCAGACAAGCGCGAGGGCAAAGCTGCCCCTGTATCTCCTGCAAGGTCTCGATCCAGCTCCCCTTCTGGGAGGGGGTTGGTCTCCTATGGCGACGCCAGTCCTGATTCTGGGATCAACTAAAGGGGTTTTTCACTTCTTCACATCATCACTATCAGCAGAGAGATTTGATGATCTGTGGAGTACCTGCACCGAACGTGTCGAGTCAGGTGGACTCGCTTGGGTTCTGCAACTGTTTAAATGAACCGAGAGTGGCCGGGGCTGGCGTCACTTGTTCAATATTATGTACCTGGAAAATGAAATTCAACGACATAGCTGCTGGATTTTTAGGAGGCCATCTTAAACGTTCTGAGAATTTCCGGAGATCATGGCCCTCTCATTTGCATCTTATAAAACTTTAGTAGACTTGGATTGCTGCTGGTGATTTGAGTATTTGGCAATTTGCCATGACTGAATGGATCTTAACTATGTCAAGGGAAATCTCAGGTGGTGGTTTGAGCCTATTAAATCTAGGTGATAGTTGCGGTTCGTCCTTAATCTAGACGCTCGAACGAATGGAACCCCGAAATATAGATACTCGGTTGAACGATTGGATGGTCGAATTGAGGTTTGCTCAGTGTCTGTTCTTGAGCGAATCCGGGTGTGCTGATTAAACGTTGCTTTCGAGATGCACAGAGTGACATGGTTGAATGCTAGTTTTCTAAGTGGCAACAAAATTATCGAACTTGCATGGGGATCTCATCAAGACAATAGCAGAGTGAGCTCTGCACCAAGTTGAGCCTCTCAATTTTGGAGTATAATGGCGAGGAACTACACTCAAAGTTTGCGATAGATTGATAAAATTCAAATCCTCGTTTCACCCTTCTGTTTTTGGTTTAAAGAAATTGCACAATTGAGATAGCGATTGTTATGATAATACGATTCCTTTGTTTTTAGATTTGAAAATAACGTTGGAGACATACTATACTTTTTCATGCAATGACTATTTGCCTACCTTTACTTTTCAAAATATGACGTAAGTAATTTCATTTTTGAAGATCATTTTGCACCTTCACATCCTTTATTCTTATGTTTTTATTTGAGAGAATGCCATTTTCTTTCCAATATTGTCCATCCTCGAAATTTTGAGTTCTCGTATCCACCGAATTCACTCGAGATTAACTGAAAATCAAAACATTTAAACTCGAAGCAAAATGGACAATTCGGCCTATGGTACTAGTAAAAACAGAGACAGCTTTTCCTCTTGATTGATCCTAAAATTTGGCTAGGTGAGTTCTTTTCCAGCACATTTCCATCCCTTTTTCACCCCATTTTCTTGGAATAAGGTACTTCTCCAAAAATAAAATTATAATATTAAAAGTTCTCTTCTTGTTGAGATTCATTACTCTATAAATTCGAATTGTTCCAAGGCTAGACATCACCAAAACACGCCGACAATCCGCCATTTTTTCCTGGTCTTCTTTCGGTTGTGTTTCCCTTCACGTAAAGAGCCAATGCAACGCTCTTGAATCTTTACTTCAGAGCCACAAATCCCTAGTTTGGGAAACGCCACGTTGTCTTGTCCCGTGGTCCCTCAGGATGTTCCACGAACAGAAGCCAAAAGAAGAACAATGGCCGACAACCCAGAAATGCAACCAAGGTTGATCTGTTCAATCTCTTTCAGAAAATCCAAACTCCTCAGTCCATAGGAATTATCATGCCTTGCTCCTCAAAGGCACCAAAGCTCCCCAACCCCCATTTGTTTTCGGCGGCAATTCCAGTGTTGCAAGACGTTGCCGTGGGGTTCTCCGCCCCCATCACCAAGCAATGTCAACAGCGACAGCTCTTTGGCAACGCTAATTTTGACATGTTTTGCACTCATTGCAACGCAATTTGATTCACTGCTCACACATAATCCAAAGGGCTTTGACAAGATTTCACAACTTTCAACGCCTAAAAGAGAATAATTAGTGAATTCTTTGATTGTCCCGGCGTGCAACAGCTTAGCCTAGAAACGACTCACCATGCCAATCTCCTATGTCCTAACTCATATATAAAAGAGTAGATCCTCCTTCAATGGAATCATCACTCCCCGACCATCAACAAGTCATTCTATCAACAAGAGAGAGGAGAGAGTATGAGCATCCCGAAGAACCTCATCCCCGACCCTGCGAGCCCGGAATGGTTGAACAAGGCGGACAATGCGTGGCAGCTGACGGCAGCGACGTTAGTCGGCATGCAGAGCGTGCCGGGCCTTGTGATCCTGTACGGGAGCATCGTGAAGAAGAAGTGGGCCGTGAACTCGGCCTTCATGGCGCTGTACGCGTTCGCGTGCGTGCTCGTGTGTTGGGTCGGGTGGGGCTACCGCATGTCCTTCGGGGAGAAGGGCATCAAGTTCCTGGGCATGCCCAACGTCGCGCTCGACCAGAAATTCCTCCTCGTGCAGACCTTCAACGGCAAGTTCCCCAACGCGACCATGGTGTACTTCCAGTTCGTGTTCGCCGCGATCACGCTGATCCTGATCGGCGGGGCGTTGCTCGGGCGGATGAACTTCCACGCGTGGATGTTGTTCGTGCCTCTTTGGCTGACGTTCTCGTACACGATCACGGCATTCAGCATATGGTCCCCGAACGGTTGGCTGGCCAAGAAGGGAATTATTGATTACTCGGGTGGTTATGTGATCCATCTCTCTTCGGGTGTGGCCGGCTTCACTGCAGCTTACTGGGTATATGAATGCTATGTCTAATTATCCTCTCTTTCCACAAATCTAACATTCTGTCGATCAATTGGGTTGCTAGAAGTGAAATTGGTTACTAGCACACACGTATCTCAATTTGCTACACACAGGTTGGGCCAAGGGCCACCAAGGATAGGGAGAGGTTCCCTCCCAACAACATCCTCCTCATGCTCGCCGGCGCCGGGCTGCTGTGGATGGGATGGACTGGGTTCAACGGCGGGGACCCATACAGCGTCAGCATCGACGCATCCCTGGCCGTCCTCAACACCCACGTGTGCACAGCCACGAGCCTGCTGACGTGGCTCTTGCTCGACATCCTCTTCTTCGGGAAACCTTCCGTGATCGGCGCCACCCAGGGCATGATCACTGGCCTAGTTTGCATCACTCCGGCTGCAGGTACGAACATAACTATGTCAACTATAATTAGAAACAGACGCCTAAAAAAGGGTACGGACTTTTTTTTGTAGCAAATCGGTAGGACGATAACTATAGTGACTATTATAACTAAAGTTATAATTGCATTATTTTGAAATTTGCATCCATTAATTAGAACATATATATGTTTCCTATGCACACATAGGAGTTGTGCAAGGTTGGGCGGCGATCCTAATGGGGATCATGTCCGGGAGCATCCCGTGGTACACTATGATGGTGCTCCACAAGAAGATGTGGCTCCTCAAGCAGGTCGACGACACGATGGCCGTGTTCCACACCCATGCCGTCGCTGGCAGCCTCGGCGGCATCCTCACGGGTTTCTTCGCCGAGCCCAAGCTCAACCGCCTCTTCTACCTCTCCCCAAACTGGGAACGGTACGTCGGCCTTGCCTACGGGCTCCAGATGGGCTACCCTGGCAAAGGGTTAAGGCAGATGGGCATCCAAATTCTGGGCATTGTTTACGTGGTCGTCATCAATGTGATCATGACGAGCTTGATATGCTTGCTAGTGAGGGTGATCGTGCCGCTGAGGCTGGCCGAGGACGAGTTGCTAACCGGGGATGATGCGATCCACGGCGAGGAGGCCTACGCCTTGTGGGGCGACGGAGAGAAGTTCGAGTCCTCCAAGTACAATTCGGTCCATGGCATCGATGAGTTCCCATCGGTGGTGCCTAAAGCCCGAGGCGAACTGGAAATGGCTTAATCATAAAAGATCGATCGATGTCATGAGAATGAGATGAATTTGGCTATGTTCAGTCTTTTGTTTCGTTGTTTGCCTATTCTAAGGGAGGGAGAGTAGAGGGAAAAGTTGACTTTGATGTACTCTAGATCATAAGTTTAATAAGAATCGAGGTCCAAATTGACGGTTTTCTTCTTTCCTTTCACAAGTTTCATGCGTTTATTGATTTGATTTTTCGAATTCACTGCCTATCTCCGTCTCTCTAAAAGCCACATCAAGGAAGAAACATCGTTCCAAATCGCCATAAGACAAACTGGAGAACTCCGATGAGGTTAATACGAAAATGTAGGGGGGAAAAGGACCAATTCATAATGATGGGCCGCTTTTATTTATTAAATGATTATAATTTTGTTGATTTTGTAATCTTCATTTATTTGTAAGAGATGAGCTATAATTTTTTGGTGATGAACTCTTTTATTGATCGTCTAATGTCATTTATTTATCAAATGGAGGGCATTATATTATATAACTTTCTAATGATGGTCTAACATCATGGAATTATGAAATATGCACTATCATGTCATAGAGCATTTTTAAAGCCATTGTTTCCATCGATAGAGCACTTGTGTTGATGGATTAATTAAATAATGTTCATCATGGGTATCCATACAACTTTTCAATAATAAAAGTCAGCATTTATTACACATTGCGTTAAATTTATTTTTAAAGTATACACAGTCATGTAATAAACCTCTAAACATATAGTTTTTCCTTATATTATGAGTAATTTTATTATATCCATTTATTTGTAAATTATGACTTCAATATTATTTATTTGTCAAATATGAAAATATCACGTAGATATGATTATTATTATTTATCAAATATGAGATAGTATCCCCATATTATTAAGCTTTTTGAAAACCTTGTCATAAACAATTATTTCTAAGCACAATACGTAGATATTTCAAATGTTTTAAATATTTATTACCAAAAATACCACATAATTTTAAACTTTCGTTGTGCATTGATTAAAGATTTATTACCAATATATATATATGTAAGAATGAGAGATGTAGAATTAGATACCAAAATATGCATAAAATACATAGATGCAATATTAGAGATTTGCAGGAATTGAAAATTTGCTAAAGTAACCATCAAAAGCAAACTACCGGTTAAGCGTGCTATGTGATTCAACCTCGCAATAGCTTTACCTAGTTTTATATATAGGCAGTGACATCAAAAAACCACATCACTATAGTAAAGTGTGACAATTGAAAAATAACTCAGATTAGAAAAATCAGTGAGTTTTAGGGGACTTAATTTGCACCAAGAAGAATTGAGGACTTGTACGTAAAAACTGC
>BCNH02000011.1:22830579-22879827 GCA_001662345.2 Metrosideros polymorpha var. glaberrima | reverse complement strand
AAAAAACCGTACCAAATGAGTCACGAACTTTTGAAGCGCCTTTCTTTCTATGCCGTTGGGAGTAGAGTGTGGTTCAGTCGAAGGTTCCCTTTTTTAAAATATCGAAGCGCATTACTAACTTTCTGACTATTAATGTTTGAATGGCTAAGCAGCTTTGCTCGAATTTGTGAGGGAATCTTCGTTTGATCATACAGTAACCTGAATCCAAGCCTTCACTGAAAAGATTCATATTTTGTCGGGAAGATCTGAGAAGGTATATTAACACAAGGAAAACAGACAGTTTTTGAATTCATATCAAGAGTTGTTATGATAGAAAAGAGAAACAAAAATGAGTGTAAGGAACCAACAATTACGTCACTTATTGTATGCAGTTGTCTTCTTACCGACCTTGTTTGGTGGCATTTTAAGGTGCTATTGCTGTATTTCGATTGAGAAGTAATCTTTTTTTGGAGTTGATTTTTGGTCCCAACATAAAAGTTGAGCAATGCTAGAATTTTATACGTCATTCTACGAATGGTTATTCAAATAAATGAATTATATTCACGAACACCTGACTTAGTAGATCAATTTATCTATGTCAAGCATTTTCCGTTGACTATTCTATCATGCGAGTTGCTCCCAAATTTGCCCCTCATCTTCTTCGATCTCGTCGCGTCCATTTCTTCCCCATGCCTCCGAACCGTGTTGAGGAGCGCGCAACAGAAATCTAATACCTTCATCTGGGGAAATCGTCAAGAGAGAGTTCAAGTCTGAGCTCGTCAATATATCCATTGTGACCCACCTTTCAAAAGTTTAAGCCAATAAATTTGGGCCAACTAAAATTATTAGTTACTCTACACCACATCAAATCTCTGATATGGCATTCCTGTCCCCTTTGACATCCACACGAGTTGCAGCACTCTCGTTACGTTTCGCCGTCAGAACCTTACTCCCTCATTGAACCGGGTCGTTATAGGCCCACTAGCTTCCGCGTGGTTCATCCCTGAACCACACATTTTCGGCTGGGTTTTGGCTCTAATACCATATGTAAAGCCTAGTCTGCTCGCAACGATATTGTCCGCTTTGAGCCAAAGCCCGCATGATTTTGTTCTTCTGAGCTTTGCCCAGAAAAGGCCTCGTTGCAAGTTAAGATGAGTGCTATCCTTATATGGCACTTCACCTTACCACACGCAGTCGATGTGAGATTCGGTTCATTCCTATCCCCTTTGACATCCGCACGAGTCGCAGTGCTCTTGTTACGTTTTGCCGTCATAGCCTTACGCCCTCGTCAGACCAGGTCGTTACAGAATCTCGTGCCTAATCGATCGCAAGCCTTGAGTTTTTGAACCGATGCGGAGTTCTTTCCCCACCAAAATCGAGGGAAAGATCATCGATTTAGCTTCGTTAGATAGAAATAAGTTGAAAGGCTTTAACTTATACGGTTAGGTTTCTGCATTTTGGATATCATTGTACGAAATGGACATGATTGTTCGCTTCAATAGTATTTTTGAAGTTTCAACAAGTTGTTTTATTCTGGTTTCTGGTACAGTGAATTGTCGTTCCTGTCCAAGGCTATTCTGAATCGACACTAATTTTGACACTTTGTAGCCCAAAAGATTGTCCTAAGGAATTCTGGATCTCCGAATATCAAGGTAGAAATCGATGTGTCGGATGAATAGGAAGAACTGAATGGCCCTTTTTTTTTTTATTATCTAAAGGAGGAAGTGATAGATACCCGAAACACTTGGCATGGAGACGCAAATACACAGTTAGACCGCCGGCTTCTTTGCTCCCGACAGTGCGAGCTCCGCGAGTAAGTTTGTTTCTTAAATCGACTTGCTCACCTATAGCACTATCCTGTTTTTGGCAGTTGATAAATTGAGACGGCATAAACAGACATGATAGTTAAGGAAAAAGTACCAAAAAAGTCATAAACTTATTGCATTTGTATTAATTCAGTCATAAACTTTTTTACATTGGTACCAATTTAGTCCATCCAACCAATTTAGGCCAAAAATCGCTAACATGGACGCCGGCCAGTGCTGATGTGGATTATTTTTAATATTATTTTAATAAATTTCGAATTTTTTTATTAATTATTTTAAAAAAATTCTCTCTTTTTTTTTCCTTTCTTTTTCTTTGGCCTTGGCTGATCACCATGGCCGGCGATTGGCCACAGGCACCAACGAGGGCATTGTGGCCCTTGCCAACTTTAGTGAGGGCTGGACCCACGTGGCCTGGGTGAGGGTCACCCTCACCGGATTTGGCAAGGGCCGCCCTCGTTGCCTAGGCGAGGCTGCCCTCGCAGCCTCGGTGAGGGTCACCCTCGCTGACTTTGGCGAGGGGCCTCGCGGCCTAGGTGAGGGCGGCCCTCGCCCATGCCGTAAGGGTCCAGCCCTCGCTAGAGCCATCGAGGGCCGCAATGCCCTCGTCGGCGCTTGTGGCCAATCACCGGCCATGGTGACTAGCCAAGGCCAAAGAAAAAGAAGAAGAAAGAAAAGGGCAGGGGGAGGAAAAAGAAAAGAAAAAAGAGCAATTTAAAAAAATCAATAAAAAATTTGAAAATTATTAAAATAATATTTAAAAATGTCAACATCAACGTTGGCCATGTTACGTAGGACAGCCGGCGCTTACGTCAGCGATTTCCGGCCTAAATTGATCGGATGGACTGAATTTGTACAAATGTGAAAAGGTTTAGGACTAAATTGATCCAATTGATAGGTTCATGACTAAATTGGTACCAATGCAATAGATTTAGAACTTTTTTTTGTACTTTTCCTTGATAGTTAAGGAAGAGACATTTCGATAATCGCCGTGCTTAAGAATTGTCGTTTCACAAGAGAGTGTCGACGCATGCTAAATAGGATCTGATAGAAGTGGAGTTTGAAGATTTGCAATGATCTTTTAACTAGCGTTCGATTGTGCCGGACAGAACTTGTCCCAAGAATGTAACCAAGAATATGAACCGTTTATTGCTTGGCTTGATGATTAATGATCGTGTGTCACAATGCAAACTTTGGATACCGTGGCCTTGCTGTTTTCCTATAAGACGGATTTTACTTATAATTTACATATTGGGAATCCTAAGTGCTGGAGAAAATGTGTGGGTCATGGCTCTTACATGAGGAAGACCTAGAAAATGAAAAAGAAACTACCGTACAGTGATCACCAGGTCAAGATGTCACACCCCTTAGTCATTTCTCAAGGGGTAACTGTACTGCAGTGTAGGGGTGAGCAAAAATCGGGCGGGCCGATCTTAAGTTTAGACCCTGAAATCGGTCCTGTTATAACGGGTCCTCATTTTTTGAGCCCAGAAATTGATCTTATTTTTCTGGAACTTGTTTTGGAACCGATCCTATTTTTTCAGTCCGGGAACAGGGTAAACAGGGTCAACCCTGTTTCACCTTTTTTTTTTTTTTTTCAGCTTTCACAATTTGTAAATAAAATCTAAGCAAAAATCATCCCTTCATTCCGTAGAAACTTGCAAAAATCATTACTTTTTTTCAACTTTCGCAACTTGTCTTTTTCATTAGCATTGGAACTTTTGCTAAAAGCTAGGTCAATCATAATAGTGTGGTTGAAACAACGAACATGGATGACAAAAAAAGGAAAATAAGTTTTAGTTTACAGAACCTTATCTTGTTGTTTAGATTTTGTAGCTTCAGTCAACGTATTCCATGGAACCTTATTTCTAGAGTCTTTTAGCTAGTATCGCTGAAAATAATCAACTTACAGTTGCAAAGTTGCTTTGCTACATCCTGTGCTTAGCAAAAAGAAAAGATATGGATAAGGAATTTTAAAACTTTTTCTTTAAATCCCTAAAACCGGTTCTCAGGCAATTTTAAGTCTCATAGTTATTCCCTAATGTGAGCGGGGGCGTCGCAGTGCCCAACGCTCCCCGCACTGTGAGGTCTGGGAAGAAGTTGATGGAGGCAACCTTACCCCTGGTTTCTCAGAGGGGCTGTTTCCTGACTTGAACCTGTGACCTCAGGCTACAATAGAATAACTTTTTGGAAAAATTGCAAAAAAGGCCCCAAATGTCCTATTTTTTCAAATAAGGACCTAACCTTAATGGCGTTTTCAAATTTTTACTTTTTTATTTAATATAAAAAAAACCACGAGGCAAGGGCAGGCCCTTGCTGCTGCTTGCCCCCGTCGTCGAAAAGGGCTGGTGGGGGCTTGGCCAGGGTCGTCGGGGCCTCGACAAAGGTCGGCGACCCCCACCGGCCCTTTTTGGTGACGGGGGTGGCGTTGGCAAGGGCGGTATGCCCTTGCCTTGTTTTGTATGTGTGTGTGTTTTTTAGATAATTTTTTAAATTTTAAATTTTTATTTAATTAATATCTTTTAAAGATAAAAAGCAAAAAGATGAAAATGCCTTTGAGGTCATGCCCTTATTTGAAACAATGGCCACTTCAAACTTTTATTTGAGAAAATAAGGGCAGTTCAGACCCTTATTTAGAATTTTCCGTAACTTATTTTACCCCTGCACCAAGGCTTGCGCTCCAATTATTCTCTAATATGATAAGTGGGAAAAATTCCATTTGTTGAGGAAGGCAAAGTTTGTATCTAGCAAACTCAGATCAGCATGATGTGATGCCGCACAGTTGTTGATATTTGAGAAGAACTTTAATTTCTTTACCAGGGGAATGACTAAACCTGGTAATTCATCTCGGATAGTAATCTGCTTTCTGCTACACGGTGTGAACTCTCATATTTTTTTGTTTTTGTTTTTTTCTCTCTTCATGTCATGGATCTTCCCTGTTCGTCTCATAATTCTAGTACATGTCATGCCCCCCCGGTTTCTGCTGCCTCACAGTTAAATCATCTGGGACAGGTTCAAAACCTCATTATTGAAAAGATCCACTTACAGCTGAACGTGTTAGTGGTTGAGAGTGGGTTGGATCACTCGGTCACTCTCTCATTGAGACAGAAAAGACTGCCTAAGAATCTTAGCAAGGTCTTTTGACACAGCTTGCGAAAGGTGGGAGACATCGATGGTCCACTTGCTGATTTTGAACCCTACACCAGCTCTCCGGTCAAAACACTCGGCTTCTCGAAAGAATCCGATTGGTCTTCCTACAATATGTCATCATGAAGGCTATGATGGTATCAAGTCCGTCCTTGACTCAATCGCTCAAAGAAAATTCTGGAGGATATATTCGAGTCTGTCACCCCGGTCTAGTCTCCAAGTGGCGGGAGGATCTGGTTTGCAGATGTTCTTATATCTGAGGATGTGTCAAATTCAAACCCTACTTTCTGTTTTTGGCTTCATCTATGTAATGCGGTTGCTTAATCAACGTACATATCCTTTTTTTTTCCCAGAAATCATATGTTGTTTTGGTTATTGCCCCACAAAGCAGTAATTGCCCCACAAAACATTAACCTCATGCTTCAGATACATGCGGAAGAACGGATTTTAAACTTGCAATTGCTTGATAAAAAGGGAAATTCATCATTATATTGTGAGGGATACAATTGGAAGATAATTAAGTTGGATTTCACGGTAAATTTTGTAACTTATTACGGCTAACGAGAGTCGGTAAACCGACATGCTTACCGATCTCGAAGTCGGGAGAAGACCTGGGGATGGAAATTCCCAAAGGATGGCCAAGCACTCCAACTCGATCCTATGGTACATCTCAATTCTCAGATGGCTTTCTCATATTTTCTGTTAATGCTGAGAAAGAACAGGTCTTATCTTTTGTCGAGTTTCCTTTTCTCTCTTTTGTATTGCTATGCTACCATAATAAAAAAAAAAAATTATCTGGTTCCGGTTACTGCCGGCATTCAAGATAGGCTGTGCAACATACTCAGGGGGAGAATATTGAACTTTTACTGATCGGAATTGAGGTTTTAATTCTTTTCTCCTAGATTTGATGAAATTTGGAACTCGGCACGAATAATCATTTTATAAGCAATCATCTCTACAGTTAAAAAACTTTCATGTGACTATTGCTACATCAAATCTGCTCAATAGAGTCCCATGATGATGACCAGTGGAAGTTGTTGATCCACCATGTTTGTGGTTGTCTCCCCTTGATTATCCCCTGCATGTCCTTAAACTTGGTAGTATGGTTGATGAAGAAACCTGGACATCACTGTTTTACAGCAGCTTTGGTAATGAGTGCCTTACTGAACATGCTTTTACACTGCAAGAGTATACCTATATACATGGTGATAGGCATATCTTAATATTTTCGGATATATATTTTTTGTTGGGTTATAAATATGTCGAACAACTAAAAGGGGAAAGAATCTTGGCTAGGCCTTTGTATATTCACTACAAAGAACTATTTGGGTCCAAGTTTTGGTAACGAAACTGTCGATCATTCCCCTTCTCTATCTCTCTGCATCAAAAGGGGCATGTTGCACTGTGCTTTTGCTTTGCCTTGCCTGCATGATTAACATGCTCGAGGTTAGAACCTGCATTCTTAAATGTACCTATTTTATGAGTATGTCTTCAAAGTAGAAAGAACGAGGAAACTAGTGTGTCTTCGTGCAATTGTTCATTACATAATTTAAAGCATGGCTGTTTAAATGCTGGATCATCGCTCATCGCCGGAGGATCTTGCCCAAATACCATCTGGCAACTCAAGTCTTCAAAATCTGCAAATCATGATGTATTCTGATATCAGCAAGAGTCAAGAATGAACATATCCACACATGCACACACAGGTGCATGTGTCAACATATATGCTCATCAATCTTATGCTACTTTGCCCGTGGTTTTCTCCAAATCACTATGTATACACCTAATGACAAATGGCTGGCTCATGGAAATTAGAAGTCTTTGATTTCTTTTCTTTACTATATTGAGGGACATTTAGGTGGAGCTGTGACATCGACAAGACAGGCTACGGAAGAATGATTGGCTTCATGGAATTACACGAGTTTCAATGCCTTCAAATTAACATAGTGGATTTCACTGCACTAATTTCTCGATTTACATGTTAAACTCACAGGCAAAGATCCAAGAATTGGCCCCTTGATTTAATTATATGTACCTGAGGTTGGATGGCTATACCTGAAGTTTTTGTACCCTAAGTGGTTCATATATGGGACCCTCCAATGACATGATAGCATGGCCTCCCACATTGTAGTGCAGGTACTGGTACCCTTCATATTATGATGTCTTTTCCTCATTTGTTTACTAATGCAGTAGTCTGATGGAAATTTATTAATAAAATGGTACTTAAGTATGTTCCCTTGTGCTAATTTTCTTCGGATGATATAATATCAGTGTGCTACTGGTGATTGTGGACCTCAGTATGGATGATAGGCGGTTAAGCATTCCATCCATGAAAAAAAAAGAAAGTGACATCGATATGTGTATATGTTCAAACCATTTTCTGTCTGTCATGAAAACTCACTTGCGAGTTTTGTTCATCAGCTGAGAAAATGATGCAACGGCTTCATCTACCAGGACCGTTTAAGCAGCCTTAGTTTAACACAGGAAGGTTATTTTTTGCTAAAGATTATGGCATGCACTTGTAATTAACTGTTTTCGGGCAGAACATTGTTGACAGAACATAATTACATCCTGTTTCGTTCGATTTTGCCGATCTAGAAAGAAATACTTACTTGGCACCATGTTGACCGGCACTCCTAGGGAGTCCTTGATAAATGTTTGGCAAGGCATTTTACAGAGATTGAGGCACATACCCACACAGTTGGTTTCTTCCAAAAACCTGCCAGGTAAACAAACGTGACATCCTTTCCTTTTCATTTTCGTCTCTCAATCGAATGATGTAAGGCTTATGCAAAGTTTGCATGATTCTGACAACGGATATGATTAGTGGTTACGACGGAGATGATTCGAGCCATCATTGTGATCAGAACAAAGTCTCCGCGAGGCACAATCATTGGAGCAGATTATTTTAATGCTTAAATGTGTCTTGTTGTCGCTAATTGCTATGACGAGTCAGCTTAAATCTCTGCAGGAGTAGATATTATAAGGGTGAAAGTAGAACTTCAGACCTGCACTTGTTTATGTGGACGACATTCTTTTCTGTTCTTCCATCGAGCTCCGATTCTCTCACCTGATTTCAATAGGAAAATGATGAGATTGCTGCCTCCGGACATGATACATAAAACCATTATATTTATGCCGAAAGCTCTCCCCTGGATTAGCTGCATGTTTCGATGTGTAAACTCGCACTGAATAAAGACTCATCAGATACTATTCATCAAGCACTTTAATTCGGTCCTGATTTAATTTTTCGTTTCCATACTTGAGTGCTGCTTACCAATATGTTGCACTTTCAAATGGGTCAATGAGGATTGAGGACCCTACACACATGTCGCGACCTAAAATTAAATTTAGGTGTCAACAATACACACACTTCACCGGTGGATCGGATATTTTTGAACTCTTTGCTTACCTCTGAGGCAAAACATTTAGCAGCCTGATGTAGAACTTCAAAACATGATTCTGGAAAAAGACACATGAAAACAACTTTTTTACACCAGATTTAAACTCATATAACATTCAAAATGCTTCACACCCACCCCCGACTGCAGGTACCCTGTGCCAAAACTCGATCTTTGCATCGAAATTTTGCGCGAGTTTTTATATGCTTTCTTCGATTTCATCCACCTCTAGACCCTCAAAGTTTGAAGAATTTACATTTGAGTGTCTTGATGGCCAGTGGCCACTCTTAACTTAGGGTGATCAAGTTCATGGCCTAGACATGAAGCAACCGGGTCACTCCTACTCTACTCTCACTTTTAGAAACATCCAGAGACTTCTGTGTCTTCCTCTGCTTCTTCTCTCTCTCTCTCCCTCTCTCCCTCTCTCTTTGAAGAATTAAGTTGGCAAAGTCTCATTGATGCCTTATATTTTATATTTATTTCTAGGAGTGTATGGTTGTCATGCAAGAATGGAGGACTTGCAGGGCGGGCAGATACCTGACAAACGGCAAGCAATGTGAAAAGAATTTGCGGCTTCAAAGAGAGGCGTCCAAGGTGGTATTCCATATTCATGCACTTTGTCTCATTATTTTGCTATTGTTAATAAGGACAAAAGTATAGGAAACAACAAAATTTACTCAGTGGCAGGAGATAAAGCTCGAAGCGTTGAATTCTTTCTTGGCCAAAATTTTATTTTGTTGGGTCGGCCACGTTATAAAGTCAAAAAGGTGTGGATCTATGATTGTTGCTACCTTTCATGGCAGAAATTCATTCGGCTGACCACCGTTTGGGGGCAAGACACACAAAATAAAGGGTGGTTTGCAAATTGTGTACCATTTCCTTGCTAATGCATAAGGTGTGCATTATCAAAATGAGTAGGCTGTAGTATCTTTAGGAGGAACCTAAATCAATACAAGTCCTCTCAAGTTGGCGAAATCGTTTGCTTTGTACAAATCGACGCCATCCCCCCATGAATTGGGAGAGCCTCCGGAGTGCGGAGTCGAATCATGCATCTCTCAATTGCCAATATGGATCCATGACCACCGTGTTCTCACTCATGGGTCACGCAAATGGTTACTTAAACAGGGCGGTAAGTCTATCAGGGTGGATTGTATTTATGAATCCCTAAAAGGAACTCTTCCATCCAATTTGGCACTCGGGGTTTCACAAATTCCTCTACTTAAATCACTACGTCCCGGTCAGTATTGACCCTTGGATTCGATTAGTGATTCTGTCCATGCTCTGATACCACCAAGCTCCCAAAAAATGAGCGTTGGTTCTTAATTATGAATCATTCGAATTGTCCCTCCCATCCGAATGAGACTTGAGATTGGGACACGAGTAGCTAGCTAACACCAAGGAAGTGCAAATGCATGCTGTATCTTGACACTTGACTCATACATCATATCCTCTACTAGTATGGGTATTCCACATTTAACATGTGCTAAATAATCTCGAGGACTATTCATAGATCAATTTTAATATAGCTAGCTCCATCGACAAACCAAAAATCCATGTGAAATGCACCTTCTGACCCTTAATTTGGGACTGCATGGTGTGAAATCTGAGAAGTGCTACTATATTATCAATAACGACGCGTGCCCCTACTTTTTGTAGCCCCATAAAATGAACAAAAGAAAACAAACAAAAAGAAGAATAAAGGACGGCAGCGGTGAATAAATTTCTTGTTCACAAGTCATAAAATAATAATAAAAATATTAATAATAATGGCTTCCCTTACCTCGCATTTTCCGACCAACCAAGAGAAAAATACAGTGGTGAAGGCGGCAAAATATTCCCTGGTGAATTTAGACTGAGGCAGCAATGTCCTTATCTGCACTCGATTATATCAAGAAAGAACAAGGGTTAAGGAGAAAAATACAAATCAATTAAAATCGTGATCGATGATTAATTGGGGTTCCTATCAAAAACTAATAAAATAAAGTTAATTTTTGTTCCTTTTAGTTATGTCGTCCGTACTCAAGGTGGCGTTATATATGGGGCAGGAGGAGGATCTTACCGCCACGGCATCTTTCAGAGATATAAAACCCAGAATTTAATTTGGTGAATTCTTGATAATAGTGCATGTGTAATTCAGGTAGCTTATGTGTGTAGCATATGCAACTACGAGAAATTGCTTTCATCGTTGAGTTTCATGTAATATGATGTGGTCATTCAGCTTGTCCGTGCATGGTCTTTTTGGCTTTTTCTTGTTTAATTTTGTGAGAAGAAAGCAAATAGGTAGCACCAGAAAACAAAAAGAGAAAAACACAAGCGACGTGAACTTGCCATGTTCAAGATTGGCCTCGGGAAGGCTCTCTGGAGAGCCGAGATGACAAGATCGCGCTGCTCCGGCGGAGTGAAGCCCCGGTACGCGGCTGAGGCCGCCTCCACCAAGCCCTCATACCCGCTCTTCTTGTTCCTAATACCTGCAAAAAGCAATCAGCACATATTTTGCCAATATCACATCGCTTTTTTCCCTTCATCATTCCCTTATGAACTGAAAACGAAAAGGTTCATTCTCACCCAACACACACACACATATATATATATCCGAAAAACCAACCTATAGCGGCTTGAACGCTTCGAGAGAGATGATTAGTGGCCACGAGATCGAACCAGTTGTCTTCATACTTTGTAACGACGGCATCTACTTCTGGCCTTATCGTCGTCACCGCCATCGTCTTCTCCATGATTTCCGCTATTTTCTCGGCGGGTCTCGCCAAGACGGCGAGAACCGGAGAACGCAGAGGCTTGTCAGCGCGCCGACGACGAGGGCAATCGCGGGTCGGCATAAAAGTGATCATGCCCTGATGAAGGAGCTTCGCTTCCATGACTGACAACGATGCCGAGAGATGAGAGAGAGAGAGAGAGAGGTGACAAGAGAAGTATCGCTTGTTCGTGATGTTTGTGCATGGAGAGGGTGGGTTTATATATGCAAAATACCAAAGTTCGGATCAGAGAGAGAGAGAGATTAAATAAGCCATTAGGCTTTGCGGGTGGAGCTTTGGAACCTTGCCAGCATTAGATTCTCGACCGTAGCATTCACATAACCCAAGGAAGATGCTTTCTTTTCTTTTATGTTTTTGTTTTTTTTCTTGCGAGTGCAAGGAGTTGTTGGTATTCGAAATGAAACTTTCTGATCTTGCGAGAGAAGATCAGGACTCGGGAGGTGTTTTTTATTTATTTTAACTTTAGCTATGTATTTATTCATTAATTGAGAATGTTTTTTGGGTAGGTGATGATGAACATGAGGGGTCTATTATACCCGAAACTGACATCACAGAAGTTCATAAATACCGAAGTGCTTATGTAAGAGCATATTACTAGTTAAGTCTTTTGGCATTAAAAGACGGACCAATTTGTCATATTAAAAGGTTACGTGAGTCCAAGCCTAACACACAGTTTTTGACCGGATATCATGGACCCCCTTGCATCATGTCCCCCGACTCCTCTCCAGCAAAATGTGACTAGCCCCTGTCGGATACAGGTGGGGGTCGAGCAACCTCTATCGTGTCAGATGAGGGTCCGATAACCCTTGCAAGATCTGGAGAGATAAAAGAGAAGCCGGGGGGCATTGCCGCCCCTTGCAAAACACGGTGGGGTCGGCGTGACCCTCTATATGGTGACTTAGTGAGGGGTCGCCCGCCGTTGGTCGGGGCAAGGCACACCATGAAGGGTGCCCGTTGCAACTCTTGGGTTGGCCATCCGTGTGAGGATAGTGGCGATTGAACGGAAGCGACAACTCTCCTTGGCCCCTCTCTCTCTCTATACCCTTATTTACTTGTATCCCATCTCTCCCATATAATTATTTTATCCAAGTTATATCTCATTTATATCCGATTTTATCCTGTCTTGAGCAGGACCCAAACACATGATAAGATGACTTTTATCCTGACTGTCAAACTTAACCAATGTGTATAAACAATGAAAGTTAGAGGATTAAATCTGTACGTGACCCTTTCTTTTACAAATCCACTGCTCTTTATAAGTTCAGAGGGGATCGGAATTTTATAAGTTCAATCTTTCTTTCGTTTTTATCATTTATCAACATAAGTGTTAGCAAAAGATGGGATGAAAAAGTGAAAAAATCTCTATTATGCAAGGAAAGCAAAACATTTTTAAGCGAAGAACCTTAGGAATTTAATTAAAATGATTGTATGATGACTGAATTAAAGTTTTAAGTTTGGTATGAGAGATAATTGTAAGATGACATAACAATTACTTTGACAATTCATAATTACGATTTCTTTTTCCTCAAATATAAATGCATTAATACGTTCAACTTCATATCATATAAGGATTTTTAGACAAAAGTTCGAGATTAAAATCCTACTCCAAATTTTGCTTTGTAGCATAAAAGACTAATTTTTTTATATTGATCTCATTTCCTAAAGTAAAAATTAATGCGCGGACAGAATACCTTTATCGAAGGTCAATCTTAATTGAACATATCTAATCCCCATAATATCAAGCTCAAACTTGAAACGTCGAGCTTTGAGCTCAATAGAGTCAATTTGAGCACATACAAAATTTCGACTTTTGAAATTACTTTGTACGTATGTGAGTATCAACTCGATGGAACTCGACTTACTCTTGAATTTATACCATGAAGTTGCCTCCAAATTTAATCTTTGTAATTGCAACGGAAAACCATAAAAAAAAAAAAGTCATAAATCTATTGCATTGATACTAATTTAGTCATAAACCTTTCAATTGGACCAATTTAGTTCTAAACCTTTTCACATTGGTACCAATTCAATTCATCCGGCCAATTTAAGCTGAAAATCGTGATCGGAAACCGCTGACGTGGACGCCATCTTCATTAGATAGGAAGTGTCCTTTAATCTAATTTATGAGAGTCGTCATTTTCTGCCACATCTTCTGCTACATTGAAGGACTCATTTTTTTTTGGTAATCATGGAACATATTTTGGAATTAATTTTTCATAAGCCAATCCTTGTGGAAGTGAAAATACAAATTGTCCAATCAGTCCTAACTGTACTATACAAATGTCAATTTAGTTTTACACTTTTCAGTTTTTCCATTTGAATCCTAAACCTTTGCACGGAATTCCAATATGGTCCTTTTGGCCAATTTTTGCCGAAACTCGCTGACACGGAGATGTGCCACGTAGGATGATCGGCGATGACTAAACCGCCACATTAGCGATTTCCAGCGGCAATTGACCAGAAGAATTATATTGAAAATTCTCGCAAAGATTTAGGACTAAATTAGCAAAATTAGAAAGTTTGTAACTAAATTAGTATCAGTATAAATGGTTTAGGATTGATTGGTTGATTTTCCAAAAAAAAAAAATGCGAGTATATGTGCGTCTTAAGCTATAGCTGCTTTTTGATAATGCAAGCTGGACATCTCATATTACTGTCTATTGTGCTTGGTCGCTCATATTACATAGTTTTTTTTCTTAATGATGAGTCATTACATTTTATTATACATGAGAAGTATTATAAGTAATAATATAATATTATAAGATATATCAAAATAAAGCCAATATTACATTTACAGGATGTCCATATAGACTCTTTTATTCTGCACAAGTATGAGTCATGGTTAAAAAAGAATAAAAAAAAAGGTATTACAACTCTCTAAAAATGTAGAAAATGCATTTCATGTTGTATCTTTTCCACAATGAGCTCTTTCCTCAACAAGAGTTCATCTTAGCCTTCATTTATTTCGCGAAAAATGAATAATTTTAACAACATTTTTCAAAAAATATCACTTGTATCATTTGCAATAATTAGCCAATAAATAAATAAAATTATTATCGATGACAATTTATGTCTAAACAATTCTGTAGATGATGAAAAAATATTTCGGTCATTCATTTTTTAAAGTAATTCCAGCAATTTTTTTTGAAAAATAATTTCTATCATTTATTTTCCGCAGAACAAACGCACCCTTAAGCATATAATTCATGGGGTATAAATACCTTTAATATAAAATCACTACGGAAGACTGTGCGGAGAATCAACCAATTAATCGAGCCTCCACATGTTTATTTTCCTTTTCGTGTGCTTTTACTATTTGCTCAAATCAATCACGTATCCAAAAATAATGGGACTTCCGTCGCGTCTCACCATGTGGTATATTCTTATTAATTCTGTTCGCAATCGAATCAATGATCAAATTAATGCTTAACCATTCAAAACTAATTAGAGCTTAAATTATCCAACCAAAACTAATTAAGCCCAAATTGCTCCTAGAAATAATCGACTTCTAGAACACCTGTTCTGGCAATGAAATTTGTTTAAAGCACTGCGTAATTTATTGCCGTGGTTGGTCTCTTTTTGCTATTTCTCGGGGAGACATCATGGTTGGTTGGAAAAGATTCCTTGGAAGCCCCATAGGCAGAAAATAAACATGAGAATCTCGAAAGACAAGACCAATGTATTCTTCTGCATCTCGGCATCTTAACTATTGAAACGCGAATCATGTTCCGTTTTGTCATTACGTGCTCAAAGTTTACGTGGAAAAAGAAAGCCCTCTAGTTCACGTTTGGTACATTGCTCAGATAAATTGATTGAAGAAACTCGAAAGTAGGCGGTTCGCCAAATTATCATTAAACGAAATGATTAATTTTCATATCTCGATAGCAAGAATTAAAAAAAAATTATGTAATATTAGGAAAGGGAGAAGTCGAGAAAATCGAACTAATTTTTGGCGTAAATTACATAAGAAAAAGAAAAGAAAAAAGAGAGAGAGAGAGTTATACATCACTTGAATAAATGAGGGAGATATGGACATTAAGCCTATTTTAGGCCTAATTCCCTAAAAAAAACCTCTATTTTAAATCCAACCTCAATTCTGCCTTGAATTTTTTTATATAAAAAAATCACCTACTTTCAATAGAATCCCAAATTTGCCCCTTGTCCAAAAGCCGCCACTAGTAGACGCAAGTTTTGAGAATGAACCTTTAACTAATCCTAATATTGATAATTTTGAAAAAACTAGTGGCAATTTTTTGGACGCAAGGTAAATTTGAGAGTGTAGTGACAATTTGTGATTTTTTTAGTTAAAAAAATTGGGGCAAAATTGAAATTGTACCTAAAGTTGAGGAATTTTAGGGAATTAAACCCATTTTATTTCATACCTATCTTATTAGCCTGGTGCATGATCCACTTATATAATCATGAAATGACCCGCCAAATTGTAGTTAGCAGATGAAGATCAGCTATTTGGCATTGTTTACACATCGTACGACATAATCTCTAAGACAAGACGAGAGACATATTTGCTACACAGATAACTCACCGGCTGCTTCCTTCATGTGCCCTTATGTTAGAGAACTCACCGGCTGTTGCCACCACGTGTAGATCCCACGTTGGTACCTTCTATTTCTGTATCCATTTTTGTCGTGAACAATTCAAATTCTTTGGGAGATATTCTATCACGTTCAGCCTAAAATCAAGCTTAATACTTACGGTAAAAAGAAATCATGTAATCATTTGGGTACACTATCTCAGTCTCATAAGGTGGAAGTGGTAGGCTCTTGGTTAACTCAACCGCAAAACAAGTTACGAAAAGGTTACTGATGACCTCTATGTGGTCATTTACCCATCAACCTTCCCTCCCATTCTCAGACTTTGGATCATGTGAATTGAGATAATGATAACAGAAACACAATGCCCAAATCCAACACGGGGAGAAAAGGACATAGTTCATACTTGAGCTACTTAATGTGCAGAGAGACAGAAGAAAAAGCGTTACCTGAACAGGAGGCAAAGTTAGAGACTGTCTTGATTTGATGCAACTAATAAAGACAGTGAACACGGATGGGGTTGGTTTGTCGAGCATAACAAACGTCGAACGATTACCAGCATCACAAATTAAACTTCATTCTAACATAAGCCTAGCTATCAAAAGCACCAAGAACCTCGTCTAAAACTAAAACTACACATAATCCACACATCAGAACGACAAGCAGATAACACCCAGTTAAGAGGAGATGATGTTGATGTTGATGGGGATGGGGATTTGATGCCAATTCAATCCTTAGTGGTTTTGTTGATGAGGGACTTGTGGATGTGAGGGATGACGCCGCCTCCCGCGATGGTTCCCTTGATGAGAGTGTCGAGCTCCTCATCCCCCCGGATGGCCAGCTGCAGATGCCTCGGGGTTATCCTCTTCACCTTCAGGTCTTTGCTCGCGTTGCCCGCGAGCTCGAGCACCTCGGCTGTCAGGTACTCCAGAATTGATGCCAGGTACACAGCTGCTGTTGCCCCAACGCGGCCATTAGCGGAGATCCTTGTCTTGAGGTGCCGGTGAATCCGACCCACAGGAAACTGATCTCGAGCAAACAAATCCCAGATCAAGTTACTTGACCAAGAAGGTTAATTGCAATCAATATGCATATTCATGGCAAGAGCAAAACGATCGACTATATTTTTTAGGCTCTTCTAAGACATCAAAAGGCGTTCTATCAGTATTATGCATAAAATGGTTCTCATTTGCAGCTAAAATGAAACGCAAGTAGAACCAAACCTTATAATATGGTACTATACCACTGTCAATACTGTAGAGACAACCTCTATACTTTTTAGTGAAACATGTTAAACATAGTCGTGAGACATAGTGGCCAAGCAAATTGACAAACTGTATATCCATCTTATCTCATCACTAATTATGAGACAATTGTGAACAGTTCCAACATACTTGAGTAGCATAAAGCGGTGAATTGAACCTAATCAGATGAATGACTTACACATAACTTCAAACATTTTAGTCAGCTCAGCAATCAACAGCATAAAGAGAAGGAAAATACAATGCTTGATGCAATCTCCCAGTAGATTTCCTAAAAGATAACACGAGTAAACATCACCCACCCGAAATAAACAGAGTATGAACATGCTGAAGCTGGCATATACACTAAAGTTGCTAAAACCTAATTCATTACTAGATGAAAATTCATCGCCTACGCTCCTAGTCCTGCAGGTTCCACCCACCACCATGCAAGTTAAGATATACTGAAGTTCAGAAAGCTCTGTAATTCATCAACCACGCGTAAACTTTAAGGTTGTTTACACGAATCGAACCCTCCACAACACCCAAGTTCCCAACTTTATCTCATGTAAGCGTGCGCTTATTAGAAATCTAAAGAATTAACAACTTAATCATCCTTCGCTGGCACGCCACTGGGGCTCCTTCAATTCTGTAAAAGCTTCGACCTTTTTCCACTAACGTTCATAAAATCTGATGCCTGACCACTTATTACAGTAAACCGACAAAAAGCACAGACCACTATCAAGGAAGATCCAAAAACAAAAAATGTTTAACGAGAAATTTACCTGAATACCAGCACGAGATGAGCGAGAGATGGGACGCTTCTTGTCCTTGTCCTTGTCCTTGTTCGCGGCCGCCGTGGTCTTTGCAGCGACGAGCCCCTTTCCACCTTTTCCCGCCATGTTCTCTGCCCACAAAAACGCGAGATTCTCTTCAATTTCATGCCACTCAAACCAAGAGATCAAACCAAATTACGAAATCGTGATCATCTTTGAACGGATAGCCTCGAAGATCTCTCGAATGTAAGAGCTCCTCAAGTGGAAAGCAAACAAAAAATAAAAACGAAGAGCTAAATCCCTTGAAAACATTTTTGAAAAGAGCGCAGAGAGCAGATGCAAGAAAGATGTGGGTGTTGCGAACACACGAACCAACCAAGAGCGAAGAAGAAATCTGACCGGAGAGCGTCGGAGAAGGAGAGATCTGAACGGAGAGGCTCTTTGCAGAGAGAGAGAGGCAAAGAGAGAGAGAGAGAGAGAGAGATGGTAAAGAGATAATGAATTGAAGAAATCCTTCTCCGGAAGGTTTTGATGAGTTTTTGAATCGGAGCAAAACCGAACTTGGCGGGCCAGTTTGGGTGGGAAAATACCAATTTTCGCGAATTTTTGAAAATTCTTTTTTACCTCCACTCCGTTTTTACCGAACTCTCCCTGTGAGTTCGTCCGAATGACGGTTTTGCCATTCTCGAGACTATCCACGTATTTCGCTTCGTATCGGTCACTGGGCTAAAGGCAGGGCCACAAATGGGCCGGGCCTATGATTCCACGTGAACCGAGCCCGAACTTCTCGGGCCGTGTGTTTTTAATTTACGAATTGGGTTCGGATCGTTTTTTGGGCCGATCCCTAAAGAAAACCGAGTTCGAACTTGCGCACCCTTGTTGCGTGCAGCGAGGATTCACGTATAAATTCGTAAAGTCATCCATAGAAATCTCAATCAAACAATGTACTGGCACATCGAGGAACCGTAATCTCAATGAAAGAGAGGGTGAATTTGGGGAAGAAATTCAATTCTCACTATTAACTCATTAATTCGTTGTTAATTCGTTATATATATAACATAACGATCATTAGACAACTCCCGTGCTTTGTCTGGATTGTATGTAACGGATAGATTTATAATTGAAAATGATATATACACATCCAAGCATAAAGAAAATTTCACATTAATGGACTTAAATATATATATTTATATTTATATATCCACATATTGGCATAACGTTATCATTTGGGAAAGAGTCACAAAAGATTTCAAACTATGCTCACTATGACATATTTACTCTGAACTTTTCTTTGTGATATCAAAAACTCTAAATATGACGCCCCAAGCGCATCACTCGTTATCACGTCTTATTTATTTCGTTTTCATTTTCTCTTTGTTAGCTTGCGGAAGCGTACTGAAAACTTTCTATCACACCAACATGAATATATAGAACACACTGCTTCGACTATTATGCATCATGAGATTGTACATCCTTCCTTACTACATTTCTAACCTTTTTACATCACACCTACGTATTAATATCCGAGGTAGGTTGGGGGAAAAACCTAGCTTCGCTAACTCGAACGCGGCCAAAATTAGTTCCCCCATCGTATGGATCGCCTACTCGCGGACCGAGTCCCCACCATTGGACCAGAGAGGGCTAGTAACCCGTGGATGGGTCCGATGACATCGTCGTCAATCACTACAAACCAGGTGGAATATCGTTGAGGGAACCGCTTGGTGAGTCCCACCTGAACCCAGACGATCGAGTCACACTAGTGTTACATCACATCATTCTCCACATCTACTATATCGGTGAACGAGAACTCTATGTTCATTGTTGATACCTAAATTTTGACCATAATTTAGTTTTTTTTTTTAGAATTTATTAAATTGCACAAAAAAAAATAGGGACCGACCCTGGCACTACAAAAAATATTTAATTTGATTACATTTAGTTTGCATTTAGACTTAGGAGCATTTTTCTTTAATTTTCAACATAATTAAATCATGCATTTTTCCATTAAAAATTGAACCGGATGCAAAATTGAATTGAAAAAGGACTTGCGGACCGGACCAAAGTTGATTGAAAATTCGGCCAAGGCACGGAGGGAAGTGCTCGAGATTCACAGAGGCCTTAGGGGATAATTTGAGGTTAATTCATCTCGCTTAAATTGATATTTGGGATAAAAGTCTTTTTAGTAATTAAAAATTTATTAATCAATTAGAAAAAGGCTAAAATTAAGCCCGCAAGAGGAATAGGAGCCCACAAGGGGGCTGAGCTCGACCAAGCCACTCAATGGGCTGGCCAAACCGTATAGGGTCCAAATTGAAAAGAAAAACAAGCTTTGGGGTCAATTTGTAAATATTAGAAAGTTTGGGGACCAAACCGTAAATACCAAAAACTGAGAAAACCCTTAAGCTTATCTATATATACCTCGTTATACCTCTGAGACAAGGGGGCGCACAATTTAGTTTCAAAATACTTAGAAAAATCATGAGAGAGAGAGAGAGAGAGCTCGGCGAGACCCTCTCGTCGAGCCATCTTCGTAGCAACCGTGCTGCCATCTCAAGCGACCGTTTTCCTTCAGTGACCTATTAAATCACAGCTCGTGCGACGTAATTTCAAGCCATTGAGATATATTTTCCAGAAAGCCATCCATCGCGGAGAACCGAGGGGAAGAAGAGTGCCCATCGACCAGCCTCGTGCCCAGAAACTCAAAAAAACAGTTTGGTGGGCCATCTTACGAGGCGAATTCCGATCAGCTCCGGCCACCTCCCGAGTCCCACGAGTAGTCAAAACGAAGCTTGTATGAAGCTCTTTGCATCTGTCCAAGCCGATTTCCCAGAAAAGCCACGATTGAGACGAACCGAGCCGATGAAAACAGACCATTGGAGTCCTTATTTTCACACCAAAACAGGAGCTGTTTGCTGGTCCACCCCCGTTCGTCGCCGTCCGCCATGTCTCCAACCACCAATGACCTTCCTTGAAGTCCCAAGAAGTCCCTTGATTAAAGCCGCAGCGATCTAGGTCGAGATTGGAGCTAAAACAGCCCCGATCTAAGCCGCCCATCACCCGTTTAACAAAAGTCCAGAGGGAATTCGTGGAGAAGCAGCTTGCCGCTTGCCGTCCGCCGTCTCCAGTAGCTTTTCGGTGACCCTAGAAGTCCCATGGCACTCGCAGAAGCTAGCCCTAGCCCTCGATTCGCTATTTCCAAAGAAGGAAAGTCAATTTCTGCAAGTCCAAATTAGGTAACTCCCTCATCTGAATATTTCTTATTGATAATATGACCTAATTTTGAATTATATGATTTGAATGTCTATATTTTAGAAGATGTCCAGATTTAAATTGATTTTTAATTACTATGGAAGTTTTCATAAAATAAAAAAATAATTCATAAAAGGATTTTCCTTTTATTCGACAACGTGCGAACGTGGACCGATCTTAACCATAAGATCGCGCCCCCTCGCATGGAAATTTGGACCGTCCAAATCTACAACAATGTAGATTTGATTCTCCAAATTTATTAGTTGTTTGAATTATTTTTGCTAAAATCATTCGGATATCTTTCCTAAATTAAAAAAATCAAAATTCTTTTTTGAAAATCAAAATAAGTAAAAATGTGGAATTTACTAGAGATTTCATCTTTAAAATTATCTTTAGAAAGATATGATTTTTTAGAAATCGTATCTCATAGGTTTCATTCCATTTTAGAAAGATAACGTTTCCTAAAAACGATATCTTATAGGATTTAGTTTCATTTAAATAATCTTGCATATAGATTAGGATTGCATTCATTTAGATTTATTCCATTCTTAAAACATTTAGAACTAGGATAAGATTTTCCAAAATATTTTAGGATTTAATTTAGATTAATTCCTGAATATTTAAGATAATCATCATTTAGCGTAGTTTTAATTCCGAAAATCATAAGAAAATACCAAAAACATTCATCACATGTGCATGTCAAGTTGGGTACGTCATATAGTCTAGGCTCATTTAGTATCATGTTTAGGTGCATTCATGTTAGCCTGTCATTAGATTAGGTCGTGCATTTAGATGAATTTCATGCATTTCATATAGGTTAGTCTTTTTTCTAAAAAAGCGAAAATCAAAAAGAGGGAATTTAATTGTTTGGCGTGTGTTTCGTACAATTCATTACTTGATTTGTGGATTTTTATTTTATTGATTGCGTACCCGTGTGATAACCTATGTTTAGTACTTTAGGTTAAAATCCAATCAAGCTGCCTGCTAATGATTTTTTCATAAAAATGAAAGGTACCGAAAGGGCGTTAGATAAATGTCTAGCGTAATCAAGTCACCGGACTCATAATTTCTGGTTCGTAGAAATAAAGTAATTCTCCCATTACTTTATTTAGATTTCTAATCAACCTACCAAGAAATGATTAGTGTCGACTACAAATCTAAAATCTTTTGATAAAACCAAAGTTGCGATTTGGTAGCGCCTGGGAGTGTCCGTATTATGTTAGTTGAACAATTAACCTAATAATCCATTAACCTAAGTTTCGAATTTTAGGTCGCAACATTCATCGGGACTCTAAACTGAGGGGAGACTATGGCAGCCATCCTACACGTCCATGGAAAGAAGGGGCGAGACATAGCTTAATAAGTGAAATCTCTAGTTCTAAAGTAGGAGATCGGCTTACTGCTCCACCTGGTATAAGAACACGTGAGGCCAACAAAAACGTACAGACCATGCATCAATGGCAAATCAATAGTAGAGTTATTACCAATGACTAGCTACATGCATATGAGTAACTATTAAGGGAACATGTTCATGCATAACGTTTCTTTTATCAACATACATCCCGTCATCAAATGAGGCATCTTGTCATCAAACGAGGCATCCTGACATCAATCGGGGCATCGCACGCCATGGCATCCCAAAACACACGCTACTTGGGGTCCTCCTGTCATCCAACGAGGCATCACCTTTTCTATGGCATTCAGAAACTTTCCTCGGGACATCCCGTTACCAAACGAGGCACCTCGGCTCAACCGAGGCATCGTTGCCATCATCAAGTAGCGACGAATCTTATTTTTCTTAGGCATTTATACATGATAACCGTGACATCCCCATTTTGGGATCAAGCCGTGACGTCCTAGGCTGTCACTTACTAAGCGGCTAAAATTATTCTTTATAATTTAAACACGCAAGCGGAAGAAAAATACAACTCACAAGACAAAACAAACATAACGGACGATTTTATTTAATTCATATTATTAGGCGTTTGTACATATGAAGGATGGGGTAAACTTGGGAGGCCACAAAAAGATACTTTACTCCTAAACTGTGGACTGAGATACATCAAAAGAGCTATAGCTACCATCCATATAGCGGTTTAGACAAAAAGGGACAACCGCATTGCAACTGCAATGCCATAACATCGTTCGTACTACCTACGACTACACACCTAGAGTTGCCAAAAAGATTGCCAAGCTATCCCACCATACTCGATCAAGCTCCACCAGCACTATCGAAGGGAAAGGGAAGAGGACTAAACAGACGACCACCAATCCTAACATAATCAGTTATAATACTGTATGAAATAGGTCATAGAGGAGAGAGGACATCGACCCACAAGGTGTAGGTACTCCTCATAAATACCACGCCGGGAAAATAGGGGTTGGTATGTACGAAAACAGATCCCTTGATCTCGATGGGTAAGCTGTAGGTAGATATCAGTCTGGCAGGTATGGCAAATATCTCGCTAATGATCTGAGAATTTGTAATTCAACAGGAGTGAGATAAACTCAACAAGTAAAACAAATCGTTTCTAGACTATTCAATTCATACCTACCACCATTAAGGAGTCGTGGAATACATATTAAGTTTATCAAAACCTAATATCAAGTTAGTACGTTGATGTCGATCATTAAAACTAACGAAGCAATCGTCAGCATAATTACTAGTAAATGAATGTATATGCAATGCAAATGAACCCTCACGTGCCACCCTCATCAATATCATTTCCGATGTACTAACCAGATTTCTATGGTATGCCAGCCACAGGCATCTTGCTCCTACTTTGAGGTCATCGCATCTTACTTTGTGCAGCAGTCATCGCGTCTTACTTTGAGTGACCCTAAGGTATGCCTTCCTAACTGGCTCCCACGGGGCATCATCGGTATGCCAGCCAATGGTCCTCACCGTAATCGTCCCCTCAATGCATGTGAATTATGTTCAAGAAAATGCAATCATCTCTTAACTTACATCACACCACTAGAATTTTCAGCTTGAGTCAACAACTCACAACGCACGATATTCATTTCCATCCTACTATTCAATCTCTAGAGTATAAGACGACATCACACCACTCATTTCAGCTAATCCCTTTTATGAACCTTAACTCCGCATCGCATTTCTCAATGCAAAACCGCAAGTTACAGCCGCTTTTCCTCCATTACAACCCATTATAGTGCCTCACAATTAAATTTCAACACGCTCTAGCTTTAATCAATAATTAATAACACAAATAGAAATTTACAGCATGCTTTTTGGGTAGTTACAGCTTAAAACAGCAACTTGCAATGCAATTCCAGCACCATTCAGCATCCTATACACCTATTACAGCACAATCGCAACTTCCGATGCATCGAGCTAACTAGGACGCGAGTCAAGCCAAGTTCCCTCCTCACTTGCCGCTGGACAAGCTCAACGGAAATGGCAACCGAGCAGGTTCTCCTCCTCCGCGCTGCCGAGCCTTGCTTGCTTTGTGGACCAATTGAACAAGAGAGGAAGAGGGAGCTCGAGTGAAATGGAGGGCGTGAGAGTGAGAGGAAGCTGCAACCGAGAGGAAAGAAAGAAAAAGAAGGAGAGAAAATGAGGGGATCTCAACGAAGGAGAAGAAAAGAAGAAAGAGAAAGGTTCCCCCTCGCATGTCTCCTCATTGGCTCAAATGGATAGCAAAAATCATTGCATTCCAAGAGAACTTGTGTCTAATGATAGGGAGTATGGAATAAGGAGGGTCGGCCGAAGTAAAAGGAGGGAGAGAGTGTGAGTGAGATGTGAGGTCTCAAGGTGGAAAAGAATGTTAGAAGCTTCCTTCGTCATTGCACATAGGAACTTGTAGGAAGAAGAATTGTTGTGCCAATTGGCACTTCATGCAAAGAGAATTTTGGTGTGGTCAGTGGTGTGTGAATGGAGAGAGGGGAAAATGGTAATTTATTCCATAATTTACTTAAGAAGACTAATTGGTAGAAAAATAAAAGATGTGATTAAATTGGGTGCGTCACTTGGCTTCCATGTGCCATATTCTAATGTTGAAAAGATAATCGTTTCCGCTTATCGATAATTAGAAAGATAGGTACACTCATTTATCAAAATAAGTGCACTCTCTTGTCGATTATAAGCAGACCAATTTGTCGATAAGTAATGTGGCAAGCCAACTCTATTAAGAACAATCATTCTTCATTGACCTTCCTCTCACCAGTAGTGTTTAAAGTTCGCCATTAAGCTCAATCGATCAGCTCAAGGTTGGATGCCACTACTTCTCTCTCTATTAAATTCCACACCCCAAACAAGAAGCTTGAAACTACTACCGCAATTAACAACTTCACTGATAAAATAAGACTTGCATTAACGTCTAGAGTTTTCCTTAAATCAAATAAAAGCAACTAATAACATTAAACGTTATCCTCTGTGCTTAACTCAGGTGATGAAAAACTTGGATGTCACAATAACACCATAAATACAATCACCAGTTTATTATCTTTAACTTAGCCGGTATAATATAGGACATGAGGGCGTGCTACACATTCCAATGTCGTGATGCATGACAATTAACATGAATCATATTCAAGTATGATCGGGTATCGGGCGGGATCTATGATCAAGGTTAGTGTGGGCATGATTCATGACCAACCGATCTATGGCCTAATTCGCCCGTGATCGGTGACGTGATTCATTTCATGAACATCAAGCATCATCCAAGCACCAAGACTAACATCGACCAATCCTTAATGCAACCAAACCAAGAGCATCAAAGGGGTCTGCCTAACATAGTATCTAGAGACTTCACTTACTTTACGGTTAGCGGGCAAGAGAGAGAGAGAGATACGGTGGTGAGTAGTGGTGGAAAATGGAGGGGGAGTGCCTATTTGTATTAATTCTTGTAATGATGACCCTCATTAATGTATGCTAAGTGTTTCAATGAAATTTATACACATTTCCTAGCTAGTGACAAGAGGAGGCATTCTAATTTTGCTTATATGTCCATCTAGGCTCATAATAAGATTATTTACTTGGCCAATAATTTCCCAGGTGGCCTTGATATATAAGAGCCTAAGATTTGGTAATTATAAGCCTTAGATAATACTAATTAGGCTTAGGCATAAGTGGTCCAATGGTGTGGGCTCACTTGGCTAGGCTAAGAGGAGATGTGGCATGTCTAAGTGGTGAAATGTGGCATAAGTATACTTATTGTGGGATAAATGGGCAACCACCTTGAAAGAGCACTTCTCCTTGTGTTAAGTAGCCCTATGAGTCATCTTGGTAATCATGGCATAAAGATTTGGTCATAATGACATAAAATTTACACCACTCTTCACTTGCCAAATAGGATGGTGAATCATCCCATCATTAATGTTTGGCTCATAATTGAAGTTTTGATGCGGGAGATGAAGTAAGCACATGATTCAAGCGCTAAGTCATCAGGCGAGGTCACTTACAATTATTAATGGCTGTGTATGCGATCTTGTGGCTAATCAATCCATGGTCGATTCATATGGTCAGGTGCGTTGAGCCAAATTCGTGGATGTCACAATTCTCCTCCCTTATAAAATTTCATCCTCGAAATTTAAGTGTTCCTGGTTATAGGAATAGGTATGGAAACTTGCGCTTCATCATGTCCTCATTCTCCCACGTCGTCTCTTCTGTATTGTGGTGCCGCCATAGGACTTTGACTAAGGGGATGGCCTTGTTCTTGATAACTTGCTCTCTTCGATCCATAATTTGTACTAGCTCTTTGACGTAAGTTATTCTTTCATCTACCTCAATCGTCTCAAAATCCAGTAAATGTGCAAGATCGGGTTCATATTTTCTCAACATAGATATATGGAAAACATCATGAATGTTAGCAAGTTTCGATGGCAGTGCCAACCGATAAGCTAAGTCCCCGATTCTCTCCAAGATCTCAAATGGTCCTATAAACCTTGGGCTCAACTTTCCTTTCTCCCAAAGCGTGATACACCTTTCATTAGTGATACTTTGAGGAATACGTGGTCACCTACTTTAAACTCTAAGGGTTTCTGACATCTATCAATATAACTTTTCTATCGGCTTTGGCTGATTCCTAACCGGTCCCTAATCGCTTTCACAATATCTGTTGTGAATTGGACTAACTTGGGGCTGTGATCTTTTCCCTAACTTCGTCCCAACAAATTGGAATGCTACAAGCCCTTCCATATAATGCCTCAAATGGAGCTATCTAGATGCTTTGCGAAAACTGTTATTATAGGCAAACTCTACTAGGTGCAAATGATCATCTTAGCTACCCTTGAAATCAATAGAGCAAGCTCACAACATATCATCTAATATTTGGATGGTCCTTTTCGATTGACTATCGGTTCGTGGATGGTAAGCTGTAATGTATTGGAGTTTTGTTCCCAAAGCCATCTGGAGGCTTTGCCAAAAGGTTACGGTGAACTTTGGGTCTCGATCGAAGGTAATTGTTACTAGAACCCCATGCAAACAAATTATCTACTTGACATATAATTCGTCATATTTTTCTAATGGATAATACTTTTGTATTGCCAGGAAATAAGCAGATTTGGTCAGTCGATCCACTACCACCCAAATGGAATCGTTACCCTTTTGAGTCCTTGGCAATCCTAAGATGAAGTCCATTGTAATGTGCTCCCATTTTCATTCCGGTATCTCCAACGGTTTCAGCATTCCAATAGGCTTGCAATGTTTTGCCTTTATTTGTTGGCATGTTAAATATCTGGCGATGTGCTTAGCAATATTGGCCTTTATACCGTTCCACCAATAATGTTGGCGAAGATTTCGATACATCTTCGTGCTTCCTGGGTGAACGCTGTAATTACCCCAATAGGCCTCTAACAAGATTTCATTTTTGAGTTCCTCGTTATCGGGTGCACAGAGATGCCCACGAAATCTTAGCATTCTGTTGTCTAACACTTGGAAGTTGGGCCTTTTACTTTTTGAGACTTCCTTATGAATCTTGGCTGTTCTGTATTACCTCTGGCTTGATTTGGAGAGTGACCAATCAACTAAAGAAGGGCCCCACATTGTGTTTGAACTTTGAATCTCGAGCTCCTTCAAGGAGGGTCCACTCCTTGATCATAATATGTGCAATAGTGGACTTCCGATTGAGAGCATCTGCGACTTTATTCGCTTTTCTCGAATGGTACAATATCTCACAGTCGTAGTCCTTTAGCAATTCCATTCAACGTCTTTGTCGCATGTTTAACTCATTTTGGGAAAATAGGTACTTCAAGCTTTGATGATTAGTATAAATTTCGAACTTCTTCCCGTATAAATAGTGCCTCAAGATTTTAAGGCGAATACGATTGTAGCGAGCTCCAAGTCATGAATTGGATAATTCAGTTAGTATGGCTTTAGTTGTCTCGATGCATAGGCAACAACCCTTCCATGTTGCATTAAGACACAACCAAGCCCCTTATGCGAGGTGCCACTATAAATAATGAAATCTCCTGATCCTGATGGTATCGTTAAAATCGAGGTTGTAGTTAGCTTCTGTTTAAGTTCTTGGAAGCTCCGTTCACATTTGTTCATTCATTTGAACTTCATCTCTTTTTTCGTTAATCGAGTTAAAGGGGCAGTGATACTGGAGAACTGTTCTACAAATCTCCGATAATATCCAACTAAGCCCAAGAAGCTTCGGACTTTTATTACCGTCGTATGCCTTAGCTAGTTTATCAATGCTTCCACTTTGGCTGGATCTGCTGATATACCTTCGCTGGTTACTACATTGCCTAAGAACACTACGTTGTTCAACCAAAACTCATACTTGCTGAATTTGGCATACAGCTTGTGGTCTTGGAGCGTCTGCAACACTAGTTTCAAGTGTTGTTCATGCTTCCTTGGATTCTTCGAATATACCAGGATATCGTCAATCAATATGATAACAAAATGGTCTAAGAATGACTTGAACACCCTATTCATCAAATCCATGAAGGCTACAGGTGCATTGGTCAGATCGAATGGCATCACTGTGAACTCGTAATGGCCATACCGAGTTCTAAAATCCATCTTGGGAATATCCTCATTAATTCTTAATTGGTGGTATCCTGACTTCCAGTCTATTTTGGAGAATACTGACGCTTCTTGAAGTTGGTCAAACATGTCATCAATTCTAGGCAGCGAATACTTATTTTTAATGGTGGCCAATTCAACTACCTATAGTCAATATAAAGGTGTAATGATCCATCGTTCTTTTTCACAAATAGGACTAGTGCATCCCATGGTGACGCGCTGGGCCAAATGAAGCCTTTGTCGAGCAACTCTTACAGTTGCACTTTAAATTTCTTAAGTTTCATTAGGGCCATCCTATAGGGGGCTTTAGAGATAGGTTCTATTTTGGGGGCTACCTCAATGTCAAACTCTATTTCCCTCTCCAGAGGTAATTCTGGTAATTCATTTGGAAAGACATATGGAAATTCCTACATTACATGGATATCTTCCAACCTCAATTCCTCTTTCGATCTATCCTCTACCACTGCTAAATACCATTTACAACATTCAATAAGAAGCTGAAATGCTTCAAGCGTAGGAATCGGGGGTATCAAGGGATCTCCCCCATTTCCTAGGAATTCATAGCTGGGGTGATCGAGTGGGTTGAATTGGATTACTTTTTTTTTTTTTATAGCAATCCACATTGGCTCACTGTTTATGAAGCTCATCCATTCCTATGATGACATCGAAATCATACATAGCCAATATAATCAAGTCCATTACTTGTTCTTGCCAACCTATAGTGATTTTACATCCCTTGCATACTAAAGTAGATAGTATTCCATCTTTCATTGGTGTAGAAACATTAAGTGCTATTTTGAGCGGCCTAGGTTTTAATCCAATTAATCGTACGAACCACTTGGATATAAATGAATGTGTGGCTCCCGTATCAAATAATGCATATGCATTATTGTTGTATACAAAGACAGTACATGATATTACGGTCTTGGAGTTCTCGGCTTCCTCCTGAGTGACCGTGTAGACTCTTCCTTTAGCCGGTAGATGCTGGAAGTTCCCTTGCTGCGAGGCTCCGTGTTGCGACGCCACTTGCGATGGCTACAATGGCATCCCTTGTTGCTATGGACAGTTTCTTATCATATGGCCCTATTTTCCGCATCTGAAACAGGCTCCTGTTCTAGCCAAGCAAGGCGTATTGTTGTGTTGCTTTTCATAGAAGCATCACATATGACCCTGTACATACCTAGGCCCTCTTGTCACGGCGGGGGTGTGGGCGAGAAGTGGAATGGCAAGGCTGCCCTTGGTAGGCCGTTGTTGTTGCCTGCTCCGCCGCGTCTCTTTCTACCAACTGCGCCCGTTTATATAGCTCAATGTAATCTTTGAGGTTTAACGATACCAACTAGCTCTTAATATCGGGCCTCCTGCCATCACGGAACCCTTCGCTCTGTCTACTTTATTCTCAATTAGTTTGGGGGCGAACCTTGACAGTTCGGCAAACTTTGCCTCATACTGAACCACTGTCAAGTCATTCTGTTGGAGCCATATGAACTCCATCATTTTACTATCTTGGGCACATTTCGAAAAGTACTTTTTGAAGAATGCCTTGATGAAGCCGTTCCAGGTTATGATGGCCTCAGCTGGGAACATTGTTTTCTTTGTCGCTCTCCACCAATAGCTGGCGTTACCTTGAAGTTGGTACTCCACTAGGGCTACCTTATCTTCATCGCTGCATCCTAGGAAAGTAAAGATTTTCTTAAGCTCATCGACCCATGATTCTACTTCTTCGGGATTGTCTATCCTGGCAAATGTTGGTGGTATTAAGTTTAGCAACTGCTCAATCAAGCCTTGCATATGGCACTTGCCATTTCCGTTTCATGAGGCATCTCTTGAGGCGGACACTGCTTACTGTTGTGCTTGCCGCTCCATTAGGCTTTCAATATTCAAGAGAGCTTGCAGGATTCCGTCTAGTCAGGGGTCTTGTTTCGATTTCTCCCTTGAGCCCATACTGTTCTTAACACATGTCAAAACTAAAACAACAATAAGAGATTAGTGGTTTATTGATGTCAATAAATTAGTCAAGCAATCACATGCACTTGGTGTTTTCTACTTGCGTGACCTATGACTCTATAACTCTAGCGCACCTTATCACTCCAAGTAGAAACCCCAGCTCTGATACAAAAATAGTGAGGTTGTGATGCCCCAGGCGCATCACCTGTTATTGCGTCTTATTTATTTCGTTTTCGTTTTCTCTTTGTTAGCATGCGGAAGCGTACTGAAAACAAATCATTACACCAACAAGAATATATAGAACACACAGCTTCGACTATTATGTATCATGAGATTGTAGATCATTCCTTACTACATTTTTTACATTCTTTCATCACACCTACGTATTATTATTCGGGGTAGGTTGGGGGAAAAACCTAGCTCCTCTAACTTGACTGCGGCCAAAATTGGTTCCCTCATCATATGGATTGCCTACTCAAGGACCGAGCCCTCGCCATCAGACTCGAGAGGGCCAGTAAACCTGTGGATGGGTCTGATGACATCGTTGTCGATCACTACAAACTAGGTGGAGTATCGTTGAGGGAACTGCTTAGTGAGTCCCACCTGAACCTAGACGATAGTCACATCAGCGGTACGTCACATCATCCTCCACGTCTACTATATCGGTGAATGAGAACTCTATGTTCATCGGGATTCCAAACTCAGGGGAAATTGTGGCAACCATCCTACACGTTTGTGGAAAAAAGGGGGTGAGACATAGCTCAATAAGTGAAATCTCTAGCTCTAAGGCAGGAGATTGACTTACTGCTCCACTTGGTAGAAGAACACGTGAGGCTGACAAAAACGTATCGGCCATGCATCAATGGCAAATCAATAGTAGAGTTATTACCAATGACTAGCAATATGCATGTGAGTAACTACTAAGGGAACATGTTCATGCATAATGTTTTTTTTTTTTTATCAACATACATCCCGTCATCAAATGAGGCGTCCCGACGTCAATCGGGGCATCGCATGCCACGACATCCCAAAACACATGCTACTCGGGGTCCTCTCGTCATCCAATGGGGCATCACCTCTTCTGTGATATCCCGAAACTCTTTTCGAGGCATCCCGTCACCAAACGGGGCATCTCGACTCAATCGAGGCATCGTTGCCACCATCAAGTGGCGACAGATCTTATCTCTCTTAGGCATTCATACATGATAGCATCACAAATACAATCACCAGTTTATTATCTTTAATTTAGCCGGTATAACATAGGGCCCAAGGGCGTGCTACACATTCAAGTGTCATGATGCACGATAATTAACATGAATCATATTCAAGCATGACCGGGCACAAGGCGGGATCTACGGCTAAGGTTAGCGTGGGCATGGTTCATGGCCGGCCGATCCATGGCCTAATTCGCCTGTGACTAGTGACCGGTGACATGATTCATTTCATGAACATCAAGTATCATCCAAGCACCAAGACTAACATCGACCGATCCTTAATGCAACCAAGCCAAGAGCATCAAGGGGATCCACCTAACTTAGTATTTAGAGACTTCACTTACTTTACGGTCGGTGGGCAAGAAGGGCGAGCGAGCAGCGTGAGGCCGAGAGAGAGAGAGAGAGGTGGAAAATGGAGGAGGAGGGACTATTTATATCAATTATTGTAATGATAACCCTCATTAATGATTGCTAAGTATTCCAATGAAATTTATACACATTTCCTAGCTGATGACAAGAGGAGGCATTCTAATTTGCTCATGTGTCCATCTAGGTTCATGATAACATTATTTACTTAGCCAATAATTTTCCAAATGGCCTTGACATTTTTTTTTGTCAGACATTTAAAAGCATAAAATTTGGTAATTATGAGCTTAGATCATACTAATTAGGCCCAAACATAAGTGGTCCAATGGTGTGGGCTCACTTGGCTATGCTAAGAAGAGGTGTGACATGTCTAAGTGGTGAGATGTGGCCTAAGTTTAATTATTGTGGGACAAATGGGCGACCCCCTTGAAAGAGCACTTCTCCTTATGCCAAATAGCCCTATGAGTTATCTTGGTAATCATGGCCTAAAGATTTGATCATGATGGCATGAGATTTGCACCACTTTTCACTTGCCAAATAAGATGGTGAATCATCCCATCATTAATGTTTGACTTATAATTGAGGCTTTGATGTGGGAGATGAAGTAAACACATGACTCAAGTGCTAATGTCATATGGCGAGGTCACTTGCAATTATTAATGGTCATATATGCGATCCTGTGGTCGATCCACATGGTCGGAAGCGTCAAGCCAAATTCATGGATGTCACACCAAATTATGTTCACAGTAACACATTTATCCTAAATTTTTTTCTTATGATATAAAATCTCAAATTTGTACATATGTGACACATTTACCTTCTGTCAAGGGTTTTTATATGATTTTTCAACAAAAATAACGTTGTTTTTATTTCACTTAAGTTATTTGGGTGTTATGTCAATATTGTTTGATTTTTGGCGTCCATATAAGCATTTTTTTAAATAGTTTTCATTAATAGAATTTTGACGAAGAGTCGATGTGTCACACAAGTGTAAGTTCAGGATTTTTGGTATCACAAATTTTTTTTTAGGGTAAATGTGTCACAATATGCATAGTTCATTAAAAAAGTATCTATGTGACGACAGAACACGAAATTCAAATATATGCTATGTCAAATGAGATAAATTCGTTCATTTATATGTGCATATTTAAGTGATGAAATAACTATGGACAAAGCACAATTTCCTCATGCAGCTTGGAAAAATTTAAATGTCTTTTATCCCTACTAATTTGTATTGGATTTTTTTATTTTTTGATTAACCAATAAATATAGTGATAAATCTCATGAATTTAATAAATTTCTACTTATTTTATGTTTAAATAAAGGGTTAATATCACGAAAAAATTTAAATTGGTACATTTGTGATAAATTTACCCAAAACTAATTTTTTGACCACAAAAAACTGAAAATTGATACATCTATGACAAAATTACTTCAAACTAATCTTTTACCACAAAAAATCATAAACTGGCATATTTTTGATAAATTTATCAATAGTTTATTTTTTTTTAACTTAGTTGACATTTTTTCAATTAGCTCATTTTCTAGCGACAATGCTCACTTTATTTTTTCCGACAAACCCTAAAATTTAGGATAAATAGGTATACTAGTTTGGGGGGATTTTTGCTAGTAAAAAAAAATTATTTTTTGGTAAATTTATTAAAGTATATCAGTTTGGAGTTTTTTATGATCAAAAACTTAATTTAAAATAAATTTATCACATATATATTAATTTAAAATTTTTCGTGACAATAATCCTTAAATAAAATCAAAATGTCGGTTGCCAAGTTGCCATTTGGTTTCGTTTGGTTTCGTTTGGATACTCTGTTCTCAGTTCCTAACGGCACGTCGGCACCTCTCCTTCTTCCTCTCTCTCTCTCTCTCTGGGCCCAAAACCACCTGATAAAACCTCGATATGCACTAAAATTCACTGGTGCTCAGTGAGTCGTGAACTCGGTGGCGACTTCACCGGAGCCAACTCGAGAGAGAGAGAAAGTTTCAAATGGACAGTCACTCCTCGCACCTCGCCGCGCAGAACCGATCTCGCAGCTCCCAAACCCCCTCCCCGTCCCACTCCGCCGCCTCCGCCTCCGCCACCTCCTCGATCCACCTCAAGCGGAAGCTCTCCGCCGCCAACGCCAGCGCCAACGCCGCCTCCGCAGCCGACGACCACGCCCCGCCCTTCCCTCCCTCGTCCATCTCCGCCGACACCCGCGACGGCGCCTTGACCTCCAACGACGACCTCGAGAGCATCTCTGCCCGCGGCGGAGGGGCCGGCGACGACTCCGACGACGATTCCGACGAGGAGGAGGAGGAATTCGACGGCGACAACGACGGCGGATCCTCTCTCCGCACGTTCACCGCGGCTCGGCTCGAGAACGTGGGCTCGGCTGCGGCTCGGAACACGAAGATCAAGGCCGAGAGCAATGCGACAGTCAAGGTCGAGAAGGAGGACTCCGCCAAGGACGGCGGTAATGGTGCCGGTGTGGGAGCTCTGGGGCCAGCTGCTAACTCCGGCGCCGGTTCAGGCTCCGGAATTGTGCCGAAGGAGGATGCTGTGAAGATATTCACCGAGAATATACAGACGAGTGGGGCTTACAGTGCTAGAGAAGAGAACTTGAAAAGAGAGGTAAAATTCCTGGTAGTTTAAATTTCCTTGGTGGAGCGTTGGAAGTAATTAGATACAGTTCCGAAGCATTAGAGTTTGGTTATTTTGGTTTGAATTTGAACTTTTTAGTGAGACCCTGAAGAGTTTGCTTCCAGCACTTTTAAGACCCTCAAATCTCTTTCCCTCCAAAAGTTGGTGTACATCAAATGAAGAGCTTGGTTGTACTTATTGCATGAGACATTTGATTGCTCATTCTCAAGAGACTCAAATCCCTCTTTCTCTAGAGATGCCGGTCGAATCGTACGAGAAAAAAAAGACAACTATGTACAAGCATCTCGGACATTGCTAGTAAACACTAAATTATGTTGATTTTCCGTGTGACCTAAAGGATGATGGCTCTGTTGTCTAGATAAAGTGACGAGCGTTCCTTTTGTTGGAGATTCCTTATGATCAAGGATCGTTTCATGATAAAAGGTTTCTCTAGAAACCGTCACATGGTGTCATGGAGAACAGCCATCTTTGCAACTTCATTTCTGAGGGAGGGCTTATGTAAATTCTGCAGGAAGAAGCAGGAAAACTCAAGTTTGCGTGCCTTTCAAATGATGGTGTCGATGAGCATATGATTTGGTACTTCATCTTTTCATCTATCCAATGTTTTTACACCCACGGAAGTTCGCTTTAGTGTTCCATCGTTGGCCAAAACCTTCTGTTCCCCCTAATTTACAGATACAAAGTTTGTGCAACAACTTTGAACAATTGCATTTGCCCTTCCCCTTTGTCTTAACATTCAAGAAAACACAGCGTTCATTAACTTCCTTGGATCTCAGGTTCTCGTATAATTTAACTATAGCGAGTCTTATCACACTCCTTCAATGTTTCTCTTGGTTCTCAGGTTAATAGGATTAAAGAATATCTTTGCCAGGCAACTTCCTAATATGCCAAAGGAATACATCGTGCGTCTGGTTATGGACAGGTATTACCATGACTTGACATGTTATATCCTCATTCTTTGTATTTAAAGAAGCTTTCCACGTATATACCTAAAATTGAGTGGGGCAAGTGTTATATATTGCGAAGTATTCACGAGAATCCAATCATTACGAAAGCCGAAAGAGAAGTAAAAGAAAATAAGATACCGGAAATCGGATTAAATGAAAAGATTTTTCCTACATAACAACTAGGAGTTTTTCCCATAACAAAGAAAAATACGTTCCGGGCTAGAGCTCTTACTCAAGGGAAAAGGCATTGCCTTTTGGCAATTCTATTTTTAGTAAATAAGGGGTCGAATAGCATTAAACAAATTAAAGGAAGCACGAGGGCACTCACTCTTAGCAGTTTAGTGAGGTCACACCATAAACCACCACAACAAGGCAGAAATGTACAGCCACAGGCACAATTACTTTGAAAATAGTACTGTAGAACGAGGTCCATCACTGTGTCAGACTTTGTATCTTTGGAGTCACTAAGCAGGTTTGATGTTCTTAATATATAGGCATTCTTTTGTTTTACATAATTTCATCTGCCAATCGAACTCTTTCATTTTATTTCGATGCCAGATGGACCATGTAAAAACTTCTTTTACTTATCCGAAAGGAAAATGTTTAAAGAAACTAATGTTAGTATGAGCATGTTCTTTTGTCTTCGGATATTTATGGCTGAAATTTGCTCCAGAATGTACCCGTGTCAAATGTTTGGTTATGATGGTTGTCAAGTTGCATATATGTTCAGTTTTAGTGCCATCTATAGCTTTACGTATCTAATTGCTCGATGTTCAAGGCAGTAATACCTATGGTTCTCTCGAGATTCTTTTGGGAAATATACTAATTCTATCTTTAAGGAACATACTCATATTGCATTTGCAGAAGCCACAAGTCAGTAATGGTTATCAGACGGAATCAAGTTGTTGGTGGTATCACTTATCGCCCGTATTCCAGGTGTTCTTTTTCATTCTGCAGTGCTCTTCTTTCTTCACTTGACTCTTTGTACTTTTGTTGCTATCAATCATCAATTTAGACTGTTGATCTTCTGTTTTTGTAAGTACATGTCCTGGAGTTAGTAAAGCCTAGGATAACAATATCACTTAAGTAAGATGCGTTGTTTGAATGCATAGCTTGTAGATGAGCATCTATTCATGTGATAGTGTTTTGTTCTTTTGCAATACCCTTTTCTTCTTGGAGCATTTGGACTTATGGGTGCCTAAATGGACCTAAATGATTAGATTAAGTATAATACTGCGTATCTTGGTGATACTTTCTTGGCATTGTTCTTAGAATTCTCCATTAATATTTTGGTAGAAATCGTGGTTGGGCTTAGAAGAAACAAGAAAGGTTTTGACATGTTTTGCAAACCGTAGGAATTAAGTTGACCATTTTCCTATTATTCTGGCTGTTCTTGGAATCGAACCCACCACGTTTCAAAATCCCCCAATGTTGAAACAACCAGGCCAATTGTCCTTTCAAGTGAACTGTGGAGACAATGAAAACTAAGGAATTAGCAATGGTGCCTTCTTTTGAGTAGCGATTTCTCTCTCCCATTCTCCCTTTCTTTTGCTTCTTTTAACTGGAGTTTGGCAACTTATATATTTGATTTGGCTACATGATGTGAATCTTGAGACTAAAACTATATTTTCCTCAACTGCTACAGCCAAAGGTTTGGTGAGATAGCTTTTTGTGCAATTACGGCTGATGAACAAGTAAAAGGTTATGGCACGAGGCTGATGAATCACTTAAAACAGCACGCTCGTGACGTTGATGGGCTAACTCATTTTCTGACCTATGCCGACAACAACGCTGTTGGTTATTTCATCAAGCAGGTGTAGTTTTTAACCGTCAGTCGTGTACTAAGATTTGTGCTTTATCTATAAAAATGTTGAAATGGCACTTACTGGTTTTTGCTTTGTGGTATATGTGGATGTCCTATTTATTATTTTATGTATAAGAGAAAGAAGAAATATGGAATGAACTAAGTTTATGTATGAAAGAGTGGTTGGGGTCCATCTTTCTTACAGAAAATGAGTGCTATGTTCAAGTACAAGCTGTTTGGTAAGTTATATTGGTGAAAAGAATGGAGGACTTCCAGATATACTTGCTCAACTTTTTTAAGATCATTGTGGTGAGTTTTATCTGTGAATTGGAACAGAGCTCAATTTTTTCTGGCTCTTGTGACTTGCTTTTTTCCTTTGATGAAAGAAATTGCTTGAGAAGAAATAAAGGGTGCTAACTAATCTGTACAAGCACGCTCAAGGTATGATAATCATTTGATGTTATAAGCTGTCTCACTTATTGCAGGAATTTCTACTGCTAATCTGTTGAACTTGTATCTTTTCTGTTTCTTTCCTCATTCTCACACCCATAACACAATTTTATGCCCAAATCTCGCTGACCACCTTGCAGTTGTTGTAGATAGTAACCCAGTCAGTTAACTGGGTAAAACCAGCTCCTTGTCAACTATCCAACACAGAGAACACGCATCAGTCATCACGATATTCATTCTCAATTTCTCAATTTTTAATATGGAAAATGGTGTGTAGCTGCTTTAACGCATTGAAATTGAGTAAACAAATCTCAAAAGTAGGTATTGCAAGCCAATGAACTGCATAGCATTGGCAGGACTTATCCATGCCTATTACATATGCAGTAAAAGATTGTCTTCCTTGTCTCTTAGGATGCTGGTGGAGTTAGCAGCAGATGTATTGAGATTTTTGCCGATGAATTTCTACTCCTTTGAGAGGTTCTGTGCACTTCACTTCCAGTTTACGTGAATATGGTACTGTGGCCTGGCCAAAGATCAGGACTCTGGATGTGTGGGTTGCTCAGATTTTGCTGTAATAACTCATTCACAATGACCTGAGAAGAAGACATGCCACTGTGCTGAATTCATGACGACCTTCATCTTGATGGGGTCTTTCACTTTTGCGTGATTTGTGTTTTATGCTGCTATGCATCACTATAGAAGCCATTGACTACGGGAGTTTGATTTGTGTTACAAATGATGCTTTACTTTTTGTTAATTCTTGTTAAAATGCTTCAAATTGTTTGCAAATTAAGTGATGTTCTGGTACTTTCAGGTATTCATAATTTGTTTTATAGCTGATGGAAGTGTTTTTTTTTCCCCATGTGCAGGGTTTTACCAAAGAGATATACCTGGATAAAGATAGATGGCACGGGTGATACTTCATACCCTCTATATCAATTGAAGTTTGGAAACCATATTTTGCATTTTTTTTAACTAGACAAGCAAATATATTTCACAGGCAAAGTTTTTATTTTATCCTTTTCATACAACAATCTCTTCTGTTGTGGCCTTCTTGTTTACCATCTATGCTCATATAAACGTACAATCTACATCCCTCCACTTAAAATACAAATAAGGCATATGAATATTTGAAGGAAGAAAAAGAAGCGTGCTCACACATGCACCTTCTACTTCATCACATATGAAATTTTTATTGAATCTTTCACAGTCTAAACTTCTAATGATTGCTACGTTTGGTGTCTTTATTACTTTCACATCGCACTGTTTTCTCAATTATTTACGGGAGTTTCAGAACCTTGGTCTAAACATGCCATGAATTCTATAAGAGAAAGTGGTGGGCAATTTTTTAGTTTGCCTTCTGCTGGTGTTGCAGGTATATTAAAGATTATGATGGGGGAATACTTATGGAATGCAAAATTGATCCCAAACTTCCTTATACTGATTTATCAACCATGATTCGCCGTCAAAGGCAGGTAAAGCACTGTTTGCTCTGTGTATGACATTTTTTCTTTCCGGGACTTGTTAAGGGGGAAGAGCAACTGCCTTCTGGTTGAAACTCGAATAGCTCAGAGGAGTATCTCTTCAGGAGATAATTGCAGCCTGGACAAGTTGATTTGGTCATATAATAAAAAATATGGTCTGCATAATCCTGAATCCGTAGCTTACCCAGATAAATTGTCATATCCAGGAAATTGAACATCTAAATAAATTTGTACGAAGACTGAAAGGGGTCAATTATTATGTGAAAGCTTGACAGTATAGATAAGGCATTCATGATCTAGGGGTATTTTAGGGATAAGAATAGTCATTCAGTGCTAACTTCCCCATTAAATTGCTCCATATATCATGAATCAAATATTGGTTAAATGCTGTATCTTGTATCTGAGGCTCAATAATTGAAGATTTTGTATTCATATTACTGCAACAATCTCTCTCTCTCTCTCATGCATGCACTCGCACTCGCACGCGCACACACACAATTAGGATGAGTAAAGGGTGAGTGGTTGCATATTCCATCTGCAAAAGCAATTTATTTGAAGCAATCTAAGGAATTGAGCAGCAAACTATTTAGTTTGCATGCTTGCTAAACAGAGGCATCTTTCCTTATGAGATGGTTTAGGGAAATGGATGGAAAAAAGACAACTGGACAACACTAGCCTTCAGCACTTACCTTCAAAGAGAAATGATGTATACCACTTTTCATTCTCCTGTCTGAAACTAGAGCAATGTAATTTTGTTAGAGTGAGTTCCACTCCCCCTGCACTTCCAATTTATCTTCCCTTTGAGTCCTTCCATACCACCCAGTACTCACCCATCTTTTCTCAAATGTTATCATTTCTATGCCTATGCATTCCTCATAAACCAATAATCCAAGTTGCTCATTTTCTTTATCTACACACGGCAGTAGTCACATTCTCCTTCGCCTTTGATTATGACATCCTCAGATACATGTCTGTCTGGGCTGTCTCTGCTTGATGGTGACGTTAAATATGAGAACTGACCCTACATGAGAGACTGAGTTCCCACTTTTTGTATGCTTCCAAATTCTGTGAATATTGTAGTTGGTAAAGAATGCTATCACATCACTGTAGTTTTTTGCTAAAAAGGTTATTAGACTACCAAAATTAGGTTGAGTAGCTATGGCCTGTGCATGGCTTCAATATATCATTTGCAGTCATGCGGAAATTTTCTTACTTTCTACTTATGACTTGCTAGGAAATTCATTCTTACTTTTCATTGCCTTGACATGTTAGCATTGTCAGTCCAGATTTTCTTCATTTGATTTAACTACCGCCTGAAGTCTGGATCTTTATATTACTGCAAGGAGCTGTTGATGACCCTTGAATTGGTCGCCTGATCATGTCATCATACTGTTGTTTTTGGTAGGCGATTGATGAAAAGATAAGGGAACTCTCTAATTGTCATATTGTCTACCAGGGGATTGATTTCCAGAAGGTATAAAGTGAAAGCAGTTTTACTCTTTCAAGTACCATGATATCGTACTTACAATGTGACTAAGATGTATCAATAGTGTTATTTAGGTAATTGATACCAATTTCACCATTTCAAGTCTCTGCGTTACATTGTTAAATGCATGAGAGCTATGTTCTTTCAATTGTAAAACCATGATAACTCCCTGTTATGATATCCTCCTAATGCTTGATGTTTTCAATTTCTTTGATAAACTTCCAAGCGTGGAAAAGAAAATTCTCCATAACGGAGATGTATGAGGTGGAGGAGTTTTAATATGAAACTGAAATATAGTGATTGCAGTTGTAATCAGATGAATCTTTAAAAACCAAGTCCTGCAGCTGCTTCCCATCTCTAGCAGACAAGTATCCAGCTTTGGAAAGTAATCATGCCTGTCTTTTAATTGACTATTTGATAGTTAATTAGGTCAACGTAAATTGGCAGTCTTAATTCACTTTCTTTCTTGCTTTCCTTCCTTGTTTCTTAGTATCTGGGTTGAAAGTGAATAAGCCTTTTCCTAGTGTCTGCATCTTTCCTATTATTCTCTTAGTTTGGCTAGAATTTGTGCATTGTATATCTTTTTGAACTTGATTCTGATCAAAATAGTTCTTGCTTAGAGAGATGCAGGGGTTCCCCAAAAATCCATCAAAGTTGAGGATATCGCTGGCTTGAGTGAGTTCCTTGACTTTTTACTGACTTTCCAGTTGGCTCGTTTCCTCACACTTATCATCCTTTCATTTTCATCAATCAGTTTTGACGTTGTAGGTTGGTTCATGAGCTGAAAATTCGAATCACATGCATGCGTATATTTTTCGATACTGTTTGTCTGGATAAGATTCAATAGTTCTTATCAGATGTAATTTGGCATGTCAATATTTTTTCTTTTCCTGTCATAAGATGATATCTTTAATGGGGAATTGTTTGCTTTTTCCCTTTATCATGTGGCACAGCCAGGTGTTTAATAATAAACTTCAAAAACAATATTTTCGTTCCTCTTTACGCCATCTCAAAACCTTTTCTGTTACTGTAGCTGAGAATATGAATTTTAAAGTGTGAGAGGTTTAAGAAATTACAAAAACTCATGTATACATGGGGTTTAGAATATAAATGAAATAGCAGTGGAAGAAGAATTACAGAAACTCCTGAATTCGAGAGCCTCTCCCAATGACCACCAAATATTCATACGAGGTTACAAGTGCCATACTGTCATGGATGAAATTAATACTCTATTACCAAATTCCACATGCTGAACAACAAACTGCCTCAGATTAGATTTCTGTTTGATGTTTACTTTGATTATTTCCATATATAACATCAGTCAACAAAGACGCTCAATTCCTTTACTCATTCCATGTTTTATTCAGCTCAAGTCATTTTTTTGAAGATTTTTTATGCTCAGATTGTTAGATGAGCATTTCAGGATAGTGATTTTGTGGTGCATCTGATTCTAGGGGAGGCCGGGTGGACACCTGATCAATGGGGTCATTCTAGGTTTAGAGGATTCGATCAAAAGTGGTTGACTTCCTTCATGCGCCAACTTCTGAAGGCAAGTAGTGAGCTTTCTTTGTTTTTTCTATAATTTTGCTTCATGACACCACTCTGTAAACTGGTCTGCTGTCAGTGTGCATAGTTTCATAAATCTCATCAACTATCATCCTGTCTTGCTGGTGATGTCGGTGTTGTAGCTGTCTTTAACATATCTTATGAAAAACAGGCAATGCATGACCATGTTGATGCCTGGCCATTCAAGGAACCAGTTGATGCTCGTGAGGTCCCGGATTACTATGACATAATTAAAGATCCTATGGGTGAGAACTAGGATAAGCTATTAACTTACGTTTTGATAAATGTATTTCCTTACCTGAACTTGCATTTAAATTTCCATACATTCAATCTCTTGTATGCTCATAATTGCATGCATAAGCTAAAATTGAAAATTGTGGTACTGCTTATGGTGTATAAGATGCCGGAATTGCATTTGATGGGGATGTCTTGCCAATTCTATTCACTGGTGAGCAGCTTGGAACTGGATGCTTGCTGACAATTATGCTTCACTTAACTGTCATGTCCACAGCAATAGTCGTCATGATATTTCTGTTCCTGCTTTTCTTTTTTTGGCGCATAGATGTGAACTGCTTCTTGTCCGGCAGCCCATATGGAAATATCAGCTTTTTGGCAGGGCTGAGTCATATTCCTGGTCTGTTTTGCCAGTTCATGCAAATAATATATATAGTTTTAGGGGTGCACGGTTACCAGAAGCATGATGCAGGATATGCTGTAGGTTGAGTTTTGGGTAAAGGAACATGTTTTGACGCTGGCTACAAATGTGGTACATGTGGGGTACAGCTCTTTGGTTTTTGGTTAGCAACATGTGTTGGAACACGTAGTTGGGGTCGATTAAGTAATTGGACTTGGGGGCTGAATATGGCCTAGATCGAGTTGTCTAGGCTGATGTGAAGTGTTGCCACTAGCTGAATCCAGAAAAAAGTGCTTGTTATTTTCCATGAAAAAGATATAAAAACGTTTCTAAGTAACTGTTATAGTAGTCAACTAGCTGCAGCCTAATTCAACGATGTGCCCAGAAAATTACTGACTATTGATAAATCATTTACTAGAGCACGTGCTAGAACATTTCCTTTTTTTTCCTCTTCCACTCTTCTACATTTCATTAAGGCGTTCCTTTTTCTTCATCTTGCTATAACCCTGCTACATAGCTTCAATGATGAGCAGCTGGGCAATTCCTGGTTTTTCGGTTCAAGCAACTTGCCCATTTGCCTTCTTATTTCAAAGTTAGTGGCAAAGTCAATCGGCTAGAATCAGGTACTTGAACGAAACTAGATGTATGGAGCATATGTCCCATCTCTTCTTGAGAAACAAGTGAGGAGGGGCAAAGTAGCAGCGGCTACTTTGCCCCTTTGCTGTGATGGCTCATCATCTGAGGCGGCAAAGTATGTTGCCATGCTCAGTGATTGACACAGCACACCATGGTGATCCACATCAGCAAAGCACCTGACCTGGGATGTGCATCCCGAATTGGCATTCCCAGAGGGGTGGTGTCTATGCTGAAGAACTGGGTAGAGGAAATCACCTGTAAGATCCAACCTTGTCCAGGCAGGGGAGTTCTAGCCTCACATATATGTCACGAGTTTTTCCCTTATGCAAATTGTAGTTTAGCTTACTGGTTGGACCTAACTGGAATTAGCCCAACGTTTGCAGCTGCTAGAGCAAGCCTTTGCCTGCCTGCCGTTTGATCAGATTTAAGAAAATCCAGCATAGACACAATTCTGTCAAACTGTCACGAAAAGTGCAAATTCAAGTTTTTTGCTTATCCTCTTCACTATGGTATAGAAAAGTTCACCATGCATATGTATATGCTTATTGAGTTGTAACAATTTCACAACGCATCACGGTTTTGCAGATTTGAAGACAATGACCAAGAGGGTTGATTCAGAGCAATATTATGTTACGCTCGAGATGTTCATTGCAGATGTCAAGAGGATGTTTGCTAATGCACGTACCTACAATTCCCCCGAGACTATATACTACAAATGTGCAACAAGGTATACTGTGTCAATCCTTGTTTTCTATTTTTTTTTGTCAACCTTTATGTAAGATGAAATGATTTACTGGATGTGCAGGCTGGAAGCTCATTTCCAGAGCAAGGTACAATCGAATCTTCAATCCGGTACCGGAAAAAGTCAACAGTAGAGCATTCAGTAGACTGGAGTCCCCGACCTTCTCTCTATTTGAATATGTGGAGCTTTATTTACTTCATCATTGCACTGGGGAAATAACTAACTCTGATTGACCATAGGACTGAAGGCTGATAGTCATACTCAAACTGAAATTCCGGTTCCCCTTATATAATGTAATTATGATGTTTTTCACTTTCTAACTCTGCAAGATGAAATCCAACCAGATTGTAATCTTGATCCCGTTCACCTCATCTGTGCGACATAGGCTGTCATGTTTTGTGCAATGGATGCTATTTGGCCGGAGAGAACATAAAAGCTAATGGAATCTGGCTGGCTTGGCTTAGTAAAAGGACGTACAGACTAGGGGTGAGCAAACTGGATCGGGACCGCCCGGACCGGACCGGCCAGGTTGGTCCGGTCCTTGAGGGTACCGGTCCGGTCCTCGGTCCCAATAAACGGGACCGGTGGCTGGGCGGTTCGGTTCTCGGTTCCAAGGGGGACAAGACCGGCCCGCTCGGACCTTCTCCTCGAACTTTCTTAAGAGATGAATTTCTCGAACTTTCTTAAGAGATGAATGACTGATCTAGAACCAAAATTTATGTGTTAACAAAAATATTTCTTGAAAATGAATATGGTAATTTAATTATGTGAGCTATTTGTCAAAATTCATAAACTCATTTGAAACAATTGAAGAGTTGGATTATATAAAATTACATCCATTGCCTTTTTCTTTCTCTTTGATGGTCCGACAATGTTCTGCCTTGAACTCATTTAAATTGAGAGAGACTTTCACATTGGCAATAATCGATAGTATTGTTGAGGTAAAAACACATAGGTTATAGGATGGATACAATTTGTAAAAGTTTTTCTTAGTTTCCAATCAAAGGAAATCAATTAGTATTGAAATTCAAAAAGCACAAATGAATTCATCTTTTAATGAGCCTTACTCTTCTCGTTTGAGATAGTCAAATTGAGAGAACAAAAACTATGATTAAACAATATTGTGTATTTACTGTTGAAACTTTTTAAAAGAATACAATGACTTTCTTTTAGCAGACATTTATTTACAACGTCATCGACACCTACCCCGCCTCCTTTCCATCACCTACAAAAACGTTGTCAGAACTCACCACGCCTTGCAAGATCGAGGCTGAGCTCTCCAAGATTCGCAACAAGTGAAATCGCGAGCTACAATGACTTTTTCGGCTTGCTTGCCGGTCCTATTGGTGGTCCTGGTCCGGTCCTCGGTCCCGAAAATTTGGGGACCGGGACTACCAGTTCGGTCCTTGGTTCCATACGAGGACCGGACCGGCCCGGACCATGCACACTCCTAGTACAGACATGGGTAATTACTACGTTAGAAGTCTTGTGTTTCGACAGGTTCATCATCATGGATCATGATTCTGTCTCTCGACCATGTATTCCGGTCGACACACCCTGGGGGTGATTTTGCGATGGTATAGGTGTTGTAAACTTGCGGCCATATATGCAGGAATTTGAATTTAGATGCGTATGTGCAGTCGTCTCCAAAAAAGGCTTACTGTCTTGGATAAGTGGATCGTTGGGATAGTTTCCTGTGTGGGGTGATTAGATTCCTAAGATCTATGAAAAGTCCACATGCTGGGTTATTTTTTTTATGACTTCAGAGTGAAATGCAAAGGTAGGAGACGTTTCCAAGAAAATGGGACCTCTTTTCCCCTTGACAAGAAAGATGAATCGAATGTATGTGGAAAGGAGAAGATGCTCATCTCCTAAACCTCCCTTGATGGTACTATCGTAAATTGGTTTTTATTTTCACCTCAACTCCTCGCAAGGAAAATCGATTCGGTAAAATGGCTGAAAGAACATACAAAGTTCTTCCCCTCTGGTGCCGAATAATGTGGCTTTTATGTTAGTACCCTGCACTGCTACATATATTGTCGGTTCGGCAATGTTAAATGTAATTGGAGGTTGCCTTCCTACGTTGAGCAAGTGGAAAGCTGTTTTCAAGTCCGAAGAGAATTACCCTCCGTCTATAATCTCACATCAGCAAAACAATAATATCTCGAAAGGAGATGCGACTCATTGGAATAATATGTAAAGCAGAAGAAGTTCTGGTGCGCCTTACACTTATGAGAGTAAGCAAAATCAACAAGGGGTACAAAGGGTGATCCCTAACAACATTTTGGCCTTGCATTATTGTTAAGAGAATGAATTGCTGCAGATTTAGCATGCGTCAAGGTCCCGGCACGGAGGAGGTTTCGGCTCACGTAACAAAGTTGTGTTCCCTCCTTCTGGTCCACACTTAATGCGCTTCGGATTTTGAGTGCCCGGCTGACCAAAAAAAAAAAAACAAATGAGGGATTAGAATATCCAGGAACACGTCATTGGTAAATTAATCCACTATAGCTATACAAAGGTAGACAAGATGCAGAACCTAAGAGCAAGTTAAAGGAAAAAGTGATTTCTTACAGGTAGCTTCTCCCCTCTTCTCAACATCTCGACTATCTCAACAACACGCTCGGGAGTGACGTCTTCCTACAAAATGAGATAGAACAAAGTAATAACATAAGGAATGCTTGATCAAGTGTACAAAATACTTGAGCAAATGAAAACTACAGTGGACCTACATAATAATTATAAGCATATCCTTCCGATCCGTTGGAGTAATCAGCAACAGTTATCATGGGAGCATTAACACAACAACCCTGCCCAAAAAGCAAATCAAACACCTTATTCTTTTAATCTTCAACTGCATATAAGCAACATAACTCATCAAGAGAAATACAAGCTGGTGAGTAAGCTATTCTACGAATAGAAAACTGATACCCGACTCATATATAATTCTCCATAAGATACAGGTGAAATAAGTAAAGATGTGAACATATACTGACCATGCATTCCATTTCCCCAACAGAGAATAAACCATCCTTGGTCACTTCTGCACATAAAAAAAAACAAGGAAGTTGTTGATTTCTTGATATTATTATGGCATCAAATAAATGATGGTTTGCCATATTTAGTAGGATATTGACATTAGACTTGCCATTGCGCTTCACTCCCAAGTGTTTCAGCAAGGCTGATTCAATTTCACGTGAGCCACGAATCATGCAAGGGGTCGTGCCACAGACCAACAGGTGGTACTTGCCCACCTACAACACCGTAAAATAAGATCGATGCATTGACAAGTTGTGATTTCGAGGGAATACATGGATTTTGCTTCTCACCTTTGTCCGGTTAAACATTGAATAAAAGGTTGCAACTTCATACACACGGATAGGAGCAACTTCTATGACCTTAGCAACCTGAACCAATGAAACATTATTCATAATAAACTTATCTGACCAATGTAATTCCATAGGCACATAATCGAACATAAATCATGTTATTCCATGAACATTAAAGCATTAAATCTGTATGATTAGATGTGGATAAGACAGTCAAGTAACTGCATAACAAGAGAGAGACTTGATAGCTAAAGTCCGTATATGCTGAAACAAATGCCAGGGCACATATAATATTAGGGGTAAGAGAGCAAGTATGTGATAAGGCACATAAGCACAATAAAGAACACTATGCAAGCTTTTGGAAATAAGCAGGGACTGGTAGGATCTGCTGATCCTCTCTCGCAAGTGACTGGAGCACTGTGTGTGTGAATGCGAGCATTTTTTCTTCTTCTTTTCTTATATTGGCAGAAACAAGTTGGGTACTTGTTTACTACTTTTGCTGGAAACACAAAAACACCCCCATGGATACTGGATAAAAAAGAAGTTATGCCTTTTCTCAGTGCAGCCGTACACTCATTCCACCATGTATATAGGCAAAATTCTTGCTTCATGTTATGGATGCCATAAACAGATGGCGTGTTCAACTATTCATACTCAAGAAGATGCTTCCAGCAAGAGTTTTTGGCTATTTCGATCTGGTATAAATCATCTAAACACTTGTAGACGAGACGACAAGACACGCACCAAACAAGCTACCAATGTAGCAACACATGTAAAAAAAAAAATGATTAACGGACATTATGATTTATGGATTTTACAGAAGCATACAGTCCTGACAATAATTGACATTCAAAATAAGTATATACACCATAATCAACATTTTCCAAATTGAGTTTGGGAAAAAAAGTTTGAACATTTTGCCAAAGTCCATATCATCAAAAGTGACTGGACTTAGCTTGATGGATTAGTTTTTGAAGAAATTATGAGCCCTTACTTTTACTTGAGAAACTTCCGAATTTGAACCTCACCTCCACACACAAAAAAAAAAAAAAAACGGGTT
>BCNH02000011.1:22805023-22830561 GCA_001662345.2 Metrosideros polymorpha var. glaberrima | reverse complement strand
AAAAAAAAAAAACGGGTTAAATAATAAACATAGATGAAAATAAATAAGACGGCGTCCTATTATGCATCTAAGCACATGACCATCAAGTTTGATAAGCAGAACCCAGAATTTTCCAGTAAAATACAGAACTTGGAATGTGATATTTGCTTCCTGCGGTGATAGCCTTTCACCTCTTGTTCCAACTAGATAGTATAATACATCGTTCAATGCATTACAGTTTAAAATCTAAGAGAAAAAGAAACATCATGGTTTGAATTCCATGATTTTTTATACTTGTATTACAAATCCATACCGATGTCTTTAGCCTACCATGATCACGGAAAAAAGAATCTCAAGATCATGTTACAAAAAAAGATACTCGTTAGAAAGAAAGTTATGTGCATGAAGACACATCATATGAACTCATCACTCTGGGGATTTTTTCTTTCTGATAGATAGAACTCATCACTCTGGTACATTAGCAGGCACATACACATGACACAATGTCAAATATACTCTTACCTCTCGAAAGAGCGACTAAATTAACTCTCCTTTAGGTGAAATATCTTGAAGAATACATGTATGTAGACATTTTGCGAATCAACGATAGCATACCGCATTCATTGCTGAAACTGGAAGCCACCCTCCATGCTGCTGTTGTGCAAGATCAAGCAGGGGGATAACAGCCGATTGCTTGTAATTAGATGGGTAGTGAGACAATATCTCCTTAGCCTACAGATGCATAGGCGAATTTTGGACTCCAATCAGTGAACTATTTAAGAAAATGAATATAAAGATATATTGATGGCATCCCAGTGGATCTCTACAAGTTACGAATCATTTATGGCCATTCAAGAAATAATTATTATCAAGAAACAGATCACAGAAAAGAAGAAGGCTCAACATCTGTCATGATTATGGGGTGAGCCAATCCAAATGGTAATTGAAGAAAGGGAATGCTATTGCTGGCAATATTAACATCTCTATATTGCAAAAGAAAATCTGCAATGGCACTTGCTTTGAAATGGAAACTAGTGGAAAAGTACACAGTTCTTCATTCTTCTTGTTAGGCCTAAATAATTATGCAACCAGCACAAAATTCTCCAACTCCCTTGCCTCCCTAAAATTCAAATAGAAACACCTATGAACTATGTATGATGACGTAGACCTCTAGGAATTGCATCAACTGAGAGGGTATAAGGTGCAAAGCCCCTCCAATTACATTCATGCAATTATATAATGCCATTTTTTTTTCTAGAATAATCAGTTATAAACAGAAGCGTCAAAGAAGATTCAAGGTAGCAAACTTTCACACTTGACTTTGTGTCACAATGGCTTTCCCACGAAGAGGTAGTACATTGATGACGGGTATAAAGGGTGCTAATGCATTCTATTTTCCACAAAGTCCAAGAATCACCACATGTCCTATAAAAGCTTATTGCCAGAAGTTTGACAGTTCTGAGCATAAGTTAGGTCATACATGTCAAGCACATAGATCTTAAAATTTCGCGTCAAAGATACCCACAAGATACAACTAGATGCAGAATCTAATAGAAGTAGCGGATTGCAGGTTCCATGCATTATTGGCACCTCATGCCAATTGCCAATATGCATATGAAGTCTTCGACGAGCCTTGGCTCAAGGACCCGGAACCCCAACACGGCCACATGAAACAACGTTTTATAAATCTCTGATGTAACAATAAGACTCGCTCATTCTCCCTCAACAAGAGATTCCTCTCATTTCCTCAAATTTGACCCAAGTAATGAAGATTTAAACCGTATTATCTAACAGCCCTCTCCCATACTCAAAAGATTGATCAATATAGCAAAGGAACAGGAACTTAAGTTGGGTCCACTGGCACAATAACTTCACACGGTCTAACACAAAGAAACCAGGAATTGACCGGAACAATCAGCAAACTGAAGGTAATCGGAGTTACCTTGTTCTTATTGGCATCCGTGAACTCCCACGGCAGGTCCGGATTGTTGTCCGGCGAATCAAGGTGCTGCATCATGCGCCAAAACAAATTCCACTTATCAGCCACAGTCCAAACGCTCGCTGAACTGACTCAAAAGAGAAAACCTCAAACACATGTCGGATATCAACTCACGTAGTTCAAAGCAGTCGAGAACGACCGAGAAACCTGATGAAACCACAATGACGAGATCGATCAATGGCGGAATCGGGGGATTACGTCGAGAAAAAGAGGAAGGAGAAGGAAAGAGAGAGAGAGAGGAATCGGGAGGAGGGACCTGAGGCGATTGACGGAGAACCTGGCGGATCTCATGGAGGCGCTTCGTGGCCAGGCGAGCGAGCATTTTCGGAGGAGGCTTCGGGTCACTGCGCCGAGCGAAGACGGGGGGATCGTTGCTCGAGCTGAAGCACCTGACGCCGAAAACGTTTGGGGTCTCCGATGGCGGATGGAGAGAGAGAGAGAGAGAGAGAGAGAGAGAGCAAACGGGCTTTTAATCAATCGGGCTCGTGAGTTGGGCCTTCTGTTGTGGATGCGTGCGCGTGCTGCTAATTCAAGAATTGGCCGCGACGTTCGAGCAATCATGTGAAGGCAATAATTATGGTGGCGTTTGGTCGTCTGAATTTCTAATTAGGATATAATTGGATATAATTGGATATAATTGGATAAAAAATTCTGAAATTTTATTATATCCTATATATCATTTGGTGAATTGCGAATTTAAAGTCGGATATTTTTATATCCAATCCTATCCATTGTTTGGTAAAAACTGGATATCAATATAAATGACATATATGCCCCTATGTAGTGCCCATAGAATAATATCGATCTTATCATCATAAAAATATCTTTGCATGATTTAGCATTATTATAAACTATTCTTTGTGGCAAAAAATGACAAAATAGAAACCCTGCTTAATAGAAAACATACGCAAAGAAATAGCAACCCTGCTTATTTCAAAGAAATATGATTCAAAGAAATTCTTCAAATACCACATCAACTATGAACAATGTTTTAGACTTCACAAGAAATAGAAAATTCTGAAAACATATGATTCCAAGAAATAACAAAAAGAGCGTTGTTCGACGGTGTTCGTTTCATAAAACAACAAAGACCAATTACTTATAGCCAAAATTAGGGACAACTTTTCCCTTCCAACTCACACGAGTCTACTGCGACTCATCGCTCCAATTCTGCCTAACTCACTAATAGCACATTCAAAAAACAAATACCATGTAAACTATATACCAAGCTCCAAACTTCACAGGAAATAGCACTTTCAAAAAACAAATCATCAGTCTTTCCCATATGTCATCTCTTGGAGAAGCCGTTCCACAAGAAATAGCACATTTTGAAAACATATGATTCCAAGAAATAGCAAAAAGAACATTGTTCGATGGTGTTCGTTTCATAAAACAACAAAGGCAAATACCAATTACTTATAGCCAAATTAGGGACTACTTTCCCTTTCCAACTCACATGAGTCTACTGCAACTCATCGCTCTAACTCTGCCTAACTCACTAATAGCACATTCAGAAAACAAATACCATGTAAACTATATACCAAGCTCCAAACTTCACAGGAAATAGCACTTTTAAAAGACAACTTATCAGTCTTTCTCATCTATCATCTCTTGAGAAGCCGTTCCACAAGAAATAGCACATTCTGAAAACATATGATTCTAAGAAATAGCAAAAAGAACATTGTTCGATGGTGTTCGTTTTATAAAACAACAAAGGCAACATACCAATTACTTATAGCCAAAATTAGGGACAACTTTCCTCTTCCAACTCACACGAGTCTACCGTGACTCACCGCTCCAGCTCTGCCTAATTCACTAATAGCACATTCAGAAAACAAATACCACGTAAACTATATACCAAGTTCCAAACTTCATAGGAAATAGTACTTTCAGAAAACAAATCATTAGTCTTTTCCATCTATCATCTCTTGGAGAAGTCGTTCCACAAGAAATAGCACATTCTGAAAACGTATGATTCCAAGAAATAGCAAAAAGAACATTTTTTGACGGTGTTCGTTTCATAAAACAACAAAGGCAACATGCCAATTACTTATAGCCAAAATTAGTGACAACTTTACCCTTCCAACTCACACAAGTCTATTGCGACTCATTGCTCTAACTCTGCCCAACTCACTAATACCATGTAAACTATATGCCAAGCTCCAAGCTTCAAAGGAAATAACACTTTCAGAAAACAAATCATTAGGCTTTCCCATCTATCGTCTCTTGGAGAAGCTGTTCCACAAATAACTTCCTGTCTTCTCCTTGAAATCTAAGAAATAGATGAATGTTCTCAGGATTCTTCACAATTTTTCTGCATACTTTTATTCTATCCATAGTATTTAGAGGCATTTGAAGAAGCTCCTCATTGATTCTTCTCTTATCATTGTCCAGATCTTTAGCATGTCTGATACGGCTAGCAATCATCTCCATTCGCTCATTAGCTTTTTCCAAGAAAGAGCCAAAAGTACCTACAATCTCAACTAACCCATCAGTCTATTTATCGCTTGCTTTTGCCCTTTTTCTTCTTGAAGGATCAAAATTATGTGATTGAGAAGATGATAGTGGCGGTAAGTTTTGACTTGTACCATTAGTTGTCTCATCATCATGATTCTCACATTCTTCTTGATCTACAGCTGCATGAGCTTCCGAAGGGTCTTTACTAAGATTTCCCTTGGCACAGTCTTTTCCAAATTTGGTTGCTAGTTGATCATATTAAGGGAAGGACTTCCCTCTCAAAGAAGAAGCGCATGGATAGATCTACAAGAAATGATATTGTTTTGTTAAAAAAAAAGTAAGTAGTATAGAAAAAAAATGAGAAGAATTGACACAAACCTTGCAATATTTTTGCCAACTATCCTCCAAATGAATATCAACACAATGCTTCTCATGATCCCACTCAAAGCCACTTTGATTCTTCAAGTCATATATTAGATTGCACAACTTTTTCAAGTTCTTCATCTTCGACTTTGTGTGAGGATTAGCCCTGATGCCAGAATTAGGGAACTTTTCTTCAAACCACTTCTCTAACATAATAATGTAACCACTTTTGAAGCCGTTATTAGCTTTCATTCCTCATGCAACTAGTTCTTCAAGACCATCCTAGAAGTGCATTTTCTTCATCTATTGTCCATACACGCCTGTCTCTCTTTGTTCCCCTTCCTTGAGTTTGATTGAAATTGCTACCTTCCATTCCTAAACATAGATAAGCATTGATGATTGTTGTTTAAAAACATACACAACACTCATAGCCAAGAATCCAGCATGTTTTGAACTTGTACAACACTTATAGCCAAGATCCAAGGAATGAATGAGAATACCAAAAAAGGCCATTCAAGTCATTGGAAATTTCCAACTAACCCAGCTCAAAATAAAAAATCTACCTCGGATGCTCAAGCCAAATACAAACACCATAATACATACTATAGCAGTTTGTTTTTGCATTTTTCATGTAATCTATTTCTTCCTCTCTTTGATGGAATTATGTTAGAATTATATATCTAAACATTTCAATATACATTGAAGGAAGCAAATAGAAAAGGAACAAGAACCCACATCATAACACTAATTCCATAATTAGAACAAGGTCTAGTAATTGCATCGTGAAGTGAACCAATCTTATCAACAAAAAAATAGTCAGACAGCTTTCTAGACAAATAAATTATCCAACGAGTCAAATTGGTGAAGGCCTAACACATCTAATAGCTAAAAACAAGTTTTCACGTCTTCACAATGGCAACATCTGTCTGCAGTGAATCAAGTTCCTGTTTATATCTTCTCTTTTTTGGTTATGATGATTGCCCTGTTCCTTTCTTTGTATAATTTTTTTTTTGGACCCTTTCTAAATGAATGTGCTCGGAGAAAGTTCCCATATCTATGTCTATTGTACAAATTGCAGGCTGAGAGCCAAATTCCTGCCCCATCAGTGCATAGAGAGAATGTGGCTCATTATACAGAAGTTTTGCAAAGTGTTACCAAACACAAAGCATAAGCTGTGAAACAAAGCTGCCCCCTTTAGCACCTTTTTTCCTAATTGAATCATTGAGGTTAGTCTGACATTGTGGACTACACGGATTCAACAGAAATGCCCTGGATTGAGGAAGCTACAAATCAACAAGAACGATGCAATAGCCCATCACTCAGGAAGACACCAGACTTAATTTGCAGTGTTGACCGCGAGAGGGAGAGAGAAACTTATGAATATCGATGCACATAGAGAGGGTGAGAGACGAAAGCTTGTAAGGAAGCAAAACCACCTATGGCTCTTCGCCGGAGATGGAGCTTGAATTTGTCAGGTTCTTGCTACGGAGAAGAAGACGCTTCAACTTCTTTCGTGAATACGTATGAACGAAGAAAAAGGAAAAAGGATAGTGTAGGGTTTTCTAAAAGATAGTTAGATAAGAGAAATCATATCCGGGTCTATCCCACCCCCTCCCCTAGGATATTTTTATCCGGTCTATATCCCTCTATATTTGACTTTATCTCATCTTGGACAACTACCAAACACAGAATAGGATAAAACATATCCTATCCTGATTTTTATCTGGACGACCAAACGCTGCCTATGGGTCTGGATGTAATTTAGATTTGGGAAACACTCAAGTGTGTGAGTGATTGTAACTTTGTAATTTTTCGATTGATTAGTGGATTATTTACTACCAGTTCTTCGTGGAGTAGGTAACGATATTTAGGGGTGATCGGTTCCCACCCAATAATCAGGAATCGGACCAGAGGACCAGTTTTTAGTTTTCGGAATCAGATTGATCGGTCCGGTCCAGTTGTCGGGTGGTCCAATGGAATCGGTCGTTTGCATCTTATTAAAGACAATGAGATGCTGTTGACACAAAATAATCTGATCGTCGATAAGCACGTGCTTGGCATGTGAATAAGAACAAACATGTGAATGGGACATGAATATGGACAATCACGTGCATGGCACATGAGTGGCACTACACATATGCCAGCTTATCAATGAACATAAAGATTAACATATGTTATTCGACATTGGTATTTATCAATGTTATGTATCCAGTTGTCAAAATACGACGACGTATGGTTGGTAGCCGTTAATATGGGCATCGATGATGAATATTTATTAGAGAGACATTGAAACGCCATTTTGAAACTTAAAATCAACAATATAGTTATGGTTAAGGGCACACATTTTTGGAGGGAACTTATCACTTGAAAGCAAGATCGTGGGACAACCATTGTTACAAGAAAGAAGATCACGGAGTAGTTCACATACGGCGAGGGCAACTGTTTGAGAACATGGGTGCGAGACTTGTGGAAATATAGGAACATGGAGGCAATTGACAGAAGTTACTCAAGGATATGCAACCGTTGGAAACCGTTCGAAGGCAGTTACCATAAAACCATTGTAAATACCACCACTCGTCCATCAGAGAAGCCCCCGCACAAATTAAACAAATTTATCTTTATCTTTACTATCTTGAACTGCACTTTACTTTTCTTAGTTATAGCTTTCATATTGTGACGTCCCGGGGCATCATTTACTATCGTGGCTCCTTTAATTCTTTTCACTTATAGCGCAAGTGGAAGACAAATATATTATTAAACATTCTTAGCAATGGATAACATACAAGTCATATGAACATACTATTTATAAACCATGCCATTCACATTTAGTTTATGTACATAAGTTTTCTTGAACCAACAGGTGTACCAACACGGCGTCTGGGAGGCCAAAAGGCTGCTAACTCCTCTATCACAACATTGCATCACAATAAAAATGGTCCTAACCACACGTACTATGGATCGCTCGCCCCGTTCCCCTTACTCCCTGCCACTATCATCGTCGCTGCTGCTATCAAGTGGGAAAGGAATTGGCCTGACGAGTCGCCCGTCAAATCTCACGTATACTGCAACGAATCGGTACAAAATTTATCTTGAAGCAACATCCATGTCAATCCACAGCGTAGTAGCATACTTAGTGAACACAACACCAAGAAAGTCAGGGTCGGTGAAGTCAGTTATGGACCCCTCGAAGTCCATTGGAGCACCGTAATGAGCAATAGGGGTAGCAGGAATCGCTACCGTAGTACTAAATATTTGTAAAATTTAATCAACATGAGTGAGCTAATGCTTAGCAAAAGAAATTTCTAACTTATAGACTACTTGATCCACCTATCACTCGATCCTGGAACATGTTTAACATGAGAGACAATAATGGGTACAAAGACAAGTAAAAAATGTGAGTCGAATGTAGCATTGACAGATGAAACATGCAATACCAACAAGCACATTATATCATACACGTTTTACTTCTTTATTTGTCATGTCATTGGGTCCACCCCCATCTCACGGTTCAACCGGTTTACCGTCCGGTCCGTGCGGGTCACTTTTGATTTACAGTCCAGACTTCCGTGGTTTACTATCCACAGGCATCTCACTCTAAGGCATTGTGATTTACCATTCGCGGCATCCAAGGTTTGCTGTCCTTGGGCAGATCGACTCCCACGAGGCATCACCAGTTTGTCGTTTGATGGTCATCTCTTAATTAATTTCTTTTTTCACACATCTCAAGCATTTCATTTAGCAAATGCGATGACATGACTACTATGCTTTACACAACTTGTATAATTCAATATGTAACTCATGCATTATGATATGAATGAACTACAAGTCATTGAAATCCCACCTACCATTTGCATTGTAACACCCACATCACTCATTTCAGCATGTCCGAAGACAATAACACAAAGCCTACACGAATTCAGCATTATCAAGACATTAACGAGAGAGAGAGAGAGAGAGAGAGAGAGAGAGAGAGAGAGGGGTATCAAACTCTCGATTTATCCCTCCTATTACCCAAAACCGAAACCAAATCAACAATTTATACACGGGCGAGAGTTCTTTAAGGATGAATTCAACTGAAGTAAGTCCAAGGAGCCAAATGAGGCTCACTGCTTCCCCTAATCAGCACAATATGAGAGCAACAATTCCAGAAGCCATTCAATAAGCTAATATCACTATATGATCATCATCAGTTCAGCACCACCGAACACATAACTCAGTAATCAAAGGCTATATTAGTACTATTTCAGCTAAACCAAGTCCAAAATTCCCAAAACAAGCTCACGACTTCTCCAATTTTGAACAATCTAAAATCACCAACTCCAAAACTCACCAAACCGAGAGCCCACATGACATTTCTATGCCCTAAGTGATGATTCTAAAGACTTCTCAACGAGGCAAGCCTAAAACCACACCCACCTTCACGGTTTCATCCTCAATCCGCCAGCCATGGACAACAATCACACTAGTCCCAAAAACCGAGTCAATAAGAAGATTGAGAGGCCTAGAAGTTAGAATTTTCACTTGCCTTGGATTGGATTTGAGCTAAAAGACTCGCTTGATCTTGCTTACTTGGACCCAAGTGAGAGCTTAGAGATGAGAATTGAGAGCAAATGGAAGCAAATGAACATGCAAGAGAGGAAGGGGTCTCGGTTGAAAATGAGAGGAAAAAGAGAGAGTGAAAAAATTGACACTTATATACTCTTGCATGTGACTTGACAAGTGGTGAAGGGAAATGGACACTTGTCCTTGCTCATGCACCATAATTTTGCATGTTGATGATAATATTAAGAAGAATTAAGTTGAAATGGTGGTGGTGGTGCCAGTCGAAAGGGTGAGGGAGAGGGGGAGAGAGTGTTGTGCCAATTTTGCATGTTGAGGATTAAAACTAGAAAAGAAATAATTGGGAGGTGGTATTAGTGATGGTGGTCGGTCACCAAAGGAGACGAGGGCTTATTGTTCTGTAAGATTTGACAATTGGAAAAGTTAATTTGCCACATGTATCCCTTAAGGTCCAAAATCAAATAAATGGACTAAATTTCCATTAGTGCCACATGGTTAGCTCAATGAGTCCGTTTCTATGAGTAAGTCTAAACTTCATATCAACGACATCTAGCTGAGGTCTAGTTATCATTAGCGGTTAATTGAAACTTGGGAGGTCACACATATATGCATCGTTGATTACATTCCAGCGTGTGTATCTCTATCCTGGGTACTACGTTGTCTATTAAATTCCGGCGTAGTATCATTGCGTTGTCAAACTTTATCATCGATTAAATTCCGGCATAGTTTGTCTAAGTTTGGTTCGTTTGTATCGATTGTACTTTCCGGGCCTTACCGTCGATTAAATTCTGACATGGTTTGTGTTTATATAATTCTATTTGGGGTAAAAACAGTTGGTTTCTATATTCACCTAGATATTCCTTGTCCGGAGTCGGCTTAGAATCTTGGTTTCATTTAATTAAAAATTGAAGAACGACTTTTGATGAAAAATATTTCGTTGCGGGACTAATTATGATGAAATATCTTTTTGACACGTTCGGTAGGACCAGTGTGGCTGATTTGAGGGAATACAATGGTATGTAATAAGAATTAACTCGATCCAAGTGATGTGAATGGCAACAATTCGCCTCCACATTTTATTGCTGAAAGGGTAGGTAGTTTTGAGTCTTCTATTGCACACCATGTAGCACAGCCTACTGTGAATCAAGCTCAAGTTAGGAATATCAACATCTCAAGACATCTCACAATTGTGCAGAAGATAGTTGGAACCAAGCACGGTCATGATAGCCACCATGAGGAGGGTCCTCGATGAGCATCAAAATGAATCCGCAAATCATATGGTACAATATATCATCAATGTGATCAAGCCATTGACTGTCAACACTGTTAAGGGCTAGATCTATCATCTAGAGGGGGTGAATAGGTGAATTTAAGGACTCTTGATATAAAATGCAGAATTAAAATGATCAAGATAAAAATGTCGCAAGGGTGAGGACAAGATCTGAGTAGTGCTCGTGTGCAATAGTCTGAAACAGAGTAATCAAGAGTAAAGAGAAGATTGCACACGACTATTATAATGGTTCATCTTGGATCAGGCCTATGTCCACTCTCCATGCTAACAATCTACTGACTGGATTCCACTAAATCAACTTCGAGAGTACAACGAGTATAACAATCTCACAATGTCTATCAGAGTTTACAGTGTGAAGCTCAGAAGATAAACAAGTGTTTGTGTGAAGGTTCTCTCAGATTTTGGAATTTGTAATTCTATATCTTTCTTATAGGTCTCTTAGTCTCCTTTTATAATCCTCTAGCCCGCAACTATCCGTTGGACAGCTTCAGAGAATGATATCCAAATTTACTCGTTGGATATAAACTTCCCATAAGGAGATTAAAAGAGCCGTTAATGAAAAGAATAGAATCCTGCTATGATTCAATTGCCTATACCACTGAATCTGAGTTTCCATAAGTTGGAGTTCCCAGTTTAAAAGGTGCGACTTGCGGCGTAGAGAATTTTGACCGCTCCTATTATACTTTGCATTATAGCTGTTGCAAAAGTACATAGAGTAGTGGTTTTCAAATACGAGTTATCTAACATGGAGTCTGAGCCAGATTACTAGCTGTGCGCAAGAAATATTTCTATGGTGATTGACCTTTGAGATGCTTCCTCGTTCAGATGATATCACTTGATTCTTAGAAAAATCTGAGTGGAGTTTCCTTTGCATAACTTCTGAGTCTAAGACAAAAAGACTTAGCTAAGTCAATGTCTGCTTCTCTTCATGCTACACTTTGGATTATTCGTTTATTGCTTTAGTCTTCAAATATAAGTGGATAAGGCAGCTTAGATGATGTACTCAAGCATATCATGTCAAGGAATTTCCACAAGTAATTTCCACCTGAGAATATTTTTAATTAGACTTAATACAGATCATGGAGAGTTTTGTTATTCATCAAAATATATTAGAAGCTTTAGTTAACAATCTCCCCCTTTTTGATAATGAGAAAACTTTCAATTGCAATTCAAATGAATGAGTAAGTGATAAGAGATTTAAACATGAAAGAAGTTCTGAATAACCAAGTTGCCATAAATGAATTTCACAAGTGAATAAGGAAAAAGGATTGGAATTGTTTAACCAAGTTAATCATGTCCTTGAATCCTTTGTGTCGAAAGATAAAATCCTCTATCTACATTATGTTCTATCTCCCCCTGTCAAAAAGAGTATATGCATACAAGAAAATATAGAGATATGCATAAGAAAATTTTATCTGCAAGCAATTATATATTTTCTCCCCCTTTTTGTCATCAACACACGATAGCAGTTTTATTGAATAATGAATAAGATCCAACACATATAAAGAGCAATGAGTGAGGGACCAAGTGAGCAAAGGCTATCATGAAAACATAGAACAAAATGAAATGGGGATGAAAGGTTTTTAAGGAGCAGCAGATGAAGATGGTCCAGCATGAGAAAAGCTTCTTGGAACAGGAATTTGCACTATATCAAAGTCGGTGACTTGATTCAGCTTGGTTTCAACAACAGTCTTTAGATCTTGAACAGAGTGGGTTAGGGCCTCAGTCTCTGATGCAGCCATTCGAGACTCCCCCTTCAATTCTGCCTTCAGATTTTTCAACCCATTCATAACAACTTTCAGATCGTCAGTTAGCATGTGCTTGATTGCTTTCAACTCAGTTTGGACTTCATGTTTGAAGATCCCCATGTCACAGTTCATCTGAGCTTGTTTGATCAGCAGTAGTTCCACCAGCTCATTTAGATCTTGAGGTGTAGCAGGTTGGCGTGAACTTGCTCCTAAATTCATGGGTAAATGGTCTGATTCCTCCCCTCGAATGGATTTATTCAGTGCTGCTTAACTTCCCTCATGAACCATTTCAGCAGTAGGCTAAGGAATGAGATCAGCTTCAAATTCAGCAGCAGGAATGGTATTTTCTAGTAATTCATCAGGATCAGACTCAACATCCATCGGAGATGGATGTGGCAACTCACCAAGACTAGAAATATTCATATTGGAAGCTTCTCCAGCAGCTTCAATCCCAACATCCCTATGGTGAATAATCTAAACGGGAGCTTCTTCTGCGATTTCAGACCCTACTCTACGATACTGAGCAATCTCTGCTAACAGCATAACTCTTTCCCCTATTTTTGCAGCAGCCTTCTTTCGCTTCTCTTCTTCTTCTTCTCTCCAAAGGACTTCTTCTCTCATCCACATTTCCGTCTCAGTAGTTGCTTACTTGATCTCAAAGTCTCTATTGATCATCTTCCTTACACAATAAGCTATCTCCTTTAGTGCGGCATTGTCATAATGATGGAGAGCTCGCAGCTCTTCTAAACTGAGATAGTCATGGTTTGAGACAGAATTCCCTTCAAAGTGAGCCTCAGACATGTCAGAGTCATCTTGTGAGTTTCCTTAAGCCTGAATTCTTAGAAGGAATTCCATTCTTTTCTTTGGTCTGGTTGATTTTGACGCATACTTCTTCAATCTTCGTTTCTTGGAAGATCCTGATGGTGATTCCTGAATAGGAGCCATAGAAGAGATTGGTGCAGGTGTTGTACCAGGAAGATCCACTTTGACTTCTTCGGTCATTCTGTTTTTTCAGCTATGTCCATCATGATAAAATCTCATTTTGTGGATCATATGTTCTTCAATGATCTGAATAGTAGAAGGGGTTATTTTCAGCTTCTTGAGAATCGCAATGTTCAGATATTGAAAGATTTTAGTGATCAGCGAGCCATAAGGGAGTGGTCCCTTGCTTTTCTTTAATGCTCTGAACATATGAAGGATCACCAAATGAGGCATTGAGATTGGCAAATTGCTGACTAAAGTCTAAATGAGCTTAGCCTCATATCTTGACACGTCAGTTTTGGAGGAACCCTTGGGTCTAAGACGTCCAATTATAATCTTGTGCAGAATAATATGCTTCAAATGAAGGATATGGTGATTCACGTGAGGTTTATGAGACCTGGTGTAATATGGTATCTTAGAAAGAACCTGATAAATCTCATCAGCTTCCTTATCAATGAAGTAGAACTCTGATGGTTGCACACCCAAGATTGTAGCTAATTCAACCACATCTAGCTCAAAATCATGGTCATAGACAAAAAAGCAATTTTGTTTTTGCTCACAAAAGATAAGTTGGAGTAAAAGTATGCTGTTAATTCTGGGTGGACATCAACCTGCATAGTGCATAACCCTTCCAGACTTTGATGAATAAAGTACTCCCTAACATGAAGATCATGTTGTTCAAAGTAGTCAAAGTCAACAACCTTTTAATGAGCAGAAGGATCCTGTATTGATTCTGATGTTGCGTGCCCCTAAGCAACTTTTTACATTGATTGGCAACAGCAGGAATGCCAGTTTTATCTTTGAATTCCATAAACAATCTTTCATCATTGTCTACAGTCTTTTCAACTGATCCAGAACTTGCCTTTTCGGTAACAGATTCATTTTTCTTGGTCGATTTTGACTCTTCAGCAATTGTTGATTCGATTACCATCTTGCCCTTAGGCATAGATTTTATCACAGGAAGTGATGGTTCAGCAACTTTTTCTTTTTCCTTATTACTACTTTTCTCAGCACTTTTCAACTTAAAAAACTATGCATATATAAACTCCACTTCCTTTTTAGATGCAAAATTACTATCACGAATGAACTTCTGAGGACCAGACTCTTCTAAGTTATTCTCCCGAGTGACTTTAATATATCTCAGAAGATGTTTAGCCATATACCCTTTTGCTAGGATTTCTGTAGGCGTAATATTAGAAAAGTAGCATGCTGACTTACCCTGAACATTCTCATCATCAGAGGAATCACTGATCTCCAAGTGAGTTGGACCATCTGTAACCCTAGATCCCACGAGTGCAAGTCTGCTTGATCGGTGAGAACCAGTCTGTCCCTTCTTTGAACTAGTAATAGATTTCGGTGCCATGGAAGTTTTTGGAAGTAATCGAGAAGAAAAGTTTCGATTTTTGAAAGCAAAGAGCAGACGAGAAGGTATGAAAGGAATACAGAGGGACTGTGATTCGGTGAGAGGAGAGTGAAAGAGGAGTTCTGATTTTAAAGAAGAGTTAATGTAACTGAGAAAGGTAGTTACCTTAGAATCTGAAAAAAAAAAAAAAAAAAAGGAAGGATGAGCAAGATTTTAGGAAATAACCTACTTATCAAAAGATATTTTCCACAGAAAAAACAATTTTGCACCCAATATTATTTATATCCAAAAATAAAGAATTATACTTGAGACGTACCTTGATTTATTCCAGAAATAGAACTTTAGGCGCCAAATATTTGAATTTGAACCTTACCTCAGAAGTTGGGAGATCTCAGAAGAAGATTTGTATACACGATTGACTTGTCTTGGAGAATCTTTAAGATTGCATATCAACAATACCTAATTCATTCCTTATGAATTCAAACGCAAATTTTTGAAGAGCTTTAGTGAATATGTCAGCTAATTGATTTTTAGAATCAATGAACTGAATATTGACATCAGCATTTAGAACATGATCACGAATAAAGTGATGTTTAATTTCAATATGCTTAGCTCGTGAATGGAGAATTGGATTCTTTGTGAGATTGATGGCATTTGTGTTATCACATTTGATTTCCACATTTGAATCTTCAACTCCAAAGTCTTTGAGTTGTTGTTTCATCCATAGGATTTGAGCACAGCAACTACCAAGAGCAACATACTCAGCCTTAGCAGTTGATGATGCCACGGTTTGTTGCTTCCTAGAAAACCATGAAACTAGCATCTTCCCAATCAACTGACATGTTCCTGAGGTACTTTTCCTGTCAATCTTGCATCCTTCCCTCTTAATGAAGAGTGTAGTATCATCGTTACCTTTGTCGAATCCATTTTCTAAAAGAAATGTACTTAGTCTTTCATACCAAGCTCTAGGAGCTTATTTCAGACCATAGAGAGCCTTCTTCACTTTGAAGACTTGTTCAGATTTTCTTGGATCTTCAAAACCAGGAGGTTGCTCAACGAATACTTTCTCCTTGATGTACCCATTTAAGAAAGCACTTTTGACGTCCATCTGAAAAAGTTTAAAGTCATGATAACATGCATAAGCTAGAAGTAGCCTAATAGCTTCTAATCTAGCAACTGGGGCATATGTTTCATCATAGTTGATCCCTTCTTCTTGTGAGTAGCCTTTAGCCACCAACCTTGCCTTATTTCTGGTTACCTTTTCTTTGTCGTCCATTTTATTTCTGAAAACCCATTTGGTTCCTATAACAGGATGATCTTTGGGTCTTGGTACAAGTTCCCATACTTAATTGATTTTGAACTGACGAAGTTCTTCTTGCATAGCATTGATCCATTCTTCATCTGAGAGAGCTTCATCGATTCCCTTTGGTTCAACTTTTGATATGAGAGCAAGCGAACTTGTTACTTCTTTCATTTTTGATCTAGTCTTGATCCCATCGTCCAGATTTCCCAAAACAAGATTAGTGGGATGACTTGACTTGTGTTTCCAGTTTCTGTTGAGTCTTCCACTTTGAGGTTCACTTGTTTAAGATGATTGATGATCACTTGCATAAAGTTTTTTTTATCATTACTTGCACTTCGAGAAGGTTGTATTTTCTCAGAGATCTTTTCAGAGAGAGTTGTGGGATCAGCCTCGATGATTTGACCATGATCAGTTTCTTTGAGTAGATCAAATATTGAAGTAAATTCTGAATGACCACCAGGTTCAGATGATTTTTCGAACTTTACGTTTATCGACTCCTCCACTGTGCATGATCTCTTGTTGTATACTCTTTATGCCTTGCTTGTTGTAGAGTATCCAAGAAATATGCCTTCATCTGATTTCTCATCAAACTTGCCAAGGCGATCATTAGCATTTTTTAGAATAAAGCACTTGCATCCAAAAACTCTGAAATAAAAAATGTTTGGCTTTTTATTTTTGAAAAGCTCATAGGGGGTTTTCTCTAAAATTGGTCTAAGAAAAACTCGATTAATGATGTAGCATGCAGTAAATACGGCTTTTGCCCAAAAATGAGATGCAATTTTGCTTTCAATCAACAGTGTTCTTGCCATTTCTTGAAGAGAGCGGTTTTTCCTTTCAACAACTCCGTTTTGTTCAGGAGTGTAAGGAGAGGAAAAATTATGTTGAATTCCATTTTCATCACAAGAATTCTGATAACTTTTGATTTTCAAATTCTCCCCCATGATCAGTTTTGATCCTAGAAATTGTGTAACCTTTCTCATTTTGAATTTTCTTTGCAAATATAGAGAAAAGAAGGAATGCATCACTTTTATGAGTAAGGAAGAAAACCCATGTAAATCTAGTATAATCATCTACTATTACCAAAGAGTACTTCTTACCTCAGAAACTTAGGTTTTTTGTAGGTCCAAAGATGTCCATGTGAAGTAGCTGCAGGGCACGATTAGTATTGACCCAATTTATAGATTTGAAAGAGCTTCTTACCTGCTTACCTAAGGTACATGCAGAGCATATTTCAGACTTTTCAAATTTCATCTCTAGGAGACCTTGAACGAGCTTCTTGGAAAACAGTTTTGATATTTGCTTGAAGCTTATATGACCAAGCTTTCTATGCCACAGTTCAGATTCTTCCTTGATGGATATTAAGCAATGAAGACTTTCAGATTCTACATCCAGAAGATAGATGTTGCCGTGTCTTTTGCTTGAGAATGATTGTTTGTTGTCTTGGCTTGCTCCAAAACATTTGTCTTCTTGAAAGTAGATCTTGTAACCAGCATCACATAGCTGACTGATACTGATTAGGTTATAATTCAATCATTTAACCAGCGAGACATCATTGATAATTAGATTTCCTATCTTTACAGATCTTTTGCGATGATCTTTCATTTGTTTTACCCTCCAAATGATACAAAGCTTCCATCAACTTTGGATAATTGTGAGAACTTCCTAGGATCTCCAGTCATGTGTCTAGAGCATCCACTATCTAGGTACCATTTGTTTTTCTTCTTCCTTGGTACTTGTATGATTCAGAACAAATCAAATTTTTTTTTGTACCAAAATCTTTTTGGGTCCTTTAATGTTAGAAGATTGCTCCATTTTTAGAATATCTCTCTAAATTGGTCCCCAAACTTTAGGACATTCATTTTTGAAGTGACCAAAATTCCCGCAGTTTGAACACATTAGAAATTCCATGCCAACAGGTTTTACAAATTGATTTTGGAAATGATTTCAGTAAGCAAGCTTGGACGGCCTTTGTCTTAGCCTTTCTTTTGTTTTGGGAAAAATATTTTTCAAATCACTTTCCTTTTCCAATCCGAGACCAGACTTGTTGAAATGTTGGACTTAAATGGAAAGAATATGATTCAAATTCTTTGATCCAGTGGAAAACTTTTTCGAAATATCAGAAATTTCCTTTTTTAAAAAATCATTCTCTTTGGAAAGAAGATCTCGACTTTCCTTTATCAGAGAAAATTCTTTTTCTAGAAAATTTACTTTGTCTTGTTTGGAAAGATCCTGTTGTTTGAGTTTTGAAATTTCTTTTTTCAAATCAGAGATTTTCTTGAAAGCAATCTTGTGATCAGCACATAATTCATCAATGAATTCATTAATCTCATCAGGTAATTCGGGATGTTTTACCTCGACTTGCTCTATAAAATCTGAGTCTGAGTCTGAGTGAGCCATCAAGCAGATATTAGCATACTCTTCATCACTTTATTCACACTTAGTGTCACTTCAAGTTTGTGCTTCAGGGCTTTCTTCGACTTGTCGTATCTTCCTTTGTTTTTTTGAAGCAGAGGACAGTTTGGTTTGATGTGTCCTTTTTTCTTACAGTGAAAGCATACCAGATATTTATTGTCGTCTCTATTTTCTGAGAATCTTCTTTTCTCAGACTGATTTAAGGAATTTTTGGATTTGAAATATCTTCTCTTTCTGGCCATTTTTCCGAACTTTTTTACCATAAGAGCTAATTCCTCATCATCCTCTTCTTCATTCTCTGAGTCTGGATCATCTGAAACAATGTTAGATTTGAAAGCAATTGATTTCTTACCTTTGTCTTCATTTTCTTCATTTTGTCATTCTGCCTTGTACGATGTGAGTGTTCCAATGAGTTTTTCCATAGAGAGTGGTGAGATCTTATGAGTTTCTCGAATGGAAGTATTGATGTTGTTCCACTCTTTTGTGAGAGCTCTCAAGAGTTTATTCACTCTCATTGGTTCAGTGATAGGATTTTCATGGTACTTCAGACCATTCACTATGTTAGTGAATCTGTCATTCATCTCCTTCACAGTCTCGTTTGGCTTCATTTTGAAAGCTTCGTATTGGCCCAAGAGAATGTTGAGTTTGGTTTCTTTGACATGATCCGTTCCATGATAGGTGACATACAGCTTGTCCCATATCTCTTTTGCTGTCTTACACGAGGCAGTACGATTATATTCAGAGGAAGATAGAGCACAATAGAAGGCATAAATAATTTTAGCATCAATTGTTTCTCTTCTGGCTATGTCGATATCTATTAGGGGAGGTAGATCTTTGCCATCATTGTCTTTCTTTTGTCTTGGATTAACACCATCAACGACAATGTCCCAGTATGTGTTGTCCTTGCATTTGACATAAGCCTTTATTTTATTGCTCCATGTGTCATAATCCTTTCCTTCAAAAAAAGGTGGCATTGATTCGCTTTGTCCCTCATTTAGACTTGTTAGATAACTGCTAGCCATAATAGATCTTTAGCTCAGAAGTAATATAATACTTCAGAATAAGATGAGCACAAAGCTCTGATACTAATTGTTAAGGGCTAGATCTATCACCTAGAGGGGGGGTGAATAGGTGAATTTAAGGACTCTTGATATAAAATGTGGAATTAAAATAATCAAGATAAAAATGTCGCGAGGGCTAGGACAAGATCTGAGTATTGCTTGTGTTCAACAGTTTGAAATAGAGTAAACAAGAGTAAAGAGAAGATTGCACACGACTATTATAGTGGCTCGGCTTGGATCAAGCCTACGTCCACTCTCCACGCTAACAACCTACTGGCTGGATTCCACTAAATCAACTTCGAGAGTACAATGAGTATAACAATCTCACAATGTCTCTCAAAGTTTATAGTGTGAAGCTCAAAAGATAAACAAGTGTCTGTGTGAAGGTTTCTCAGATTTTGGAATTTGTAATTCTATATATTTATCGTAGGTCTCTAGATCTCCTTCTATAATCCTCTAGCCCGCAACTATCCATTGGATAGCTTCAGAGAATGATATCCAAATTTACTCGTTGCATATAAACTTCCCATAAGGAGATTAAAAGAGCAGTTAATGAAAAGAATAGAATCTTACTATGATTCAATTGCCCATACCACTGAATCTGAGTTTCCATAAGTTGGAGTTCCCAGTTTAGAAGGTGCGACTTGCTTTGTAGAGAATTTTGACCGCTCCTATTATACTTTGCATTATAGCCATTGCAAAAGTACATAGAGTAGTGGTCTTCAAATACGAGTTATCTAACACGGAGTCCGAGCCAGATTACTAGCTATGCGCAAGAAATATTCCTGTAGTGATTGACCTTTGAGATGCTTCCTCGTTCAGATGATATCACTTGATTCTTAAAAAAGTATGAGTGGAGTTTTCCTTTGCATAACTTCTGAGTCTGAGACAAAAAGACTTAGCCAAGTCAATGTCTGCTTCTCTTCATGCTACACTTTGGATTATTCGTTTATTGCCTTAGTCTTCAAATATAAGTGAATAAAGCAGCTTAGATGATGTACTCAAGCATATCATTCAAAGGAATTCCCACAAGTAATTTTCACATGAGAATATCTTTAATTAGACTCAATACAAATCATGAAGAGTTTTGTTATTCATCAAAATATATTATGAGCTTTAGTCAACAAACACTTTACAGGGACTACAAAGAGCATCAATTAGTTCAACTCAAGTGCAAGTTAATCTTATTAATCTCGCATTTTCCGGGTATTTTCCCGTTTCTACTGCTCAAATTACATTTGGTACTATAGAATAGGCTATATCACCTCCATCACCACTTAGGATCTTGCTAAGAGGTGAAGCTATTAATACAACCCAAACCTATGGGTCGATGCTGGCCAATAGAGTTCAAGTTAACTCAAGTGGGAACAATAATGGTAATATGGTGAACCAAAATCCTCATAAAATACCACAACAACCAGTTCCACAACCAGTTCCCCAAGACATTCCACAATATCTACCACAACAATCAGCTCCGCAGCCATAAAATATTCCACAGCCATTTTCGCAGCAAATCCCACAACCATTGCCACAACAACTAGTTCCACAACTACTTCCCTAAGACATTCTACAACAACTGCCACAATACTGGCCACTATAGCCATTGTAACAACAATGTTGCAACCATTACCACATTATGTGCCACAAACATTACCACAACCCATTCTCGGAGTTCAACACACCGCAACGCCTATTGCATTTGCTCCCGGTCAAAATCAGTTGGTACTTGACCAACCGATGCGACAATATGAATGTAATAATATATACATCATTCTTATGTATAGAAACCATATCTAGACTGGATGGATACATTACCTTATCCAAGAGGTTTTAAGATACCGTATTTTGCTCTTTTCACTGGTGAAGCACGTTAACCAGCTCACTGCATTATGTGGTGATGCTACACATGGCGATCATTGGAAATTACGGCTATTCCCATTGTCGTTGACCAAAATTGCTTTCATGTGGTACACAACATTACCAATCAATTCTGTTTTTTCTTGAGAACAAATGGAGAGAATGTTTCACAGCCAGTTTAGAGAGCCATTCTTGATATGTCCGTAGCGGCTTTGTCAGTCATGAAGCAGCAAAACAATGAATCGATAAACCAGTTCATATCTCGATTCAAGAAAGAAAGCAAGAAATAGGTGTTTTGTACCATTACCTAAGAAAACTTTTGTAGACTTAAGTTTGCCATAAAGGGAAAGGATGGTAGGACAACCGTACTGTGATCTTTTTCAATTGGCAATGGTAATAGCCAAACATGATATTTTGCTAAAGGAAAATGACAAAAGACACAATAAGCATGATGTGAATTTTATTGATGGGTATGAGCTTGATGACAATATGAGTCAAGCAGAATGCTGAGATAGCTATGGCCAAAATAGTGATCGATAAACAATACACATGCTAAGCATTAAGGTCGGCAAAGGCCAGAGAGAAGTTGAAGGAGAACATTATGGCCAAAGCAAAGGACACTCAATATTACTTATATGAGATCTTTGATATGCTTTTAGCCGATGGCCAAATAAAAATGACCAAGGGGCAGGTCATACCAATCAAGGAAGAATTAGCATGCAAGAAATATTGCAAGCAGCATCATTCTTGGAGCCATAACACTGTCGATTGTATTGTGTCTAGAAAAACATTCAAGAGGCAATTCGACATGGCAAGATTAAATTTGTCAATGAGAAGGAGAAAGCTCCCATGGAAGTCGATATCAACCCATTTCCTGTCATGACCGAAATGGTATCGGTAAAGTCCAAGGGCAGAGAACCACATTGACCAAATCTTTGTGCCCGATGCAAACAAGAGATTGGTCAAAATTATTACTCTCCACCTCAAAGAAAAGCTCCTTAAGAAGGAGCTTCGATTCAGGGTGCTAAGAGTTGTCATTGACAAGATTATGTTAACCTAGCTAATATGGTTGGCCAGCGAAGCCGCCCTTAAGTATTCGATCGGATTACCTACCCAAGGGGGCAACCTGCAATAAAAAAATGTTTAAGCAAAGGTATGAGGAAGGAGATCCTACTATAGGTGCACTAGAAGAGCCAAGTGGCAAGTTTGATTATTACATTAGCTACAGGCAACCCCCTTCGTATCCTCGTAATGTTACCCCTTCTAGGTGGGGAGAAGATTTCGATGAGTTGCCACCTAAGATGTCGATTCATCAATGTCATGTCATCGTCAATGCACGTTGAAGATACCTACGACCTACCAGAGGATTAATGGTTTGAGTCTGGAGAAATTCAAGGGCCAAAGGGCAACGTATCAAGAACTCAAAAAGAAGGATAAAAAGGAAGAAAAAGATGCTTGAACTGCAACGATTCATATTAATCAGGTTAAGCCAGCTCTTGTGGCAGCTTATAAACCCAAGAAAATCCGAGCCAAAAATCTCGTTTGGAAAAGGAAACCAAAAGAGCCAACTCAAGCCAAAGAAGAGAAAAAATAATCGAACTCTTCAGGAACCAACAAATTAGAACTTAGGCCAACAGTCTTATCGAGATCATTATCTCCTGCAAGCTCATACATGGTTTAAGCTGGGCTACCACCAGAGTTTCAAGTAGCATCGATGAGAATGACATGAAATGAACATGTAGTCATCGATGAAGAGGAATGAGCTGAGTTCCAATTTGATAATGAAGAAATGGCATAGTTTGAGAAATTGCTCGCTCATAATTCCAAACAACTTAAGGCCCTCAATATAAATGTGAGCATCAGTGGTCGACCGATGTCAAAGTCCTTATCGATGGAGGTTTCACCCACCATAGAAGTGAGTTAGGTCTAAGTAAGTTGTGAACCCATTTGACATAACACCCATCTTATTTTGAACTTTGCCATTCTAAACCAATTTATGATCCATTTACTGAATCTAACTAATCCATACAACAACTCAGCCCATCCATTTTGACATGTCTACTACTTGGTACCTTCTTGCTCTGTAGTATTAGCAATGTCAAAGAAAGCAGCCATTTAATTTTTTTTGCCATTACTCTTTATTAGATGTTGTTAATGGGCTTGCTTTATCTTTGTCTTTGTGTGTAGACACTCTTATGCACAATCAAACATTACCAAACATGGTGACTGATAAGTCTATAAAAATAGAGTTATTTCACTTATTTTAGGTAACAATTAATGTGATATTCGTGAGAAAATATTTGGATTTCCTTTAACTATTCAAATTTTCCTTGTTTACGCAGCATAATGAGACATGAAGAAAATAAGGAAAAAAAGGGCAAAAAGAAGGAAAGGAATATGCCACTCAAAGAGATGAATATGCCATCTATAGAAGCATTAGAAGATAAAGCCAATTCATGAATTTTGGGATTTGTTCCCTAATTTTAAGTTTTAGATAAGCAATTTCTTTTTCTTTTTTTTTTCCACACAACACAAGTGTACATATCGAACAAGTAATAAAGTGATGAATCAAAGTATCGTTCCCACAGAGATTGTAAACAAATCAATCAAATTACTTACTAAAGGTGAACAATTCTCAAATTTATCTAACCAATTAAAGATTTGATAAAGCAATTGAAATTCTAAATAAAACTAAATTAACCTATTAAGATTGAAATTTCGGAAATTAAACTAACCAAAAGAACACGAATTTAACTAAGAAAATAAAAATCTGAATTAACCCCATAATTTCCAAAAGCTAAATTAACTAAGGCAGCAAATCAAAACCAAAAATAGAAATTCACAAACTAAACCTAGACGTTTCGAATATAAAGAAGTAAGGAACAAGAGTTAAAAACGTTAGAGCATCCGATTTCATTTAACCAATCAAGACTAATTAACCAATCTCGTTATGCAATCAAATTGAAATCATAGTGTGATGGTAAAACTTCCTAATTTAAATCACTATCATTGGTACGGTGTAGCAATCCTACTTAGATTTAACAACCCACACTTGGTCCATATGAATTTAAGTAAACCTAAGCGCATTAAGATCTATGAATGTTCCCAGATTCAATAAACGACCCTCGATTTACCTACTATTGAAACTACACAAAAAAACTAGTATATCTCTATCTAAGTTAAATTCATGGCTATATATCATAAATCACTCACATGGCATCTCCTTTTGGTCTCAAACATGCAACAAAAATCATTCAAGTGGTGATCAAGCACTTAAAAGCATTAAGAACATGATATATAACTCACACATATGAGATCTAGAATTGCATCAACAAGTCTTGAAAATTAATCAATCATAGTTAAGCTACATCGTAGCTCTAACAATAGAAAATTAGAACATAATAGAAGAAGAAACGAAAATATAAATAAAACCCAACATCTTGAATCAAAGAACAAAAATTCTGTCACCACTTTGTTTTCTCTTCAAATTATTGAAAAAACTCTAAGAACAATGAAAGAACAATCTGAAAAATTCTCCCTCTAGCTCTCAATATTATCCTATTTATAGGACAATATCCAAGACTTTAAAAATAAGGCAATTGCTTATCTAAAACTTAAAATTAGGGAATAAATCCTAGAATTCCTGATTTGGCTTTATCTTCTAATGCTTCTGTCATCTCCTTGGGTGGTATATTCCTTTCCTTCTTTTTGCCCTTTTTTTCTTTATTTTCTTCATGTCTTATTATGTTGCGTAAACGAGGAAAATTTGAATAATTAGAAGGAAATCCAAATATTTTCTCACGAATATCACATTAATTGTTGCCTAAAATAAGTGAAATAAACCAATTTTTATGGACTTATCAATGCCCTTAATACCAGGAGATGTGTTAGGATGCTTATACTTAGATCTGTCAAATAAGGGGTCGGGTCAGATCATAAATGGTCCGACCCAAAATGACCCATTAACTCATTTATGACCTATTTATTCGTAATGGAAATTCCTCAACCCATACTCAACCCAACCTGTATTGCTAAAACACTTCCATATTTTATCCAATATTATGATTTTAAAAAAATTATATAGCTAAAACACTTCCATACAATACAAATCTATTGGACAACTTTTATAATTTTTTAAAAAATCAAATTTTTAATTATTTTTAT
>BCNH02000011.1:22782137-22803936 GCA_001662345.2 Metrosideros polymorpha var. glaberrima | reverse complement strand
TCGGCCGGCAAACCGGCGATTGGTGGAAGAAAAAGGAATAAAAAAAAAGTAATTAAAAATTCAAATTTTTAAAAAAATTAAAATAATAATAAAGAGTTGTGCTTGGTTTGGATGGAAGAAAGAGAGGGGAAAATGATTTCCTCTTCTCAAAAGAGGAAATCATTTTCTTTACTTTTGTATGTGTTCTTTTCCAAGGGTGGAAAATATTTTTCATGGCTAACTTATTTTTCGCCTCCCAAACACCACAAAATGAGGAAAATGTTGTTTCGAAAAATGTTTTCCGCCAAATAAACGCAGCCTAAGTATCGGAGGGTTCTCCTCAAGTAATATCCACGAGGATTTCTTTCGCCTGTGGTGTGTGGATCGTGTGTATGGTTCGAGGCTTGGGGTCGGAGCCTGTCAGAATTGTACATCATCAGAAACCATCTTGCAAACTGTGATTTGAAAATTCTCTCTTCGACCAATCCTCCACGTTAATAAATACACATTTCGAAAGAGCTAACCAAGTTGATAAAGAAACCAAGACCTTATGCCTCACGAGCGTATGGCCTCGATTTCGATGACCTATCAGGCTATCATACCTCTGGACACGGCATGTTGGGGCCGGGTCATGAGGAAGTGATTTCACGTCTCCTTATGCTATGAACAATCTGCCTTTGAGTGAATTAGGAACGTAAACTTGACCTAATGCACCAAAAGCGAGAGTGTACCTCCTGATCCAAAAGAAAAAGTGTTATTTTAAAGAAGGTTCATCATGATAATGCACCGAATGTTATATTCATTCAAGCACATTTAGTTTCAAATGTATTATTTGTCTATTGTTAATTGGGATAATTACAAAAAAAAAGTCATAAACCTATTGCAATTGTGCCAATTCAGTCATAAATTTTTTTTGCCAGTTCAGTCCTAAACCTTTTACAATTGTTTCAGTTCAGTCCATCCGGCGAATTTTGGCCGTTTGGCTGCGCTGACGTGAACGTTGGCTGGCCAGCGACAAAATATTTTAATATTTTTTCAATATTTATTTATTTTTCTTTCTTTCTTTTCCCTCCCCTCCCTTTCGTCTTCCTCCAGCCAGTCGTCAAGCTCTGGCGACCGACCACGTTGAGCGAGTTGGATCTGTAGCTGTTGCGGTGGTTCCAATTTCGGGCATGGATGGAAGAGAGAGAGAGTAACCAAGAAGCAAGCTTTTTCCCCCTTTTCTCCTTCTTGGGGACGGTTTCGGAGCAGAAGGTGGAGGAGGAAGAGATGGGAGGCCCTGAAAAGGAAAGGGTCTCGCTAGCAAGATCTCGACCGCCACCTCCTTCAATGGAGGGTTAGTTTCTAGGTCTCTCCATTTCTGCGTCATCTATGGAGTTGAAGGTGCTAAGCCAGATTCGGGCCTTCTTCCACAGGTCTCGGATCTCAGTGGTGAATATGTCCTAGGGCTGGCTTCGGATGCCACGTAACCGATGCTCCTGGGCAAACTTTGGGAAATTCTGCATCGTGGTGATCGGATCTGTGGTTGTCACGTCGGTTCCGATCTCGAGCATGGATGGGGGAGAGAGAGAGTGACCAAGAAGCAAGCTTTTTTCCCCTTTCGCTGGAGGAAGAAGAAGGGGAGGGGAGGGGAAAAAAGAGAGGAAAAAACAAAAATAAAAATATATTAAAATATTCAGTTGTCGGCTGGCTAGCATCCACGTCGGCGTCGGCTGGTCAAAATTCACTGGATGGACTGAACTGAAAAAAAAGAAGAAAAAGTTTAGGACTGAATTGACACAATTGTAATAGATTTAAGACTTTTTTGCTGATTTTCCCATTGTTAATTTGTGCAATCAACAAGCTCATAGATCATTGTACATTGTCCAAATCCCTAAAAGAGACATAATTTAGTCGAGTTGAGCAAATAAACTCTATAAGATCAAAATTCAAGGACCGGCGCTCAACTCGAGCTCAAGTCAATCAAGTGAATTGTAACCTCCTGTTCGCTTCAACTCGCTTCTTTTTCGGTCTTTTAAGTTGTGGTTGGCTATGAGTGCGTAGTCAAGCTTGAGTTTTGAAGCAGGGACATAAGATTAAAAATATGGTAACGTACGTATGTTCCTCATATATCTATAAATTGAAAATTCAACTTCTTGAGTAACTATCAGTATTTTTAAAGCTTGAGTAACTTATAATTAGCTTAATTCATGAACCTCTCTAACACCATGGAAAATGCCCAGTGACGCAGTGTCGGCGTTGATGCTGATAACAGCAATGATGACTAACAAATCAAGTGCTATAACTCGATGAAATTGCCATATTTATCTTATCATGGCACAATGTCCTCGAAAATGTTATGAGGAGAAATTACCCAAAAAATCATTAACCTATTACACTCGTGTGTCAATTCACTCTTAAACCTTTTGATTTGGCAAATACAGTTTTAAACATTTTGACAATTTATCAATTTATTCCTAAAACTTTCAATTATGCAAAATTTAGTCCTAAACTTTTTGACGATTTGACAATTTAATTCTAGTCAGCGCCAACCTTCTTATGTGGCATGGCTGCGCTAACATGGACAATTTGTGCAATTTTTTAATTTTTCTAAATTATATGTTATTATTTTTCTTTTTTCCTTTTCTTTTTTTCTTCTTTTCTTTCTTCTTCCAACCCTGAGCCGACAAGGTTGCTGGCCGACCCTCGCCTATTCTAAGCGAGAGTACGGATGCACTCACCAGCCAAGAATTGGAAAAAAGAAAAGAAAAGAAAAATAGACAAAAAATGCAAAAATTGTCAACGTCAACACCGATCATGCCACGTAGAATGGCCAGCGCTGACTAGACTGCCATATTAGCGATTTCCGATCAAAATTGGTCGGAAAAACTAAATTGACAAATTGTCAAAAAATTGATGACTAAATTGGCAAATTGTCAAAAGATTTAGGACTAAATTGATCAAATTAAAAGGTTTATGGTAAATTGGTACAAGTGCAATAAATTTATGACATTTTAGGTAGTTTTCTCCATTATGACTACCAGACCAACTCAAATGGACAAGCCAGGCCAATAGTTGCGTCTTTGCAACCCATACTAGCCCACCAGATTTTTATGTGGTGCCAAGCTTGATCCATGTTGGATTAATCGGACATATCTATGTAAGGCCCTCCTCTAAGTGCACGCAGTCCCCTAATCTTCAAGGCGTGCGGGCTATGGCTCATAATCAGGTCTCTTGGACATTCGATATCCATTTTAAAATAGAACGTGAAAAACAAAGAACAATATATTTTGGGCAAAAGGATACTAGAAATGTCAAAACTTGTATATGGAGATTACTTTAGCGCCAAAACTTTTCGCCAGCTCACTTAAGTGCCAAATCGGAGAAAAAACGATCACTTAGGGCGCGCATGACAAAATTTATGTTCCAGAAGTCAATTTCTAGAAAGAAATTGATTTTTCTATTTTTGTTTCAGAAATCAATTTCTAAGAAAAGAAATGTGTTTGATAACGACACAAAATTTCTATTCTCGAAATAGAAATTCGTTTGATAACAACATTAAATTTCTATTTCCCGGCGGCTGGCGTCTGGCGTTCAGCAGCCCACATCCGGCGGCCGCGCGTCTGGCGGTTGGTGGCGGCGACCGGCGGCGGGCGGAAGGTAGAGGGGGCGACCGGTGGGCAGTGATGGTGATCGGCGGGATGTGGCGGTGATTGGTGATGGAAGGCGGTGGGGGCGATCGGTGGTGGTGGGGGCAATCGGTGGCCACCGGAGGGTATTAGGTGGCCATGGGCGGCGATGGGTGGTGAGGGCGGCGACGGGTGATGGCGGTCGGCGGGCAAGCGGCGAATGGCCGACGGCAGGGGAGCGAGCGGGCAAGCGGCGGGCGGCGACAATAGGGAGCCATGAGAGAGAGGAGAGCGAGTTGTAAATAGAGAGATGAGAGAGAAAATTTCTGATTTCTGTTTCAGAAATCAAGAAGTTGAAAATTTTAACTTCTGATTTCTGTTTTAGAATGATTTCTAGAACAAAAAGTTGTTCCAGAAATTGAAAAATGAAGTTGCGTTACCGAACAGTTTTCTGTTCCAAACCCGTTCTAGAATGATTTCTGGAACAGAAATTGTGAAATAGAAGTGTTGTCATGCGCATCCTTAAATGTCAATGGCAAGAAATTCTGGCAAACAAATACGCAGCATTTTTAATTTAATTTTTTAAGTGACACGATATTTTTTCTTTTATTTGGAAAAAAAGGGGGAAATGAAAAAAAAATTAAGAAAATTAAAATATTATATCAAAAATATTAAAAATTTATAATAAAAAAATTACCACATCAGCTTAAGATATTAATAAAAAAAAGGTCACGTCAGATTTCCGATCAAGCATATTGAAGTTGGCACTTAAGTGATCGTTGACGCTTAAGTGATTTGAAAAAAGTTTTGATACTAAATTGAGCGTCGTATATAAATTTTGACATTTCTAGTGTCCTTTTGCCATTCAAATCTATCTAGCTTCCCATTCGTCAATTTCACGTGTCGGTTTTTAGTCCGATTTGTACATGAAATGGGTGTTAAAGTATTCTAACTCGCTTGTCAATGAAGTTTCAATAGGCCATGTAGTCTGCTTTCATTAATTTAAGTGTTTTTATTGGACTTTCTAACATCCTTTTATTTTCTAATAATGGACATCAGTTGTGCATGAATTCCTTTCCCATGCTGAGATTTTACCGTTAAACTTGCATTTCTCGGAGAATATGGTTCTAGAGAAAGAATTGATGTCCAAGTAACTTACAATACAAGGAGCTATCTCAATAGGACCCACTAGGACGACGAAAGATGCACGAAAAGAATAAGTTCCAAAGATTTTTTATGCAGATATAAACTATTAGATAGAATTCCATGTAACCAATAAAAAGATGATAAAGCCGTGAAACTTTAGCTCAACCGTATAGAAAACTATCAAAGAAAGAACAAGAGCAAAAATAATGTAGAGTTAGATGGGTGGGTTCCATCAAGGCCAATCATCATTAGCTTGCAAACGTATGAATGGGAAATCGGGTGATTATATGGTCCTCAAGAAACATTGTGCCTTTATACCGTGGAACGACTAAGATTTGTTTCATTTCAATCAAACGTTGAAAAGATTATACGGGGCGGTACCTCTTGGAGACGATAAACTCACCCATGAAAATGATTGAGTCTCTGTCGTCTAAATCACAGTTCTTCATAAGGAAATTAGTATTAAAAAAAAAGGGACGGGTCGATAGCAACTTTGTTTATTGTGTGTTTGGATTGATTTTTTTTACTTTTTTTGTTGTGATATAAATTTTGCAGTGCACACACTTTTTCTTTTTTTTAAATCCAAAATATACATAAAGTTTTCATTTAATACAAGTGTAATATGTAGATTCGCATATCTATTTTCATAATTTCTTGAAATTTGAATAATATTTTACTTTCACGAAAAGGCAAATGGAAAACTCTTTTACTTAAATTTAATCCTAGAAAGTGGAGGAAAAGAAGAAGAAGAAACTACGTGGATAATCTCAGCAAATTAAGAAGATGCCCAGTCGCATCAATGACGCATCAGCAAACCAAAGGAAGAGTCTTCAACTCGTGCCTTGCTTATGACCAAAACAAGAAAAAAAAAAAATTTGTGCCTTGCGTGAGCAGGTCTTGGATTATGTTCTGAATGGACTCTTTTTCTTTTAGAAGTCGCCATCTATATCTCTTTTGGACAAGGACAGGATACTGCTCCTGATGCACACCTAGTGCCTACAAAGCATAAAGCAAATTAAGGAAAAATGTCATTCAACCCTAAGTCAAAGTAATTTGAGAAGTGACACGGGCTAATTGTCTCAAAATAATACATAATTTTATTTGGTATGCCTAATCCATTGGCAAACGTGATGTACCAATTGGCGCGATAGGCTATTATCGAGTGTTCCAAATTAAATTTTGAAAACGGAGCATTTGTTCAAATGCCCGCTAGCAGCAGTCATAAACAGTTTTGGTATAACTTGCTTGTTATTTCATTTGGTTCGTAGTTTGTGAAGGTAAAGCATGCAATGAGGATCGCGCCTAAATATTGCGTCAAACAAATTTTCAAGTGATGAAAACAGCCACTGTCCGACTTTGTAAGGATTGAATTAGATCAATCCTGTGAAACAAAAGGGATGGTCAGTTTGATAAATCTTTGCATCCTGAAACAAAAGATTCAGCAAAAACAGAAACTGCTGGAGCCTAGGAATTAGTTCAAAACTGAATTGGAGAAGTTTATCATGATTAGCGTATTGTACACGTGATATCTCTTCTAAGTTACATACATCTTCTCCTACTGCCAAAATACTGCTAAAATGCTACAAGTACATACGATCCTTCGTTCACCGGCTATCGAGTTCATCAGATCCAGAACCTACACGGTTCCAAGGTCTAGAACTGAAGTACCAACATGAAACTGCTAAAGTTATCCTAGCCGTGAAGTTGCGGATATGCAACCGATGTCATTGAATCGTCCAGCCATATGAGTACACTCTTTTAGTCATGCGCAGTCGCGCGCTTGCAACCAACCAAAATGCTAAAAGGAGGTTGTGTGCGCATCACTTTCTAATTCTGTTAGCACCAAGTGCGCTGTACTGTAAGTACGATATCTCGAAGTTCAGGGAAGTGGATGTCGAGATATAAAGATCTTTTAGGCATGAAATACTTGCTTCATCAAGCTAGCTCCTGCGACAGTTCCTCCACCAATAAGCTGAAAATTGCAAGTTCGATCTCTACTACCATCTCTCCCATGGCTTCCTGATTCATCTTCCATGCATCGAGTTCCATCCTAAAATCATTTTCTACCATCATATCAATTGTGCTAGAGTCTACCTCCTTCCACGATTCCATCCTCATACACAGCCTCTTCACTACTGCTTCCTTTTCGTCGAATTTACTCTTTTTTCCCTCTTCCTCAGCAACAAGATCGGCGACCAATTTTGTCAAGCTACCAGGAACTTTTCTCATATTGGCAAAGCAGAGTTCGATGACTTCTCCAATGAACCCGTCAGATCTGACCAATGTTGTATTGAGTGAACCTGCTTGATAGGTTGCACTGTCATCTGCCTCCATGTCATCATCATCATCATCTTCTTCAGCTTCCATTTCTAGCATTCTTTTCTCTAGCTCAATTGGATCTAGCTCCGCCAGTTTCTCAAATCGCTGAAGCTTGGACAGCAGTTGCTGCTTTGTTCCTGAATTTACACAAAGCAAAACGAAATAAGAATCCACCTCACATTTTTTTTTCCAACAGGTTCTAGAAAGTACATATGTTGAGACAGTACGCACACTAATTAATTGGAAATAAAGCCGTAAGAATTACCATGACCCAGCATGGCAACCTCTATTAGACAATTTAACAGAAAATATGAACATACAAGTAGCATCTAATAGGACCACTTAAGTACAAAATGGGTTTTTTTCCTCAGTTGTATCTCATATATTCGTCCTGGCAGTAAGTTCCTGGGAAAAATTATCAAGGAATATATATGGATTAAGTACTGCTTTTAAATGCTTTGACAATGCAACATGCTCATCTGCCAAATGAACTTGTCATCATGGGTTCCCCAAATAAAAGCATTCACTGAGTCATTTCAATTGAACTGTCAACACCAGCCAATGAGCAGGGAAAAGAATTGCAAAAATTAATCGGTCTCGGCTGTTGGCTTCCCAGAAAACTGTATTGAAGAGGACCAGCATTACAAAGACCGAACTCGCTAACACAGAACATGGGACTATCGTGTAGTTATGACCCAAATGGAGATGTCAGCTTCCGAGGTTGATGTTTACGCTAGAAAACCAGGACAGAGAAGTAGACTTAACTTCAACCACGAAGAGCAGCATTAGCATCTCCCCATGGAACCCACACAGATCTCATGGTTCACGATCACACAAGTGACCATGGTTGGGCCATCATATAGCAACAAGCAATGAGACATTATCAAGCACACCTCGTATTCAGTTATAATGCCTGACAAGGACCACCCAACCGACACAACAACAAAACAAGTCTTTTGGGAAAAATCAATACACGCATATGTGGACAGGAATACCATCAAACTCTTACTCTGTATGATGGCATAGCTGCACTCGTAGTCGAAATTGGCCTCGTCCTCGGGGTTGTGGCTTTCATCATCGAACGGAGGGTCTAGTACGGACACCGGACTGCACTGTTCCTTCTCTTCCTCCTCTTTGGCTCCGGATATCTTTGGCCTCTCTGCTTCGCAATCTATCCCGTCCTGCTATTCACACAGGATTAAACAGTCACATTCCTTCCTATAGCAAGTAAGAGCAAGTATCTCAATGCATTGAATCATGAGGCATGTTCAGCATCTCTTTTCCACTATCAGTTAAACTAACAGAACATTTCATGGGTCCAATTCAGCTGGAGGTTATGAATTTTCCGGAGATACAAACAAACTTCTTTAAATGGCAATTTCGCATTTGTTTTTCTTCTTATATAAAAGACGAATATTTTCTCGACTGATCCGGGCACGAGACATTGAAAAACTTGTCCTATGCAGACCAGGCGGTCGACATTCCAGCCAATACTGTAGACCGAAACCGATCTACCGACAAATAAATGAAGTCCCATGCACGGCCACTAAGACTATTACAGCTGAGTCACGAGTGGCGACTTGGCATCTCAGTCAGCGAGTAAGGCCGAGCGAGTCGCGACTCGTTTCCAGTGCAATGGACCACATTTTGATGCACTACCAGTAACAGACTGTTACTTATCAGCAACATAGACAAAACGAAAGGGAAGAGGACAGACCTCACGTTCGCGGTGCGTCGGCGATGGAGCCGGAGAAGCGAACTCCGGCGTACGGTCGCCGGAGGACGAGCACCTCCGCAAGGACGGCCGCGAAGGGCTCTTGCTGAAGACGGCAGCGTGCTCGGCATCATTCGCTCCGTCTTCACAAGAGTGGTTGCTGCTGCTCGAGCTAGTCTCCAAATCCGACGACTTGTCTTCGACGCTCTCTGACGACGCCGTACGGCATTGCCCCGAGATGCACGTCACCCGCTCCCTCGAATCCCACGAACCGTGTCTCGATTCATTTGTTCCGTTCGTCGCTCCGATCTCTCGCTTCCGACCTGACCGGTGACGCCGGGTCAGCCTCTTCAGGATGGAGCCCAAAATGCCGGAGCTCGCGTGGTTCTGTTTCTGGGTCTTCGACTTCGGGAACGAAGAGCTCTTGTGCTGTATTCTCAGGGCCGCCTCGAGAAGCAGAGCGGCTGTTCTCGCCGGGATGTGGAGGAGAATGGGGTTGGAGGATTTGGCCGAAGGAGAAGGAGAGGGGAAGTCAAAGAGAGGGGACTTTCTGGGTTCCGGCGAGGCTTGGTGGGAGAAGAAACAGACGCTCTTGCAGAGACTGGAGGACGATTTCGGGGCATGATGCGAGATGGGTTTTGCTTTCTTGAGCAGGAGTTGGAGCGAGTGGGAGGTTCTTGATGGGCGTGTGAGCTGGGAACGTCGGTCTTCGATGTAGCTCCTGAGGAGGAATGGTTCTTGATCTTCTTTCAGCAGCTGGCGCAACTGTGCCATCGCCGACAGTAATGCTCAGTATCGTCGAAGATGATATCAGTTTCTAAGCGGAAGAAGCAATGGCCAGAGAGTCAGTGCCATGAAAGAGTTGAAGAGGTTTCAACTTTCAGGCTTGAGAGAGACAGAGACAGAGACAGAGGTGGGGAGGAATGAGGAGACTTCCTGATTCAAATCTAGAGGTCAGAGCATCGAGGCAATGCAGAAACGACACACATTTTAACAAAAAAAATAATAGTAACAGGCCATACTAGCTACAACTAGATGCAAAAACGTGTTCATGCGATTTTGTTTGTCCCAGCGGAGTGGATGGTTGAGATACATTTTGGTTTTTGGACCCAAAAAGAAACAGAGGATTATGTGAAAGCAACAAAACAAAAAACATAAAAAAAATGGAGGAACCGGTCGTGTATGTGCTTCTCAAAATCTTGTCCGCTGCCAGTAGGGTGTTCTTACAGAAAACAAGTAAAAAACAAGGGAAAAATTTGCCCACTAGGCAGACAAGTGTAATCTAAGATCAGTTTCGACCCCAAAAAAAATAAATTCTAACATCAGTAATACTAAAACATGGCAGTGTGGCGGTATCTGAATAGCATCCTAAGAACAGCGACACCTTTCTTAATTTTCACGCCATGAGAATTCTCTACAAACACACACACGGACACTCTCTCTCTCTCTCCCCTGTTCTGAGATGAAGGGAAGGGTTTGATGAAACAGTTGTACAGCTGCAAAAACAGCAGATAAAGGAGGCAGATGATCACAGGATTCGCGAGAAGTGCGCTGTGGCGGGGATCGATCGAAGCAGGTTGCTTTTATTTTCTCGAGATTTTCGATTTTCTTAAGAACAACTTGGCACATCATTGTTATGACACACATTTCGTATGTTTTGCTGTATGAAGTGGCTAACACTATCACCTAAAGGGAGGTTAATAGGTGAATTTGACCAAACTTGATAAATACAAAAATAAAGCGGAATTAAAATAGTAAAAAATAATATCATATTCGCTAGTGTGCAAAATACTATCAAGAATAATAGTAAAGAGTTAAGGGATAGAGAAAATTGTACATAGAATTTATAATGGTTTGGCTTATTGTAAGCATATGTCTACTTTCCACGCAAACAACCTACTGACTGGATTTCACTAGTGAATCAATAAGAGTTTATAATGAGTGATGCTTCTTGAATTGATAGATCACACTATCTCACTCAATTACTCTTTTCAATGTCTCAAGGATTACAACTTTGAAGCTCACTAAGATAAGTATGTAAGGTAGAAGCTCTCTTGGACTTTAGTATTTCATATTCATGACCTTCTGTTCTCTTCAGCATCAATCTCCTTTTATACTCCTCCACTTCCAATCTAGCCGTAAGATAGTCTTTAGAGAATCATTCTCCAATCAACCCGTTGGACACAAATGTTTTAAGGAGATTGAGTAGCCGTTGAGATCCAAGATTAGAATCCTCATTGTTTCAGTCACCCATATAACTAAATATGGGATTTCCATAAGTAGAGTTCTTTGTTTGGAAAGCTTATCTTGCCTTCGGAAATATCGTCAATCCATCAAGATGTTTTGCGTGTTGAGTTGTATTGCAAAACAATCTTTAAGATTGAAGATCAATACTTTTCAAATGGGAAATTCGAGCTAGATCACTAGCCATTGCGAAATATATATTCGTTATATTCTGAGTTTGAATAAGCTTCACGATCAGATGGTACTGTCTAATACTGAATACTCTCTATGTCTGAATTAGCTTCGCATAGAGTATGAGTTTGAAGATGTTAATCATCTTGACAATATTCATGCACAAGTTTTGTTGATATACTCATATTACTCTAATGATATCCACGACATTGAATTATGAAATCCACAAAGTAAGTATGCTTCGGACGCAACATCGAGGTGGCAATAGTTAGAGTCTGAACATGGTTTCTTCATGAGTATTAGTTGAAAGTACTTGCATCAGATTCAATAATCACTATGCAAGGTTTTATCAATCTTCAAAACATATTATGAAGTTTTCTCAATAATATCATCGTCATCATTTCTACATGTTTATGCCACGTCATCATTATGACACCAGTTTTGTATGATATTTACCATGTTATTGGCATGAAATCGACATGCTTTTGCCATGTCATCATAACGTTGTGTGTTTTGCTAAATCAACATCAATACAAATCATCATTATCACTATGACATTTGTTTCGTTTTTTTTTTTTTCATTTTCGTAGTGTCGTTTGTTCAGTCATATATCATTATTACTACACATATCCTATATGATTATGTGTGACGATACCAACACAAGCCATAACATTTCAAGGTGTCACAAAATCTAAGCGGCTTAATAATTTGATTCATTTTAAAACACAAGCGGAATATGATAATATAAATTGACATTATCAAAAGAAACATAACATGCAACTTTTTATTTATTTCTTCCTTTAGGCGTTGTTCAAATACACATCAAAAGGAGAAGGACAACTGGGGAAGTAAATGTGTATTCTACTTCTTCTGCCAGCTACACAAAAACGTTATCTCTACGCCCTTCAGAAAGTTGTCGTACAATGCCCTAAAAGACTACCCGCTAACAGTATGATAAACATGGAAAACAACAATAGTGAGATAAACTTAGCAAGTAATTCAAGCCATAACTATTCTACTCAAATAATTATATCATAATTAAAGAGTTTGCAAAATACGACTTTCAAGTCTCATCATGATATGAATAATGTTATGATGTGCATGATATGCATATTGCCACTTTGGGTAACCACTCTCATTCGTACCACTATCGATTTCTTTAAGGATCGATCTTCCGCAGTACCACATAGCAACGGGCATCTCGTCTCCTATATCACGAGGTTTATCGATTTCTTTAAGGATTGATTTCCTGCAGTACCACACAGCAACAGGCATCCCGATTTCCCACACCGATTCCCACGAGGCATCATCAGCGCATAGGCCGATGGTCCTCACCTTTACCCTTATAATGATATGTATGTGCATGTAATGACGAGAAATGTAGATGTCAAATTCTATATTCAACAATAATCATAAAAATAACCCAATAATTCGTCATCAACATATCCAAAATCATATCATCAGACGTGTCCTTCAACACTCGGCATCATCAAAGTCAATCTTTTCATTAATTCACCAGCTCGTCATGACAAACATATAAAAATATTGTATAAGGTGAAGACAATGCACACAAGTAATAAAACTAGCCATGCGAAGGTATTTGCGTGTCTGCCGTCTCTCACGTATGGAATTAAATCACACGGCCTCATCACGTCTACACAACTCCAAGTCGATAATTTCACCTTCGAAAGATTAAAGCCTCATGAACATTGATATGTTTAGCTGCAAAGCCTCACGAACATCAACATATTTGGCCACTATCGAACTTTCTGATCCCACAAAAGATCACACTTTTTCATCATTTCAATGACAAACGATCACGTCGTCACAATTACTTCATTTCAAAGTTTTCACCAACAATCACACAATCTGTACGACCAGCAGTTGACTCTACGTTCAATGTTTAAAACATGCTCCACCTCTTAACCACAATATAAAAGGTTGAGAAGAAGAGAAATTACGAGACTACTCGCCTTCAATTCGGGCGAGACGCTTGAATCCTTTACTTCCTCGAGTCGCGCCGAGGATCCAGGCTTCAAGGAACGAAAGACGAGCGAGATTCGGGAAGACAAAAGATGAGAATAGAGAGGAAAATGAGAGAGCACGGTGGAGAGAGGATAGTCGGCCGGTGGGGGAAAAATGAGGGGAAGAAGGAGAAGAAGAGAGAGAGATAGAATGAGGGATGAGTTTAAATAAACTCTTAAAAACTTCTTCTTCAAGTTTTCTTGAAAACTTCTTAAGCAAGTCGAGAGAGAGAGAGAGAGAGAGAGAAGACTTCTTCACCAAGTTTGGCACAAAAAAAACTCTAATCATATTTTGTCTTCTTCCTTATAAATATCTTTCTTAAAGATAAGGTTTCTAGAATGGGTAATTTGGTAATTTCACCATTGATACTATTCATATGGGCTCGGGCTTGATTATGAAAATGAGCCTAAGATGGGCTTTTGAGGGCAAAAACGTAATTTCCTCCTATTTGGGCCATTGTGGCTGAATTTGAAGGAGAGTAAGGCCCTTTGGGCCTTGCCAAATCCGTGAGCTCTCTTCGGTTCTCAATTTTCGACTTACTGTCACTTATCCGAAAATTTAGGGTTTACCGATGTACTTTAGGATTTTATTAAGTAATGTCCAATAGTTGTCTCTCAATCATCTAAAATCCAATACTCTTAGTCGGATTAGGATTCAATAGTTAAATCCATCGAATTCGATTTTAGTACATTGATCGAAAATTAGGAATATCACATAATGATTATCCCTCAACAGACATTATTAATAACATTTTCAAATGTTATTCTCTACGCATTAAAATAGGTGAGCCAGAATCAGGATGTCACATTATACCATGTCATTGTCATGACATCAGTATGATTTTGCCACATCATCCCCATGCCGCATGCTTTACCATGTCCTCGTTCTGCCATTTGCCTTATCTTGTCATCGTCATGACATTCATATAATGTTACATTGTCAACATGTTGCATGTCAACTTTATGACTTGTATTCAAGTACCCATGCCATTGTTAGGACATATGTTCCTCGTTGTCATGGACGAATGTCTCATATTTCATGTATTGTCATGCATTTATTTAAACAAACAAACAAACAAGCACATGCTCATAGAATCATGTCTTTTTGTGAATAATGGGACCGTTAATCAATAGTGCTACGGAATAACGAATTCGATGACATTTTAGTTTACAACCCAAAAAACATGCATTTTACTAAAAAAAAAAATAACAAACAGAAAATAAGACGTAATTGATAGGATTGTGTTACTAAAAGGGCGTTGTGGGGGTGCTAACCCTTCCTCACACGTAATTGAGCCCCCATAACCTTAAACTCTAGTTTACACAACAGACCAGTAGTTTAGCTTAGGTGGTAAACTTCTCGTACTTCTTAGGTAGTAGGTGTAGGATTTATCCAAACAGATTGGTGACGACTTCAAATGTGATTAGATAGTGAATAGATGATCCAAATAGACCCCGAACATATGATTTAAGAAGATCCTAAGAACTTAGGTGCTTCAAGCATGGGGCTCCTAGGTCTACAAACGACGTCGGCGCAAGGGAAGTCCGCAATGAGATGTTTGGCAAATTGCACACAGCTGTTGTGAAATTGGCAAACTGGTGGTCGCCATTTACTATTGCCTTGGTTCCTAGGTCCTACCCAAATCTTAGGTTCAGCTTATCTATGTTATTGAACACGATCGAAAAACTTAAACCAGACTAAAGTGACCACCGATCAATTTTGAAAAACCCTAGATTGATTGAACACTTAAAATTTTGGGTAGAGTGTTGGGGAAGTCACTCTACCTAAGTACATGTGCCAAGAAACTGGTATATGGAACCTAAAGATCTTAGGTCCGGGTTTGGTTACACATAGTTAGGATCACACCACGACACTCATTTGGTACCTTAGCCCTCTTTTGATTAAGTTCTAAATTATTCATCATATAATCTCCTAAGTATGCATTTCATTAGAATTAAAAGATGTCGCCTCAACACTTTTTTGGTGAAGTTACCAATTAACGACACCGTTTTCTTGAGTTGAGGCGTCTCCATTAGTGTTTGAGAGTGAGTGATAGCAAAACATGACGTCAATTCGGATAACATGTGAAGTATGCATTTTGACGTGTTGAATCAAGTGAAATGCGAAAATAAAAATTGAATGTGACATGAGAAATGACATGCCATGCAATTCTGATGCAATATGGCATGACAAAATCAAAATCAAAATCAAAATCAAAATCAAAATGAAAATGGGACAAGAAAAATAACATGACATGCAACTCATATGCGGTATGACATGGCAAATGTATCATGACAATTTTGATGCAACATGAATTGCCAAACTTGGAATTGAAACGTGATATGAAAAACGACATGACATGAGAATTTAAATGGAAAAATAATGTAGCAAAATCGGAATTACAATGTGGCATGGAAAGTGATATGACAAATAATTTGTACAAAACATGACATTACAAACTTGGAATTGAAACGTGAGATAGAAATAAAATAGCCCAGCAATTCATATGCAAACATGACATGGCAAAATAAGAATTGAAATGCGACATTGCCTGGCCATTCAAATGTAAAAATGACATGACAAACTTAGAATTATAAAACGAGACATAAAATGACATGGCATGCAATTTAGAAAACAACATGACATGGCAAGATTGAAATTAAAACGCACAAGACATGAATAACATAAGGTATGCAAAATTCGACTACTTGTGGAGACACTTTATTAATTGTTGTCGCTTCAAATTTTGATTTAAAAAAAAGTCAAAAGTCAAAGTCAAGATCAAAAGTCAAAATTAGGGTAAAAAGATCGAAAACTAGGGTCAAAAAGTGAAAGTCAAGGTCAAATGAACCAAGTCAACTCATATTCAAATGTCAACCCTAAAGTTAACCAACTATGACTTTTAAGTTGACTCGGGCCCAATCTGTTGGCTAATTGGATCCTTCAATATTTTTCAATATAAAAAACGCATTTACGCAAGAAACTTGTCAAACTGAGTTGTTTTGGTTAATTTATGTTACAATGACATGTAAGTAAGCAGAAGGGAGCGAATGACACATCTCTCTCTCTCCAATTAAAGTGGAAATGCATGTCTAGGATTGCTGATTTCTTAGATCCGGAATCCTATCATTATAGTAAAAGATGTATGTTTTCAGGTTGTTATGTCGTCGAAATTACATCGTAAACCTTGTGTGATGAAAAGATTGTTGAGGTTGTCTCATATCGATTGTAGAAATGGTTGGTGGTCAGTTTATAAGTGTGAGGAAAAACCTCACATTTTGAACTAACTTTTTCTAATTCTTCTCTCACAAAATTTCACATGATATCAAAGCTGGAAGTCTTAAGTTTAAATCTTTTCATGCCACATTTGCCTCACCAATTGAATATTTCCACACCTAGTACTAGGCAAAAAGATTAGACCAAGCATGTGGGGGAGTGTTAGAGTTATTAAATATTAAACCGAGTCTTCATCTAAGAGTTTAAGCTTTTAGAACAGTTAGTAGTGGTCTCACAAAATCTTACACCACAAAGTAAAAGCCTAATATCTATTTTCAATTTGTCGCAATTCCATTTTTTCCGTAAAAATCAAATTTTAGTATGCACTATGCTATTTGGGTCAAATATTGAAACAATGGAAGGACGCTTCCTGTTGCTGTTGAGATATATAAATTGTGGAGTTGGGAGAGTGGCATATGGCGGATAATTTAGGAAGTGTTGCATGAGAATAATCTTTTTCTAATTGCAAAGCAACAGTTAAGTCAAGATACCAATGGTTATGGGTTTGTTTGTAGGATAGGCTACGACGATATCGGAAGAGGTTAAGGGCCAATAGCCATCACGATTTGAACTCATGAGCAGAAAAATTCTAAATCTTGTGTATGAAATGCAATCATGACCTATACCTTTCAATTAGTTTGAATAAGTCATTTCGATGAACATTACTCAAAATTGCCTACATGTCACTCAAAAATTGTCTACTTGGCATCCTTAAACATAAGTTTTAGAGCTTAGTTGTCCCTTTCAATGAACGATTAGGATTTAATTCACCAACTTAAAGGTTTAGGACTCGATTATACTTTTTCGCAAAGGTTTCGAGTTGATCGAACCAGTTAAAAGTTTTAGGACTCAATTGCATTATGCATATAAGATTTAGAAACCGTACTACAACTGTTCCCATAATTATGTGTTGATACGTGTTGTGTAAATCCGTCATGTCCAAAGTTGTTTGTTAGCTTGGGGTTTGGAATAGTTTTTTTGGTTTATTTATCTTATCAAATGTTCGTACGAATAATAAGACCATGTTTCCATGATGTTAATAACATCTAATTTACATCAATTATATTCTCCAATAAGTAGGGGCGAGGAGGGGCGTGGGAGAGGGAGGGAACCAAGTTTGAGTAGACTATTTCGGATTAGCTGTGCTCGTACTTGCCCCACTAATTTGTCAATCAGGACTAATTAGTGATTAGTTATAAAGTCATGTTGCTTTTTTAGTAAAGGACATTGACAATTTTTTCGGTAGCAAGAAGGAAAAGAGGTAGAGAATGGAATAGATTTAAAGGATAAAGCTACATGTTGACGTACCTTATTGTCTGTATGAAGACAAAAGTGCTGTGCCATAACTGTACTCATCTTTCCAGCTGGTCGGTTAATGTACACATACGCCCCCACATAAAAATATACCGAAACAATCCATCTTTCGATAAGCTAAAACCAAATCCAATAATAGAGGGTGATCTGACATAAACTGCCTCAAACCACTCTTTGATGTATCAAATTATCAAATCCTACCATGCTAAACTGCTGAGATTGTGATTGGGCAATGAAAACCAAGAGAAAAGGAAAGTAATTAGGGAAACATTGGATTTTATGATGACAAGATCTGCAAATGGAGCATATATATTATTTAAACTCTGTTTGTTTAGCAAAAAATGAATGATTTGAACAACACTTAAAAAAATGATCGCTTAAAATAATAAGTCAATGAAAATACTTTCATTATCAATAACAATTTATATTTAAACATTTTGCGTGAAAGATGCAAATATTTTTCATTCATTCATTTCCGTAAGCAATACAAAATATTTTCTAAAGCATTCATTTTACGCCAAAACAAATGCACCCTAAGAGTAAGCATATGTAATTCTGTTCCAAACGGCAGAGTTCAATGTAAAGTAGAATTGTTTGGTTCGGGTCAATCTATGAGGCCATTTTGTAAGTTCAGTTTCGATACTTACTTTTGACGATGATAAGTAGTTTATGTGATGATACACCATGTGATGGTGATGACGTGGAGTAACTAATCACCATAATCAACGTGTTATGAATCTCATCCTACTTGCTATGATATATGTATACATCTCACTTTTGATTGATCGGTTGGATCACCTGGTAGTGACCACCACATGGTGTATTCGTCATATAAATTACATTCTCCTAGAAGATTAGATCAATGCGGTTCTTCTCAATTTTTTTTGGGCAAAAGTCACCAAAAATCTTAAATTATGCCAACTGTAACACATTTATTTTAAACTTTTTTTATGGCACCAAAAATCTCAAACTTGTATTTATGTGACACATTTACCCTCCATCAAAATTTTGTTAATGATAATTGTTAAAAATCTGCCTACACGGACATTAGAAAGCAAACAATATTGACATAGCACCTGCGTGGCATAAGTGAAATAAAAATGACGTTGTTTTGGCTGAAAAATTATCTAACGAAACATTGACGGGGAGGTCAATGTGTCACATGGTACAAGTGGAAGGTTTTTTTTTATGTCATATGAAAATTTTTAGGTTAAATGTGTCACGGTGTGCATGGTTTGGTGCTTTTGGTATCACAAAAAAAAAGTTCAAGATATTTGTGTCACATGCATTTGAGATTTTTTGTGGCTTTTTCCCATTTTTAAAAATAAGATACCATTATTTTCGTCCTTTTTATTTTTCTAGTTATTTTTAACACATCATGAGTAATAAATACTTTTTATATACGTCTCCCTTTAAGAAAAAAAAATCAATTAGATACTTACTCGAAGGGAAAATTATCTAGAAAGTCCTAAATCTATTGTACAACGACCAATTCAGTCTTAAACCTTTCAATTGTGTCAATTTGATCATAAATCTGTTGACTACTTGCCAATTTAGTCATAAACATTTCAATTGTACCAATTTAATCATTTTGACCAATTTTTTTGAGCGGAAATCGCTAATGTGCACGTTGATCATCCTACATGGTGTATCCGACGCTAACGTGGGTAAATTTTACATTCTTTTCTTTTCTTTTTTCCTTTGGCCTGTGGTCGGCAAATGACCAAAGGCGAGGACCGGCCTCACCAGATTTGATGAGGGCTCGACCCTTGCAGTGTAAGTGGGAGAGCATTGAGCATACCGAAGAAAGAAGAGAGAAACTTGAAGGAGGAAGTAGAATGTGGGAGTAGGTGGGTGAGAGGAGCATTGGATGCTCCCTTACATGCGATTAACAAATTGGTGAATCTACTTAGTTTCTTGAATTTGTATCTTTTGGAGGATAGCGCGGAGGATTTCGCGATTGAAACTGATAAACAACAGTCGGTTCTCTTCTCTTGGTCACGAGGCAAATTTGGCGATGACCCTTTTGGGATGAGAAAGCCAAAAGCGTACATTGGAGCACGTGGCGCACTCAGCGGCACAAGAGCCAAAACCACAAACGAGCACAAAACGACAAAGCGAGAATTGCCAAAACCCCAAAACGCGCATGCGGGCACCATCAACAACAGACAGCGTGGGGGGAACGGATCTTGACTCCATCTTTGACTTTCCACAGTGTCGTCCATCGATTCCATACGGTCAGCGCTTCCCAGCTGTCGATCTCGCTTACCGCAGAAAACGAAAAAAAAAAAGGGAAAAGAAAATGTCTGTGTTACAGTACACACACTCTCTTTTTCATGAATTGGATCGATGCTGTAAAGTCACTGATGAATCACCACTCGTGCCCCGTTCTCTTTCTCGGTGCAGTCGCCTTTAATTTGAATTCAGGATTCAGGATGGTGACTGTTGATAATTTTCTCTCTCTCTCTCTCTCTCTCTTCTTCCCCTTGCTTTTTGTGTTGCTTACAACACTCTGCTGATCAGAGAGTCACAGAGAGAAGGGCAAAAGGCAGAGCACCTGACCACCTGGTTCAAATTGTGATTGAGCCCCCTTTGACCCAGAAATTGAGCGACTGAGAATGAATGAATGAATGTCTTTTGGGTGTTTGACAGCAAGCAGATTCCAACGGCGCATGTGATTGGGAACTTGTTCTTTGTTTCATACCGTCTTGACTGTGAAAGTGTGAACCAAATGCTGTTAATGTCGTGATCAAGGGCAACCCTTGCCAACTTACAAGGAAGTCTTCTCGGAAAAGAGAGGCGCCTTCTTTTCAATTCGAATCCATAACCACTATCTACCTTCGACTTAGGGTCCTTCAAATTTCATGAATATCTAATACTACTCCATTCAGTCAATAATCTAACATGCACAACCATTTATCAAGTGTCTATACATTATCAAGTGAGTATCAAGCAACTTGCTCTGGTCAGCTTCGTAGGCTATGCATCTATTACATTATTTGACCGTCTCTTCAAGCTATCTGGTTCTAAGTCCCTATTGTATTTATTCAGTCATATATTAAATGCATTATTATCGATGAGTGAATTGGATAGATTTCACACTAGTTGTGCACCAATCGGTGCCAGAACCTTATTCTATTCATATTATAATAGAGGTGTCAAATTGGTCAGGTTGGCGTAACCTAATGTGCAATGGTTCTTTTTTAATGGGTCGTGCCTTCTGGCCCAATATCAATCGGTGGGTCATGTCATGCTGGCGTGGCACGTAACAATAGCGCGGCATAGCCTAAGGTACATGATGGACCAGACCAAGTTAGGCATATGCATTAGCTCTACCAAACATAACAATAAGTGGGCTGAGCTGGCACAAAGCACAAAGCACAAAGCAAAAAGCAAATTGTGATTGGGGATTACTCAGCTGGACAAATGGGTCGGGCTAGTCCAGCACACTACAGTGCCAAGCATGTAGGGCATTGGGCCAAGCTGTGCTAAGTTCACCCCTTTGACATCAATAGATTAAGAGTACGGTGAGCGGTTTGTAGTTCCATCCAAGTTTTATCTGGAACCCATTTGTCGAAACCAATTTCTTATTTTTTGGAACCTGGAACCTACCCCGTATACCCTAGACCTTAGAACTTGCAATCTATCTCGTAACAGGTTCCAAGGTCTTACCGGGAACCGGCCAATTTCTTCTTCTTTTTTCTTTCATTTTTAGTTAAGCAAAATGAAAATGAATACAACATCAAATATGAAAGTTGCTTAATCATCCATGAAAGATTCCTCAACAACAAAAATTGGTATTTGTCAATAGCAACAATTCAAAAAAGATGAACACATAAAATAAAATAAACAATAAAAAGTTCAAAACATGTAACATAAAACCTAAAATATAGAATTTCAATCATCAATTATCTGAGAAAAATTGCTCCAAATTCTAATCACTTGCAATCAAAATAAAAAATATAATTAATCACTTAATAGTTTAAAATTAAAATTACTATTA
>BCNH02000011.1:22756171-22781939 GCA_001662345.2 Metrosideros polymorpha var. glaberrima | reverse complement strand
AAATAAAAAAAATATAATTAATCACTTAATAGTTTAAAATTAAAATTACTATTAATTAAACTAATATAATTATTAGAAAGCATATTTTATTTAAGGATTTTGTTGGTTCCCAGTCTGGGAACCAAACTGCATAGTACAGTTTCCTAAAAATATTGAACCGGGAACTAAACCTTTTTATATTGATATTGAAAAATTGAAAAATCAAATGTGGGTCTCACTAGAACTTGGAACCGAAATGGTAGGAACCGATCCGGTGCTCGATTTTATTCTGGAACCATGCTCACCTCTAATAGCTGGGAGAACGAAAGACAATCTAATCTCATAAATAAGTTTAAATTGTGGCTGGTTTCTATCAGCTTGTTCAATCGCCATCTCTCTCTCCGCCTTCCACGGATCAACGATGTTGATGACAAGCCATAGGGATATATGAGGCTCGATCTTGCCCCCACAAATCTGAGACTTGAATCTCTCCTCTGAGTCTCGACTGAGGTGATGGAGACTTGTTGGAGACAAGCGATGGCTTAGTGGTGGTCGAGAAAGTAGAATCATCCTTGGGGGTGGTGGCGGTGAAGAGAGAGGCCGGGGTAGAGAGGGAGAGTGCAATTGAGGAAACCGCAAGCAGAGAAATATGTAGGGGATGATGTCGATCACAATGGGGCCGTAGCTATGAAGGCTACAGGGGCAAACGACACTTGACTAGGAGAGGTGAAAGTTGAGGATGAAATAAAAGGTTCTTTTTTCCATTTTTATGCTTTAATTTTGAATTTTGAATTTTTTTCCCCTACCATGCCCACTTGGCGCCATTAGAATAACATGTTCTCAAAAGATATTAAAAAAATTGTATCACTCAAATTCAATGGAATCAACGAAAGTCTTTGATTGGACTACTTAAACATATTTTCAGTTTCGATTATACTTTCAAAATAAGTTTTAGAATTTTTGGTGCACTTATCATTTATTTTTGTTTGATTATGATTAACATAATGCTTGATTTGTGAGCAATCCAAGTAGTCCGAAATTATATTGACTAAATGCATCATCAAAGAATTTAAGACTTGGTTACACGAATTTTCAAGAATTTAAGACATGATTGCTGTTTAAAAAAATTATAAGAGTTAATTAAACTTCATATAATTTAACATCGGAGACTTTTGATGTATTTTTCTTGAGATTACTCTCGTCAATTGTTAGCTTACCTTTTTTGCATGATTTGACATGCGTATAGCATGCATCGTCCAGTTGTTCATTCCTAATTTGAATTTTTTCACTATTTTTCTTCACACGCTTATATGCATCTTTTTGTAGGGGAAAATAGATGAAGTCATCAGGCTGGAAAAACAAGCGGTAGATATATTTGTAAAATTCCATTTTAATATCGTTCTGTAAATTTTCCTTGTGGGGTTTAACATTGTTATCCTTGTATCGATATTGCGAATTGAGTTCACAAAGTCCACCTCATTTATCAACGTAATTCTTAAACTTTCCATTTGTTCATTCTAGCCCCTCCACTTTTCATTACAAAGCCAAATTAGTTATTTGATACTATTAACATAATGGGATACAGACACCACGAGTGTTATAATTTTCGTACGACACTCACTTGAGTGCCATAACTGTTTTTTCCGATCACTTAAGCGACATAACTTCTAAAAATACGTTTTAAGTGCCATAACTTTCAATTGATCACCCCAAGTGCCATTTTTTTTAAATGTCATCCAAGCGCCAAATTATGGCAGTCAACTGAGCGTTATATATAAGTCATGACACTCAAGTGTGTTGAGAAAATCTCCTATGTTGTTTTGACGATGACAAAGACAATTAAATGTTACTAATGTGTATATTGGTTGAGTGGTACTGGGTGATATATACGCAAGCCGCAAGGAAGATGGTGTCATAATTAGTATCAGGTGTGATACTGAGTGTTTTATCACACTGGAGAATGCTATGTCGATATGGAAGGATCACTGGCGATATCCGAGATGCACAAGGTATTGGGCGTGGAGATGTCTACAAGTTGGAAGGATATGTTCAAAGGTGAACAAGCTAGAAGGACCTTAATTAAGGGAGAATAAACCGAGAAGAACGAGGATGTTTGCGATAGCTTAAAAGGACCAAGATAAGGTGAATAGTTGGATAGAACTTGGTGATGGCGAACAAGCCATGTTGAAGCTTGGAAGTACTGCACTTGTGAAGGTAAACAACTTGGTAAAGTCACAATCGTCAATACACTTGGAAGGACCAAAAGATAGAAGAGTAGCAAATCTTCATCGGGACAACAAATTGTTAGCTGGACTAGTTTTTTTTTTTTTTTGAGATGAGATTGAAAGACAGTGACAATGCCGATGATCCAGTGAGTTTAGTGAAGACGAGGAATTAGCGATGATGCTAATGTCGTTGAAGGTCTTCGGTTATTGACTCCATAATTCAGTGAAGACGAGGTGTTAGCGAGTGTGTTGATGTCCTTTGAAGTCTTTACAAGCTAATGAAGCCAAGAGGATCATTGTATGATTGATTGAAAGTCATTCCACATGATTTTGTTGGCAGACAACATCAATAGACTATTGATAATCTGCAGTCCTGATTATGGGTAATGGACAGTGTAGATATCAAGTTCTGGAAAGTGTTGGTCATCTGCTCACCTGGTGGGAACGTTAATTGAGATGAAACTAGCCGTTACGAAGGCTTAGAGTTCGCATCAGGATCACTGGAGATATATCATAGCAGTTATGGCAATTCTGACAGAAGATAGATATTGACAGCATCGGTCTGATTGGTTTGGGAAAACTGCCGTAGTCAATAGTCGTTCTAACATTGGTAAGCGCTAAAGAGTCATTTGAGCACTGATGATGGTAGAACCAATGGCTACTTCATGGAGTTGAGTTTAGGAAAAAGATTGAAATGAGAAGACATTCTAGGCAATGATGAATTACGAAAACTTGTGAATAGTATTGAAGGACTGATTTAACTTTGTTGGAAAGTTGAGAGATTAGATTGAACATTTATGAAAAATTCAAGGACCAAATTGAACAAATTAAAGGTTAAAGATGATATTACATATTGAACTAAAGTTTATGGACTATTAGTATCATTTCCTCTTTAGCTTTATATATGAAACAATAACTTTATAGTTAAAAATTTAGAACTTTTTTGATTTCGCATTCTTCCTTAGCGATAAAATAAACTTATGTGTGAGAAAAAAAACAAACTTGGTATTTTTTTTTTTCTAGCCAGCAAATAGACTTGGCGTTTCATGGCTAAAGTAGAAAAAGAGAAGAAAATGGCTTTCGAGAGTGTGCAGAAAAATCAACTTGGTGTTAGGCTTTATTTGTTCCACGGAAAATGAATAATGAATGAAGGAAAACATTTCTAAAAAACAATCGCGTGTATTGCTTACAAAAATGAATGAACGAGAAATATTTTCATCTTCTACGAACATGTTAAGACATAAATTGTTGTCAATAATGAGAACATTTTTCATTCACTAATTATTTCAAGTAATAGAAGCGATTTTTTTAAAGATTTTTTTTCCTAATCATTCATTTTCAGCGAAACAAATTAGTCTTAATCCTTATTCACTTTTTTTTAAGGATTGACATCCTCTAAAGTTGGGTTAAATATATCAATAGAGTTAAACCAATGACCACATTGCCCCTCCTTAAAAAATAATCTACTGCAAAAACCCAAAAAAGCCTAATCCCCCCCTCTCACTCCCCATTTCCTTCTACGATCACCTATGCAGCAGCCATCGTTACATGCCTCCGTCTCTGCTGTGTTCTGGTCGGCGCCGCTGCTTGGCTTCCATCACCGTCACATCCACGCTGCCACCACTATTTGCACATCTCCGTCGCTTCGTTTCTCGTTCTAGCTCGTGGCCTCCTAATTTTAGATGTTTCCAATTATTTTTCAAAAAGTTATTCCAATAAAAGTGAGGAAAAATCAAGCATCGTCTTGCGACAAAGAAGTACGAGAAAAGTTTCCTAGAGAAAGACATTTTCCTTGGTAATTACTCCAAGCAAAGCAAAGGAAATTCAAGAGATAAAAAAAAAAATTAAAGTTTGTAAGTTCATGGAGATCTATCCATGCGTTCGTTCGTATACCTAACAAGTAAATCCCACACCACGTCAAGCCAAAAAACAGAAAAAGAACCAGCAGAAACGAACCCGCGAGGACCAAAAAAAGAAAAAAGAAAAAAGAAAAAGAAAGCTAGAAGGTAAAAACAAACTTCACCTGCCAATACTACTGACGTTGTTCGTCTTCTTGGCGGCGTAAGAAGGCAAACAATGTTATAGAAGTGTGCTGGTTTACCACCATTTTATATTACTTTAATTTCTCGAAAACTTCCTCGTATCGGACAAAAAGGCCGACTTTTTTTTTTTAATAATCCATGCATGGACCCTTCATATAATAAGAGATATTAGTCTTTGTTTTTCTCGCCTTTTTGTCTTGATCTTTCTCGCAACAGGACAGGCTTTAAACCCCTAAAGAGAAAGACGCTTGAGAATCGTCGTTATGTGTTTACGTGCATATTACCGGAATTCCCCCAGCAAGTACAGGCGTGCTTGATTATGTAACGAGACAAAGTACTTGGAAAATTTTCTCAATCTGTCCAATTTTCTTCGCTTTCTGCGCCAAAAGCGCTCTCCCTCGTCTGATGCGCTGCTTTCTTTTTAAAATTTTCTTTTTCTCTTGTTTTCTTTTTCCTTTTTTGAATTAATGTCAATCGTGAAAAGAAAACGCGGAGAAACATCCACCGATTTTATTATCTTAATTTCACTTTTGCACCTTGATTTCCAAAACACATCTCTCTACCATGAAGTTACGAAGCTTAAGCTTTCCTAACGAGGAATCTTTTCAGTACATCTGCCTATACATTTGAAAATATGTTTTGATTAAAGGTGCATAATAATCATTGAGTGAACGAATTTTTTTATCATTCACAAAATTATTTAGACAAAATTTTTTATTGATAATGAAATTGTTTTCATTGATTAATTACTTAAAGCAATACAAACGATTTTTAATTTTTTTTTTTAAATTATTGATTTTTCGCGAAACAAATAAAACCTAAAAGTGCATAAAAGTTAGTAAAGCGAGAAAAATCCGACCGAACCAACCAAAATTTTCAAGCCGGAATAAGAGCGGACTAGTCTCCTTGTAGGTCTTAAAGTTTTCATTCGTGCTGAACGATTTTTTGGGCCAAAGATGCTAGGGCCCAAATTGGCCTGAAACGAAATATTGTAGAGAATATTATGAAATTAAAAATTTGAAGGAAGTCATTTATTAGTTATAATACAGCTCAACAAAATTGTAAAATGTGGAATTAATCATAAAACTTGTTGGATTTAATGAATGAATGGGCTGCCCATAATGGGCTAACTTGGCCCGACCCATCCATAGATAATCGCTTGGCGGTTACCTCCTTACAAGATGAGAAGAAGTTACGTTCTTATTAAGTTATGTTACGCATCATCAGAAAAACACTCTTAAGAGAACCTCTCGTGCTCAAATCGACAACGCATTCTCGCAAAGCTATTTGTCGGAGACATTTAATCTGTGGACAGTGGGTACGTTTCATTGCGTGATAGTATCCCAATCACTGATACAAGTTATTTTCAATTGGGCATGTTTTCGTATGTTTTTCCGCATGTTTTATGGAATTCATTTCCTTCATTGGTATCAGAGTCATGATTACTTGTTTCCTAATTGTGATATGAACATCCTTTTGCCTTGTATACACTGAATTCCTTTTATACATGTTCGAAACAAAAGGGTGTGAAAGATTGAATGGCTGTTCATGTACGACAATACTATTTGGTGCTTTTGTCGATTTTTGGGTTCAATGAAACTTGATTTTTGTAACATAGATGGAAAGGGCTCGTTGATATGAGAAAAATGAGTGGTCGCCCGTCATGAGTGTTGACACTTGATTTTTGGTCTATTTTTAATTTTTTCGTGAAAATCATGAAAATCAAAGTTAGGGACCTTGGTCATCACCTAGGAACTCATTTTGGCACAAAAATACATTTCCTTTAATTTTTCGAATTTTCTTTCCCTTTAATTGAGTCAAAATTTGAGAAAAATACAAAACAAAGTCAGAAAAATATGAAACAATAGTCACTCATCTCCTTTTTCTATTAATTTCACGTTTGCACTATCAATTTAACAAAATTCAATTGGGAGCATACTTTTCCCCACATTTGGGGTAAATCTAGACCATAATTGTACCAAAAATTCAATCGAACCATTTCTAGTCATTTTTGTACTCTGAGTCCTTCATGAAATTTGATCTAGAGACTGTGAATTGCATATTGGACAAGCTAATTTCACATTTTGGCATGAGACTTGCATTTTCCCCAAATTTGGGCACATTTTAGGATATTTTAAGGCCAATTTGGGGATTTCGATCAAAGAAGCGAAATCGATCAAAATTGAACCTTAACCGAAGTGTAATCAGCTCTAAGAAACATAATGGTGAGGTCAATTTCATGAAAACAAGTCAGCAAGGCCCTGAATTTGACAAAACTCAGTTTGACCCGATTTGGATAATTCGGGAATTTTATGTTTTGACACAACAATTAGTCCAAATTTCCCCACATTCAGATCTTATACATGTCTTGGAAGCGTAAAGAATCATCAATTTTATGAAAAAAAAAAAACAATAAATTTGGGCTTAATTTTAGTTTTTAGATCAAATCGAGTCTGCCGGGTCAAGCCGACTAGACCTGCCAAGATAGACCCTGTTACTGTTCATCATCTTCCCCATTCCATCTACGTGCGTAACAGAAAACAAACCGAATGACAAAGACAGTTGGTCGGAGCTTATAGAAGTGATGGTTTTATGGGTTGGGTTATGAGTGGGCCGCCCATGTTGGGCTAACCCAGTCCAAGCTCATGGCCTTAAGTAACCGCCAAGGACAGTTACTTGAAGAGTATGTAACTCCCAAAGGGGAGTTACGTTTTTCACTTCTTCACGATAGAAGGAAAATAGAGAAAAACATTGATGTTTTCCCTCTTTTTCATGAACGCGAAATCAGCGCGCAAATTCTCTTTCAAGGCTGCAAATCGAGGCATTTAATATGTGGAAACCTAGGTACATTCGTTTTTGTGATGTATTTGTACGATCAGTGATTCAAGTGGATGCTGGGCACGTTTTCGCATTTTCTCATGAATCGTTTTAGGAATGTGTTTCTGTCATTGGTATCAGAGCCCGAATACTTGTTTTCCTGATCGTGTTCTTCTGTATGAACAATTTTTTTCCTCGAAATAATTTTTTTTATGTTTGATGGTCCGTTTTTGTTTCGTCAGTACTGTTCATGTCCTTTTTCAAAATTTTTCTCGGTGAAAGTGAAATTTTATTGCATATATGGATAGTACTTGTCGAGATGAGAATTTTGACTGGTGGCTCATCATGAGGCGACGTTGGGAGAGGCGGTGGTGGCCTCCACTCACCCGTCCATCGGTGGCATGTGTCGGGCACGTGCAGGCAGGGTCCTAAACTGCATGGATGACGTCAACCACGCGCGGAAAAAGACAAAACCGCCGTTGACATTAGTCACACGAAAAAGGACGAAAGTGCTGATGACATCATTATGACGTCAACATATACGGATCCGGGCCGACCCGGATCTTGACCCAAGACCCGACTTGAACCGGGCCATTGACCTGATCCATTGACTTTGACCATTGACTTAAAAAAAAAGAGGCAGAATCCTATTTTTTGTATTGTTGTACCATGGATATGAGTAATCTTTTTATTTTGTATTTGTTGTAGAAACAATGGTACATAGGATTCAAACCCCTATATTCCCAAGATTGGCAGAAGAAAGATTAAGACTTTCAAGGCTGATAGATGAGTTGACTGCTTATCGATGGGAAGGTGATGTTAATATGATGGTCTACATCATCAGAGTCAACGAGATAATTCAATAAATCATATAGATGTGTTATTTAATGCCAAATTTTAAGAAGATCAAAGCGCTGAAAACCACTCTTTCTATGGAATGGCATAAAGTCATAAATGACCTATGGGAAGTTGGTGCATATAGTTATAAGGCGCTAGGGATTAATTTCCTAATTGAGTTTATAATGGTCGGAGCGTTGAAAATGTCAACACTTGTAATGAATGGGTCTTGGCACAGGCAGAATGTGCCTTGGCGAAAACCCAAGGGTTTTGCCAGAGCCTCGATATGGGTACCCACTCGTCCTAAGAAATTTCCCGATGAATTGGAGGAGTCTTTCCCTCTTTATGAGAAACATACGTGGGACTAATGTTGTTTCTTTAGGATTAGTTGTTCTTGTGAATATTTTCCTTACATGTTATTATTTCCCATTCATGTTGATTGTGTACATGTTTTATGGAATATTTTATGTGAAAATTATTACATATTTGGTTATGAATATTCAAGTTAGATTCATATAATGTTGACAGGATACTTTATTGTGAATTGTTTATGGTACTATTCTATATGATAGCTGCATTGTTAGTATTATGTGGTTAAGTGAGAGTTCTAAAAGTTTTAGTAACTTTAAGGAACATAATTTAACCTTAATGATTACGTTAACGATAATTTCAAATTAGGTTTTTTAGATGATGATTGGGAACATAATGAACTTTCGATTCCAAAACCTTACGTGAAATTATTCATTAATGTAATCAGTTTGTGTAAAACTGATGCATAAACGAGAGGTATTAATAATGCGTGCGTAAATGTCTAAAATGTTCAAATACCATGGCTTCAGCTTCAAAGAACATAGTTACTGAATTGAACAAAGGAGAAAAGTTAAACGACGATAACTATGAAATCGGGAACACGAAAATTCAGTATGTGCTTGAAGAGCAAGAGATACTGGAAGCTCTTAATCTTGTTATGGAAGAGCCTGAAGATAAGAATACTGCTTAACATAGAAGAGACAAAGAAGCATTTGCTGCCTGAAAAAAGAAAAACTCTATTGCTCGCATTACATTACTGAGTAGCATGGATAATGAAGTCATGCAAGAGTTTAGGCGTTTTGAAAATGCAAAAGATATGTGGATAACACTAGCAGCTAGGTTTGGTCAAACTTCTGTGACTGAATTGAGACAACTCATAATTAGGTTTGACTCTTATAAGAAGCCTCATAGTTAGACCATGAAACAACATTTGAGGCATATGTCAAACATGATTAGTGAGCTGAAGGATGCTGACCATATTCTAACCGATGAGTAGCAAGTGCAAGCAATTATCCATTCCCTGCCCCAAAGCTGGGAGCATATGAAAGTCCACTTAACCCACAACGAGAACATAAAGACTTTTGAGGATGCTTTGCGCTATCTTGAGCTGGAAGAGGACACCTCCTGGCGGCTAAACCAAAAGCTGATGTCTATTTTGCTAGTTCTAGCTCACATGGGGCTTCGAGCTCCAAGTGCAAGCACCTGGGTGGGTTCAAGAGGTGGAATAGTAAGGGAGTAAGTTATTCAGGAAAGAAACCAAGAATCAACCAACAAGAAAAATGAAAGCGTCATTTTAGGAAGTTGAACATTTCAACGGTGAAGTGTTTTAACTGTGGCAAGAAGGGTCACTTCGCTTGCGACTGTGGTGAGCCGAAGAAGATAGACACCATTACTATTCATATGAGTATTGCTTATGTGCCTAGTTCAGTTTTTCTGACAGAATCTAATCATTTGTGGACTACAGATTCATGAACCACATACCATATAGCAAAGGACAGAGATTCCTTTGTGGAGTTCCAAAGAGTTTTACATGGAGCGAGATAGATTTATGTGGGGAACAACTCTTGAGCAAAAGTTAAAGGGAGTGGCACTTGTCAATTGAAGATGCGTGGTGGTCGCACCTTGTTCCTGTACGACGTATTATTTGCTCCAGAAATTGGTCGGAATCTTGTTTCTGTGTTGGTGTTAGTTAAACTTGGTTTTAGTTTGAATTTCCATAATAGTGATGTTGACTTGTTTTTAAGTACGAGTTATTATGGTTCAGGACATTTCCTAGACGATTTTATTGTACTGGATGTTGAATATAGTAATATGAATGTTTGTTATTCCCTATTTGCATCTTTTGAATGTTATGATAATAATGTGAATATATGACATGCTAGACTTAGTCACATTGGCCAACAGAGAATGAATAGATTAGCCAAAGAGGGCTTATTGGACAATATTGAAAAAGTCGATTTGCCTGTATGTGAGCATTGCTTGGTGGGAAAGACAACAAGGAAACCATTCGAAAAAGGAACAAGAGCTGAATTTCCTTTGCAACTAATCCACACAAACATCTGTGGTCTAATGAATATGAGAGGAAGGCATGTGGCTATTTACTTCATCACTTTTATAGATGATAATACTCGATTTGGACATGTCGATTTGATTTCTCATAAGTCCGAAGCATTGAGTTACTTTAAGAAATTTATGACCTTAGTAGAAAATCAGTTAGACAAGAAGATAAAAGCATTAAGGTCTGATCGATGTTAAGAGTACTTATCTGATAAGTTCAGAAATTTATGTGATGAAAGGGGAATAGAAAGACAATTGTCTTTTCCATATACTTCTCAACAAAATGGTGTTGTAGAGAGAAGAAATAGAACCGTAATGAAAATGGTTAGATCTATGATGGCATAAGCTAAACTACCTATTATCTTTTGGGGCGCTACTTTATTGACTGCTGCCTATATACTTAATCATGTGCCTTCTAAATCAGTTACTTCTATTCCATATGAGTTATGGATAGGTAGAAACCCGACTTGAGTTTTCTTAAACCTTGGGGTTGTGCTGCCTATACCCACAATGCCTCCCACAAATATGGAAAATTGGGTCCAAGAGGTAAAAATAGTATTTTCATAAGATACTCAAAGAACTCGAAGAGGTATGTGTAAATAGGTGAACAAGAAACTGAAAATGTAATTGAATTCGAATAACGAGATGTCACATTATTAGAGAATGAATTTTCAAGAAGGGAGAAATAGGAGAGGACTACTCCCTATTCGAAAACTTGGATCATGATAATGACCCTAGTGGGAGTAATGTGAGAAGTGAGGGATTAGTTCCAAACCAGTTTTAATTACAACTACTTGATCAGATGATAAAGTAATTATCTAATCCGAGTGGGAGCGTAATGGAGAATGATGTACCAAATGTATAATCTCCTATTCGACGAACAAGTCACAAAAGCATTCACCGTCGACGTTTTGACGATGAAAAAGAAGCTTTCATAGTCGCTTCACAAGAAGAGGATGAGCCAAGGAATGTAAATGAGGCACTATCATGCCCAGATAAGGAAAAATGGATACATGTAATGAAAGAGGAACTGGAGTCAATGGAATCAAACCAAATTTAGGAATTGGTTGATCTTCCAAAAGGATGCAGAGTTATTGGGAACAAATGAGTTCTCAAGATAAAGTGTAAAGCTGATAGCTCGGTTGAAAGATATAAGGCTCGCCTAAGGGCAAAAGGGTATAATCAGCAGGAAGAAATTGATTTTGAAAAAACTTTTTCTCCTATAGTTAGATTTATCTCGATTCGCCTTATCTTGACAATAGGAGCTAGTCTGGATCTTGAATTACATCTAATGGATGTAAAGACTACGTTTCTCAATAGAGAATTAGATGAAGATATTTATATGAAACAACCTGTTGGTTTCATTACAAAAGGCCAAAAGTAAAAGGTTTGTTGACTTTTAAGATCGATATATGACTTTAAACAGTCTTCGAGACAATGGTATATACGTTTTCATAATACCATAGTGGCATATGATTTTGTAATGATCAATGAGGATCACTGTGTATATATCAAAAGATCCAAAGATAAGTTTGTGATCATATCTTTATATGTAGATAATATACTAATTACCGGGAGTAATATGGAGTTAGTAAATACGATTAAGAATTGATTATCTTTCAATTTTGAGATGAAAGATATGGGTGAAGCTGCATATATCCTTGGAGTTAAGATTTCAACAAATCGTTCAAAGAAGTTACTGTCTCTTTCGCAAGAGACGTATATAAACAAAGTCCTTGAAAGATTTCGCATGCAAGATTGTAAACCCATAAATACTCTTATTGTGAAAGGTAAATGATTAAGCCTTAGAATGTGTCATAAAACTCCACAAGAACAGGAACAAATGAAACGTGTTCCTTATGCTAATGCCGTTGGGAGCTTAATGTATGCAATGATGTGTACAAGACTTGATATATGTTTTGTAGTTGGAATGGTTAGTAGATACCAATCCAATCCAAGTCAAGTACATTGGTGTGCTGTTAAAAGAATCATGAGGTATTTGAAGGTTACTGCTGATTATTCGCTGAATTATCAAGGAAGTGATCTGCATCTTGAAGGCTATACTGATGTTGACTAGGAGAGAAGATTTGGATGAGAAGAAATCCACCTCTAGGCATGTGTTCTTACTGAATAATGGCGCTATATCTTGGAGCAGTAAGAAGCAACAATGTATAGCATTATTAACAATGAAAGTTGAATTTGTGGCACTCCCAATGGTAGTACAAGATGGTGTTTGGATTATGAGATTTTTGGATCATTTAGGTGTTACTGAAAATGCTTCAATGTCATTATTGGTACAATGTGATAGCCAAGCAGCAATAGCTTACATCAATGATCCCAAGTTCTATTGCAGGACCAAACATATAGATATCAGATACAACTATGGGAAAGACATGGTGGCACGAAAGAAAGTGAATGCACAATACATATCTACGCAAAGAATGATAGTAGATCCTATGACGAAGCCGATTCCTAGAGATGTTTTCAATAGTCATGTAAAATCTTTGGGACTGCATAGAGTTTGTTGTGTTGAATATTGTTTTCTCCGAATGTTCACTGTTAATGAAGTTTGATGTTGTTATTAATGCCTGTGAGATAAATTGATAGTTATGCATCTTAATGCTTAGTGCATTATATTGAAAGGTATGTTGAATAGACGAGAAATTAGCCCACTCACACAAGTAATCACCTCTATTTACTATATGATGAATAGAGATGAGACAATTTTAAGCTTATTATCTAGGTGATAATTGAGAGCTCAAGCTAAAAGTATCGATGTTGCCTTAACAGAGAGTTAAAATGAGGACATAATATTTATTATGTTCGAAAGTGAAATAACCCACATATTTCACTTTACATGTCTGTAATGCAAGATGTGAGTTATGATGAAGTCTTTAAAGAGAATAGATTTGTGATCTCAAGTTAGACATTGAGAGTGTCTAAACTATCATCTGTACAATATTAAGTATAAGGATATATGCTCTATGGGAAAGGAGAGAATACTGTAATACGTATTTCATACTACGTATGCATGAGACGATCAATTAGAGTTGGCAAAAGTTTGATCTCAACTTTTAAGCCGTGTGAGACTCTTGAGAAAAAGAGTTCCTCATTTAGTACCATCACGACTTTGACTCTTTCTCAAAGTTTTTATTCAATGTTTACTAGCTTAGGGTGTTACCAATGGTCATGAATGATTCGATCTAATGGGGCATTTCTAGAAAAGAAAACTGGACTGAAATCAAGAGATTTAAGGAAGAGGAAGATTGATTTACTATCAATGTCACATTCTAGTTTTATGTTCATAGGTCGACCAATTATGATTGTTTGTCAATCATAGTTATGAATATAATATATTCATACTTAAAGAGATCAAGAGAGATATAAATATGACTGATTGATCTAGGGTACTGCATACTAGATCTACTCTAAAGGAATGTGTTCAATTTGAGTTGCTTTATATTTCTAACAAATGTATGGCAACGAACTCTTAGAGTATGCTAGTCGCACGGATTATCTGTTGGTATGAATTTTGCAAAGAAGAGAGGTATATTTAGTCCATCATGGGTGAGTGGGAGATAATGGTTTTATGGGTTGGGTTTTGAGTGGGCCGCCCATGTTAGGCTAACCCAGCCCAAGTCCATGGTTTTAAGTAACCGCCAAGGGCTGTTACCTAAAGAGTATGTAATTCCCAAAAGGGAGTTCTGTTCTTCACTTCTTCACTTTTTCACGAAAGTCATTATTTAATTCGAGTGGGAGTGATGAAGAATGATGTACCAAATGTATAATTTCTTATTTGACGAACAAGTCGCAAAAGCATTCTCTGTCGACGTTTTGACATTGAAGGAGAAGCTTTCATAGTCGCTTCATAAGAAGAAGACAAGCCAAGGAATGTAAATGAAGCTCTATCATGCCCAGATAAGGAAAAATGGATACATGCAATAAAAGAGGAAATGGAGTCAATGGAATCAAACCAAGTTTGGGAATTGATTGATCTTCCAAAAGGACATAGATCCATTGGGAACAAATGGGTTCTCAAGATAAAGCATAAAGTTAATGGCTCGATTGAAAGATATAAAGCTCGCTTAGTGGCAAAAGGGTATATAATCAACAAGAAGGAATTGACTTTGAAAAAACATTTTCTCTTGTAGTTAGATTTACCTCGATTCGCCTAATCTTTGCTACCTGGAAAAAGAAGAACTCAATTGCTTGTATTACGTTGTTGAGTAGCATGGACAATGAAGTCATGCGAGAGTTTAAGCGTTTTGAAAACGCAAAAGATATGTGGATAGCATTAGCAGTTAGGTTTGGTCAGACTTCTGTGATTAAGCTGAGACAACTCACAATTAGGTTTGACTCTTATAAGAAGCCTCATGGTTAGATCATGAAACAATATTTGAGGCGTATGCCAAACATGATTAGTGAGCTGAAGGATGCTGGCTATATTCTAATCAATGAGCAGCAAGTGCAAGCAGTTATCCGTTCCCTACCCCAAAGTTGGGAGCATATGAAAGTCCATCTAACTCACAACGAGAACACACAAACTTTTGAGGATGCTTTGTGCTATCTTGAATTGGAAGAGGACCGCCTCCTGGCGGCTAAACTGGAAGCTGACGTCTATTTTACTGGTTCTAGTTGACATGGGGCTTCGAGCTCCAAGCGCAAGCACTTGGGTGGATCCAAGAGGTGGAAGGGTAAGGGAGCAAGTTTTTCAAGAAAGAACCAAGAGTCAACCAACAAGAGAAAGGAAAGTGTCCTTTCAAAAAGTTGAACATTTCAAGGGTGAAGTGTTTTAACTATGGTAAAATGGGTAACATTGCTCGCGACTGTGGTAAGCCGAAAAAGGTAGATACTCTTTCTATTAGTATGAGTACTAATTATGTGTCTAGTTCAGTTTTTCTGATAGAATCTAATCCTTTGTGGATAGTAGATTCGGGAGCTACAGACCATATAGCGAAGGACAGAGATTTCTTCTTGAAGTTCCGACGAGTTCTACGTGGAGCGAGATGGATTTATGTGGGGAACAATTCTAGGGCAGAAGTCAAAGGGATTGGAACCTGCCAATTGAAGATGTGTGGTGGTCGTACCTTGTCTTGTATGACGTGTTGTATACTCTAAAAATTCATCGGAATCTTATTTCTGTGTTGGTGTTAGTTAAACTTAATTTTAGTTTGAATTTCTATAACAGTGGTGTTGACTTGTTTTTAAGTACGAGTTATTATGGTTCAGGACTTTTCCTAGACGATTTTATTGTATTGGATGTTGAATACAGTAATGTGAGTTTTTAATATTCCCTATTTGCATCTTCTGAATCTTATGATAATAATATAAATGTATGGCATGCTAGACTTGGTCACATTGGCCAATAGAGAATGAATAGATTAGCCAAAAATGGCTTATTGGGCAATATTGAAAAAGTCGATTTGCCTGTTTGTGAGCATTGCCTGGCGGAAGAGACAACAAGGAAATCATTTGGAAAAAAAAACAAGAGCTGAATTTCCTTTGCAGCTAATCCACACAGACATCTGTGGTCCAATGACTATGAGAGCAATGGATGGAGCTGTTTACTTCATCACTTTCATAGATGATTATACTCGATTTGGATATGTCAATTTGATTTCTCATAAATCTGAAGTATTGAGTTACTTTAAGAGATTTATGACCTTAGTGGAAAATCAGTTAGACAAGAAGATAAAAGCATTAAGGTCCGATCGAGGTCGAGAGTATTTATCTAATGAGTTCAGAAATTTATGTGATGAAAGAGGAATAAAAAGACAATTGTCTGTTCCATATACTCATTAACAAAATGGTGTTGCAGAGAGAAGAAATAGAACCCTCATGGAAATGGTTAGGTCTATGATGGTAAAAGCTAAACTACCTATTACCTTTTGGAGTGATGCTTTGATACCAATGTCGGAAACACATTCCTAAAACGATTCATGAGAAAATGAGGAAAGGTGCCAAATATCCACTTGAATTATTGATTGTACAGATACATCACAAAAACGAATGTACCCAACTTTCCACAGATTAAATGCCTCGATTTGCAATCTTGAGAGAGAATTCGCTCGCCGATTTCGCGTCTGTGAAAGAGAGGGAAAACGTCGGTGTTTTTCTCTGTTTTTCTTTTATTGTGAAGAAATGAAGAAGTAAAGAACATAACTCCCCTATAGGAGTTACATACTCTTCAAGTAACTACCCTTGGCATTTATTTAAGGCCATGGGCTTGGGCTAGGTTAGCCTAACTTGGGCGGCCCACTTATAACCCAACCCATAAAACTATCATCTTCCACTCATTCATATGAGCTAAATATACCTATCTCTTCTTTGTAAAACTCATACCGACAAATAATCCGTGCGAGTAGCATACTTTGAGAGCTTGTTGTCATACATCTGTTAGGAATATATAGAAGCTCAAATTGGACACATTCTTTTAGAGTAGATATAGTATGCAGTACCCTAGATCAATCAGTCACATTTATATCTCTCTTGATCTTTTTAAGTATGATATAATGTATTCACAACTATGATTGACAAACAATCATAATTGGTCGATCTGTAAACACAAAATCAGAATGGGACATTGACAGTAAATTGATCTTCCTCTTCTTTAAACCTCTCGATTTCAGTCTAGTTCGCTTTTCTAGAAATGTCCCATTAGATAGAATCATTCATGACCATTGGCAATGCCCTAAGTTAGCAAACACTAAATAAAAATTTTGAGAATGAGTCAGAGTCGTGAGGACACTAAATGAGGAACTCTTTTCCTTAAGAGTCTCACATGGCTTAAAAGTTAAGATAAAAACTTTTGCAAACTCTTATTGGTCGTCTCATGAATACGTAGTATGAAATACATATTACGGTATTCTCTCCTTCTCCATGGAGTGTATGTCTTTACACTTAATACTGTATAGGTGATAGTTCAGACACTCCCAATGTCTAACTTGAGTTCACTAATCTACCATCTTTAAAGACTTCATCAGAACTCACATCTAGCAATATAAATAGGTAAAGTAAAATATGTAGGTTATTTCACTTCCGAACATAATAAATATTACGTCCTTATCTTAACTCTCCATTAAGGCGACATTAATACTTTAAGCTTGAGCTCTCAATTATCACATAGATAATAAGCTTAAAATTGTCTCATCCCTATTCATCACACAATAAATAGAGACGATTACCCGTGTGAGTGGGCTAATCTTTCGTCTGTTCGACATACCTTTCAATCAAATGAACTAAGCATTAAGATGTATAACTATCAATTTATCTCATAGGCATTAATAATAACATCAAACTTCTTTAACAGTGAACATTTGGGGAAAACAATATTCAACACATCAAAGTCTACGCAGTCCTAGAGATTTTACATGACTATAAAAACATATCTAGGAATTGGCTTCGTCATAGGATATGCTATTATTCTTTATGTAGATATGTATTGTATGTTCACTTCCTTTTGTGCCACCATGTCTTTCACATAATAGTATTTGATATCTAATGGAACTTAGGATTCTTGGTGTAAGCTATTGCTGCTTGGCTATCACAATGTACCAATAACGACGTTGCAGCATTTCCAGTAACATCTAAATGATCAAAAAATCTCCTAAGCCAAACACCATATTGTACAGCTGTTGAGAGTGCCACAAATTTGGCTTCCATTGTTGATAATGCTATACACTGTTGCTTCTTATTGCTCCAAGATATGGCACCATTATTCAGTAAGAACACATGCCTAGAAGTGGATTTTCTCTCATCCAAATCTCCTCCCCAGTCAGCATCAGTATAGCTTTTAAGGTGCAGATCACTTCCTTGATAACTCAGCAAATAATCAGCAGTAGCCTTTTAACGGCACACCAATGTTCTTGACCTGAATTGGATTAGTATCTACTAACCATTCCAACTGCAAAACATATATAAGGTCTTGTACACATTATTGCGTACATTAAGCTCCCAATGGCACTAGCATAAGGAATACGTTTCATTTGTTCATGTTCCTTTGGAGTTTTATGTCACATTCTAAGGCTTAATCCTTTACCTTTCGCAATAGGAGTATCTAAAGGTTTACAATCTTGCATGCCAAATTGTTCAAAGACTTTGTTTATATACGTCTCTTGCGAAAGAGATAGTAACTTCTTCGAACAATCTCTTGAAATCTTAACTCCAAGGATATATGCAGCTTCATCCATATCTTTCATTTTAAAATTGGAAAATAACCAATTTTTAATTGTATTTAGTAACTCCGTATTGCTCCCAGTAATTAGTATATCATATACATATAAAGATATGATTACAAACTTATCTTTGGATATTTTGATATATACACAGTGATCTTCATCAATCTTTACAAAATCACATACCACTATGGCATTATGGAAACATATATACCATTGTCTCGAAGACTGTTTAAGGCTATATATCGATCTTAAAAGTCGACAAACCTTTTGCTCTTGGCCTTTTGTAATGAAACCAAAAGGTTGTTCCACATAAATTTCTTCATCTAATTCTTCATTGAGAAACGCAGTCTTTACATCCATTTGATGTAATTCAAGATCCATACTAGCTACTATGGTCAAGATAAAGCAAATCAAGGTAAATCTAACTACAGGAGAAAATGTTTCTTCAAAATCAATTTCTTTCTGCTAATTATACCCTTTTGCCATTAGGTGAGCCTTATATCTTTCAATTGAGCCATCAGCTTTATGCTTTATCTTGAGAACCCATTTGTTCCCAATGGCTTTGTGTCCTTTTGAAAGATCAACCAATTCTCAAACTTGATTTGATTCCATTGACTCTAATTCCTCTTTCATTGCATGTATCTACTTTTCATTATCTAGGCATGCTAAAGCCTTATTTACATTCCTTGGCTCATCCTCTTCTTATGGAGCGACTATCAAAGCTTCTCCTTCAATGTCAAAATGTTGACGGGGAATGCTTTTGCGACTTGTTCGTCGAATAGGAAATTGTACACTTGGCACATCATTCTCCATTACGATCCCACTCAGACTAGATAATGACTTTATCGTCTGATCAAGTTGTTGTAATTGAGACTGGTTTGGAACTAATCCCTCACTTCTCACATTGCTTCTATTAGGGTCATTATCACGATCCAAGTTTTCGAATAGAGAGTGGTCCTCTCATTTCGCCATTCTTGGGAAATTCATTCTCTAAGAATGTGACATCTCGTGATTCGAATTCAGTTACACTTCCAGTTTCTTGTTTACTTATGAACACATACCCCTTCGAGTTCTCTGAGTATCTTATGAAAATACTTTTTTTTACCTTTTGGACCCAATTTTCCATGTTTGTGGGAGGTCTCATGGGTATAGGTAGCACAACCCCAAGGTTTAAGAAAACTCAAGTCGAGTTTTCTACCTATCCATAACTCATATGGAGTAAATGAAATTGATATAGAAGGCACACGGTTAAGTACATAGTCAGCGGTTAACAAAGCATCACCCCAAAAGGTAATAGGTAGTTTAGCTTGTGCTATCATAGACCTAACTATTTTCATGAGGGTTCTATTTCTTCTCTTTGCAACACCATTTTGTTGAGGAGTATTTGGAACAGACAATTGTCTTTCTATTTCTTTTTTATCACATAAATTTCTGAACTCATCAGATAAGTGCTCTCAATCTCGATTGGACCTTAATGTTTTTATCTTCTTGTCTAATTGATTTTCCACTAAGGTCGTAAACTTCTTAAAGCAACTCAATGCTTTAGACTTATGAGAAATCAGATCGACACGTCCAAATGAAGTATAATCATTTATGAAAGTGATGAAGTAAACAGTTCCATGCCTTGCTCTTATATTCATTGGACCACAAATGTCTATGGATTAGTTGCAAAGGAAATTCAGCTCTTGTTCCTTTTCCAAATGGTTTCCTTATTGTCTTTTTCGTCATGTAATGCTCACAAACAGACAAATTGACTTTTTCAATATTGCCCAATAAGCCATCTTTGGCTAATCTATTCATTCTCTATTGGTCAATGTGACCAAGTCTAGCATGCCATACATTCACATAATTATCATAAGATTCAAAAGATGCAAATATGGAATAATAAACATTCACAATACTGTATTCAACATCTAGTACAATAAAACCATCTAGGAAAAGTTTTGAACCATCATAACTTGTACTTAAAAACAAGTCAACACCATTGTTATAGAAATTCATACTAAAACCAAGTTTAACTAACAACAACACAGAAACAAGATTCTGACGAATTTCTAGAGCGTACAACATGTCATACAAGAACAAAGTACGACCACCACACATCTTTAATTGGCAGGTTCTAATCCCTTTGACTTCTGTCGTAGAGTTGTTACCCACATAAATCCATCTCGTTCTATGTGGAATTCGTCAAAACTCTATAAAGGAATCTCTATCCTTCGCTATATGGTTTGTGGCTCCCGAATCTACAGTCCACAAAAGATTAGATTTCGTAAAAAAAACTAAACTAGACACATAATTAGTACTCATACTAATATAAAGGGTATCTACTTTCTTCAACTCACCACATTCGCGAGCAAAGTTACCATTTTTGCCATAGTTAAAACACTTTACCATTGAAATATTCAAATTTCTAAAAGGACGCTTTCCTTTCTCTTGTTGGTTGACTCTTGGTTTCTTTCTTGAAGAACTTGCTCCATTGCCCTTCCACCTCTTAAACCCACCTAGGTGCTTGCGCTTGGAGCTTGAAGCCCCATGTGAGCTAGAACCAGCAAAATAGATGTCAGCTTTCGGTTTAGCCGCTAGGAGGCGGTCCTCTTCCAGCTCAAGATGGTGCAAAGCATCCTCAAAAGTCTTTATGTTCTCGTTGTGGGTCAGGGGGACTTTCATATGCTCCTAGCTTTAGGGCGGGGAACGGATAATTGCTTGCACTTGCTGCTTATCGGTTAGAATATGGCCAACATCCTTCAACTCACTAATCATGTTTGACATATGACTCAAATATTGTTTCATGGTCTGACCATGAGGCTTTTTATAAGAGTCAAGCCTAATTGTGAGTTGTCTCAGTTTAGTCATAGAAGTTTGACCAAACCTAGCTACCAGTGATATCCACATATCTTTTGCATTTTCAAAATGCCTAAACTCTCGCATGACTTCATTGTCCATGCTACTCAGCAACGTAATGCGAGCAATAGAGTTCCTCTTTTTCCAAGCATCAAATGCTTCTTTGTCACTTCTATGTTGAGCAATATTCCTATTTTCAAGCTCTTCCATAACAAGTTTAAAAGCTTCCGGTGCCTCTTGCTCTTCCAGCACATACTGGATTTTCATATTCCAGATTTCATAGTTATCGCCGTTTAACTTTTCTCATTTGTGCAATTAAGCAACTATGTTCTTTGAAGTTGAAGCCATGGTATTTGAACATTTTAGACATTTATGCACAAATTATTAATGCCTCTCGTTTATGCATCAGTTTTACATAAACTAATTACATTAATGAATAATTTCACGTATGGTTTCAGAATCGAAAGTTCACTTTGTTCCCAATCATCATCTAAAATCCTAATTTGAAATTATCGTTAGTGTAATCATTAAGGTAAAATTATGTTCCTTAAAGTTACTAAAACTTTTAGAACTCCCACTAAACTACATAATACTAACAATGCAGTTATCATACAAAATAGTACCATAAACTATTCACAATAAAGTATCCTGTCAACATCATATGAATCTAACTCAAATATTCATAATCAAATATGTCATAATATACGAACACAACGGACATGAATGGGAAATTGTAAACTTGAAATAACAAATATTTATAAGCAAACAACTTGAAATAACACATATTTACAAGAGACTGAAAAAACAAACTTAGAGTGAACATATCCACAAACTATGACAAAAGTTAAAAATAGATAAATAACGTTATATGACTAGGCTATTCTCTTCTTCGTAATTGGGAAGGAATCATTGAATTCCTCTGAAAAAGAGATGTTCATATACGACAGCCAAGGATTGACCCTCTCAGCAAAATCCTTAAGCTCGCATCACGGCACGTTCACTTTGCCCTCATTTGACTTCTTAGTTGCCCCAAGCATTATGTATGCTATCAAAAAATCCTTCACAAATCTCTTATAAGTTGGAATGTTGTAATCATCCCACTAAGCACTCAAGAGAACTCAAGAGATTCCACTCTTTAGCTGGAAGAGTATTTCCCAAGGCAAACATCATTTGTTCATTCGACATCAAGTCACTATTCTAAATGACTTCTTGAATCATTTTGTTGACTTGGACTACATGATCCATCATGTTAATTGTACCATCCCATCGATAGAGGGCAAGTTCATTTTTTAGATTCAATAATCTTACTTTTTGTGCTTCCGTCCTTAGTACTATAGCGGTACGATACCTTCGTGGCATTGTTCCTGCAACAAATGTAGAACAAAATAGGATCACACATAATCCATACCACAACATCATAAGCAAAAATAGATTCTGCCTCCTTTTTTTTTGGGTCAACGGTCAAAGTCAATGGTTTGCACCTTGAAGGCTATATTGATGCTGACTGGGGAGGAGATTTGGATGAGAGAAAATCTACCTTTGGGCATGTGTTCTTACTAAATAATGGCGCCATGTCTTGGAGTAGTAAGAAGCAACAGTGTATAGCATTATCAATAATGGAAGCCGAATTTGTGGCACTCTCAGCGGTAGTACAAGATGGTGTTTGGCTTAGGAGATTTTTGGATCATTTAGGTATTACTGGAAATGTTGCAACGTCGTTATCGGTACATTGTGATAACCAAGCAACAATAGCTTACACCAAGGATCCCAAGTTCCATTGTAGGACCAAACATATAAATATCAAATACAACTATGTGAAAGACATGGTGGTACAAAAGGAAGTGAACATACAATACATATCTATGCAAAGAATGATAGCAGATCTTATGACGAAACCGATTCCTAGAGATGTTTTCTATAGTCATGTAAAATCTCTGGGACTGCGTAGAGTCTGATGTATTGAATATTATTTTCCCTGAATGTTCACTGTTAATGAAGTTTGATGTTATTATTAATGCCTGTGAGATAAATTGATAGTTATGCATCTTAATGCTTAGTGCATTTGATTGAAATGTATGTCGAATAGATGAGAGATTAGCCCGCTCACACGAGTAATCGCCTCTATTTACTGTGAGATAAATATAGATGAGACAATTTTAAGCTTATTATCTAGGTGATAATTGAGAGCTCAAGCTAAAAGTATTGATGTCGCCTTAACAGAGAGTTAAGAATTTATTATGTCCGAAAGTGAAATAACCCACATATTTCACTTTACCTGTCTGTAATGCTAGATGTGAGTTCTGATGAATTCTTTAAAGAGAGTAGATTTGTGAACTCAAGTTAGACATTGGGAGTGTCTTAACTATCATATGTACGGTATTAAGTGTCAAAACATATGCTCCATGGGAAAGGAGAGAATACTGTAATACGTATTTCATACTACGTATGCATGAGACGACTAATAAGAGTTGGCAAAATTTTTCATCTCAACTTTTAAGCCGTGTAAAACTCTTGAGGAAAAGAGTTCCTCATTTAGTGCCCTCACAACTCTAGCTCATTCTCAAAGTTTCTATTTAGTGTTTGCTATCTTAGGGTGTTGCCAATGGTCATGAATGATTCGATCTAATGGGCCATTTCTGGAAAAGTGAACTGGACTGAAATCGAGAGGTTTAAGGAAGAGGAAGATCGATTTATTGTCAATGTCACATTCTGGTTTTGTGTTCACTAGTCGACCAATTATGATTGTTTGTCAATCATAGTTGTGAATATAATATATCATACTTAAAGAGATCAAGAGAGATATAAGTGTGACTGATTGATCTAGGGTACTGCATACTAGATCTACTCTAAAGGAATGTGTCCAATTTGAGCTGCTATATATTCCTAACAGATGTATGGCAACGAGCTCTCAAAGTATGTTGATCGCATGGATTATTTGTTGGTATGAATTTAGCAAAAAAGAGAGGTATATTTAGCCCATCATGGGCAAGTGGGAGATGGTGATTTTATGGGTTGGGTTATGAGTGGGCCGCCCATGTTGGGCTAACCTAGCCCAAGCCCATGGCCTTAAGTAACCGTCAAGGGTAGTTACTTGAAGAGTATGTAACTCCCATAGGGGAGTTACGTTCTTCACTTCTTCATGATAAAAGAAAAACAGAGAAAAACATCAACGTTTTCCCTCTTTTTCACGGACATGAAATCGGCGCGTGAATTCTCTCTCTAGGCTGCAAATCGCGGCATTTAGTCTATGGAAACCTGAGTACGTTCATTTTTGTGATGTATTTATACAATCGGTGATTCAAGTGGATATTGGGCACGTTTTCGCATTTTCTCATGAATCATTTTAGGAATGTGTTTCTGTCAAGAAGGAAAATCAATTATGAAAAGTGACCAAAAAGGAAGGAGAGGCGGTTCTCAGTTGGTTGGGAAGAAATCGTAGAGAGAGAGAGAGAGAGCGATTGGGAGGAGCTCGAGGGTGGTAGACCGATAGAGTTACAAAGAGAGCTCAAGAGTTCTGAAATAGAGGAGAAAGTTCAAGAGTTACACAGAGAGAGCTCGAGAGTTACGCCAGGTGGAGGAGGTTGTTTCTAAAAGCTTGATCGGAAGAAAAAAGTTGTAGAGAAGAGAAGAAGGGGGAGAGAGCGAAGAAAGCAGTGGTGGGAAGAGAAAAGATTCACGTTGCCACTGTCAGCCACTCTCCGATCATCCTAGTTGTTGTCGTCGCCGACTCCAGCACCATAACCTTGCCGACGAACCAAGTAATCCCCCTCGGAATATCCAGATATGAGGTTTGTAGCTAGCCGATGAATTTTTGAAGAAATTCTGTGAAAATGAAGTCGATTTGCACTAAACGTGGAGGACAGTGTGTGATGTGTACCATACCCAAACTAAAAATTGCCTTAAACTTGAATCAGATGCTTGCATCCTGAACGCACATGAGTTGTTCGATTAATTGCCTAGGTGAAATGTTTGAAACTAGCATAGTCAAATCAGTGTTTAGAGTTTGATTCGATGCATTTTCACTGCGTTGATTGTGGAACTCTCTCTGACTCTGCAATTCCCTTTCGTTTTCTAGCACGATCTTCGTGATTCCTGGTCGTCGGTTATAAAACGAGCATCAATCGGAGTATTTTTCCGTTCGTCGGCGAGCTCATGATTGAATCCCCACCGTGTCAGTTTTCTTTGCCTTTCTAATGTGTGCATTAATATGCATTTAGAGTAGTGTATGTTCTGGATGGATATTGATGTTTGGCAACGATAAAAAAAATGTTGGTCATCGGTGCTGGTTTTCAGTGGCCAGAATAGCAGTGCGGCGATGGTGGTTCGGTGATGGCCATGACCGGTTGGCATTAGTCTGGTGGTAGCTGTGACGTTTGGTGAAGGTGGCAGTAGGCGTTGGTGGCGGAACTAATGGTTGGAAGTAATGGAGTTCGGCGAGTTCCTGGTCGGAGGGTCTCGGACGCGCATTTGAAGGAGGAAGACA